>JAZKJV010003418.1:0-600000 GCA_037367405.1 Ottelia alismoides | reverse complement strand
CCTAAGGTGATGTTGACCCGTCATTAATTGAACCGACCGTCAATAGGAATACAACTTGCTATGTGCAATCCAATATCGCCCCAATAATATGAGGACCCAATATTGGGGTCACTACGCATACGTCCTTACTCTTTCGAGAAGCGATGAGCCCGATCCAAATGGATCATATGCAGGAGCTGTCACTTCGGACATGCATCTCCCACATATAATATCTGGCGACGAAACCCTTCGCCTTGACGGGAGACCATGGATGTCACTTATGTGATCCTCCATATCTTATTCAAATTTAATTAATTACTATGAATCACATTCATATAATCAATTCTTCCAAGGGAATTATCAACTCTAATCATATTAGAGTATTCTAATTGGACATAATCAATTTAATCTTATTAAATTAATTATCAATCCAATTCAATCAATCAAACTTGATTGTTATGCTTGAATATATATGGTATTATTCTCAAAGTACGTATTATTTCGTATTTTAATAATTAGAAAAATACAACTTAATCCCTCGGACATTATCCCAGCCCTACCCGCTGTCATGGCCAGTGCAGGCGAGAGTGGGATGGACAACATACGTTGCAACCCGCTACCCCAGCGATCTCTGACTAGTCACCATATCCGCCTCGGGAAAGGATAATGCCAAATTGATTAATTTGTACTTGAGATGATCATCGGTTCTTCAACCGAAATTATACCATAGAGTAATCAAAATAATTTTGATTATAAGGAAATTCGCTAGACAAATTCCCAATCCTATTCAAGCAAGGAGTTTGATGATTGTGATGCCAATTATGATTTAGATCAAATCTAATCAATTAATTGGTTGGAGCCAAGTCAATTAAGGAAATAATCATCTTTTAATATTTATCAAATATTTTCCATAATTATTTCTCGAAATTAACAATTAATTTTATTAATTGACAATCACATGGTTCTAGATTAGGAATGTAATTTCAGCAGTGACCCCTACTTACTAAAATTAGCATATCTCAATCATATTAAATCCAAATTAGACAAAATCAATTTTCATGGATTGCTAATTTGATTTAGGATATAATTCAAGTGATGTTTCACTCATTTCGAGGCAAGTATAAACAGTAATTAACATTTTAATCACATTCAGATCTACAGTTCCCGCAACAGTGCATACATGTTCATTAAAACAACCATATCTCGAGCATACGAAATCCGATTTATGCAAAGTCAGATCCTATGGTTTCCTTATTTAATGGAGAACAAAATCCAAGTATTAAATTTGTGTTTAAACAATTTAAACAGTGCCGAATTTATTTACTAAACATATCTGCGAAATCAAATGCGATGAAAACTTTCACGGCCTAAACGAATCCAAGTCATCCTCGGTTAGCGAATCATATTCGAAACCATAGACCTAAGGCTCTGATACCACTTGAAGGATATGGAAAAAATCCTCAAGCGCATCACGGAAGCGTGATCGTCGTATCGGATACGACGGAGAACGACTACTCGTACTAGTTGTTCGGTGCAACGGAATTTAAAATTTTTCATGCGATGAAACCACATGATCCAAGAATGATTCTTGGATCGTTTCATCTATAACCACAACAAGTATAATGCAATACCTCTTGAAGCATGATTGATCGAGTCTCTAAGAAAAGAGACCTCCTGTCTCAAGTCCGATCGTCGGAGTAACGGCTTGCGAGCGTGGGGATGAGTCGCGGTGTCCTCGCAATCCAACAAGTTGATCCAAGAACGGTTGCTCCTGATCTCGTCGTACGAGATCGAACGTCTCCTTCGTGAGAGAAGCACTCCAAGTAGACGGAGAACCGCAGAGCGTCGAAGCGGCAGCGTGGTGGCGTAGGCATCGACGATTCTCTCCTCTAGGGTATGGTGGACGGCCACCAAGAAGAGGGAGAGAGAGGGCTGGCATGTGAGGAGAAAGAGAGAGAGAGAGAGAGAGAGAGAGAGAGAGAGATGTGTGCTACAATAGCATGTAAATAGAGAGCATGGTATGCCTCTCTATTTATAGGGTTTTGGGATCCATAGATCTCAATCCACGGGACATATAAAATCAATGGATGAGATTGATTTATGTCAATCCAATGGTCAAGATTGTTGTTGGTAAAAAACCAACAACTTGTGATTTAATTTTGATTAAATATATTTGATAAATCAAATATATATTAATACCAAATTAAATCAATCAAATAAGGAGTGAAAAATACAAAGGAGATCATCCTTCCCCATTAGAGGGAGTGGAAGGCCACCAATTCCATAAAGGAATTGGTGTCGCCACCTCCTTCCCATATGGGGAGGGCAATCTCATGGATTTCCATGAGATTGCATCTCTCCTTGATTTTCTCTCTACTTATTTCCAACAACTATTTGTTGGTATTTTATTCACCAAAAATAATTCTCAATTAATTTTGGGAATATTGCAATCTTGACATTGGAAAATTGTGAATAACATTCACAACCCAAAACAAAATATAATTTACATTTTCAATTAATTAAACAATGTGTATCCAATACACATTAACAATTAATCTACAAATATAAATTATAATTAGCTCTCTCTGATACATTATAAATCACATTTATAATATATTATGAATAATTGGATATTACTATCCACATTATTCTTATCCATAATAATTAAATCACATTTAATTATATTGGATAATTCCTCATACATCATGATAATTAAATCACATTTAATTATCAATTTCTCATTGCTTAGATCCTATGGAATTATTCTTGAACCATTCAAGAACAATGTTGTTTCTCCTCAGATACTTGGAGATAAGGACATGGCGATTGTATTGTTCCACGTACAGTGACTTGGATATTGAGATCACATCTCAAATCAAGATCCCATAGACCTCTCATAGATGCTTGATTAAATCAAGACCATAAACCTAATCTTCTCATTGCATCTAAATCTCATTCAGATCAATGTCCAGTATATGAACTAAGATTAGGTCACTTCTCTAATGAGAGGAGTCACTAAAATCCAGACCTGTTTCATCACTCCCTCGGAATGGAAGCGTCATTGTTATACAATCGTTTATGATCAAATCACCCTTCAGGTATTCCCAATACATGTACATCCTGCATACTGGAAGACTCATGATCATCCCAAAGATATAGATCACTTTTGCACTGTCATCTTCATGGTCTGATCACTAAGTTTCTCATTCTCGGTCCTTGGGATATGGTACAGATCATATGCTTTCACAAAGCATATATCTTACCTTCAAATTCATATCATGCTTCTAAAGCATGATGACCATGCATGCAATTTGGTCAATCCCAATACCTCATGAGTGAGCTCATGTCTCACGGTTCACAAGTGGAACTGTATGATCCCTTTGAGAGATCATATTACTCATATGCCCTTACATGCACACCAGCTCGCCGGTATATAGTCCTTGGTTAGGTCATCAACCTATTGGTCTGCCAAATGTACATACTCAGACATATAGTAATACATCTGTCTCTGGTCAGAGGATGTTTGCTTGTGATGTGACAGTATTCATCATAGGTCTTTGGTTATCTCAATCTTGTTAAGTCAACTCATTGACTAACCTAATCTAATATCTCCGAATCAATATTCCCATGCAGAGGACCTGCATCAAGAGGTCGATCAGATATCAATCTAATGAGATAGGATTGCCATCTCCCACTCAGACTGGAGATCACTACTTGTCAATCATTGATGATGCTTGATGAGTCCTCTATCTAACTCCTTTGATATTCATCCAAGCATCATCCTCTATGATTCAATCAATGAATCAACAGCTGTATTATTATCAAGTTGGCCATGGTACATAACCCTTATTGTACAGAGGGACCTTATAGTGTATTCATTCATTCAATATCATAAAGGGAGTGAAACATAACCAATAGCATTTATTGATAAATCATTTATTACAATAACATTTATTGTAGGAATGGTTTGCCTCGGGCTCACATTGCTAACAATTATAAGATGGCCTCCCTCGATGAACGATCTACAATTTATGGAAAAGAACCTTAAGCACATCATGGAAGGTGAAGATTGCATCATATGCGATTGGGAGTGACTAGTCGCACTAGCTGCTTGGTGCAACAGAATTTAAAAATTTAAAAGCGAATGATGAAACCACATGATCCAAGAACACTTCTCATATTATTTCATCTAAACCAAAAATTAGATATCGGAATACCTCTTGAAGCATGGTTATGATCATATCTATAAAGTAAGAGTCCTCCTGTTCCAAGTCCAATCAAATGGAGGAGACGCTTGAGAGCACGTTGATGAAACATATGCCCCTCGCAATCCAAGTTGATAATCCAAGCTGTGAGTCTCGTGATCTTATCACACAAGACCAATGTTTTCTTCACGAGTGAGGTTCACTGAAGGAGACGGAGATCCACGAGCGGTCGAAATGACGGTACACCGGTGCAGCGATGACGACAATACTATATAGGGTTTAGAGTGGACGACAACTTTGAGGAGAGAGAGAGAGATGGGGCATATAGTATGATGAGAAGGGGGGAGAGAGAGAGATGTTGTTCAGCTGTTGTCTAAAATTAAGAGCTAGGGTTGCCTCTTCTTTTATAATATTTTGGGTGCCCGTGGATCATAATTCGTTGACAACATAAAATCAATGGTTGAGATTGATTTGTGTTCCTTTCAATGGCCATGATTTTGTTGTAAAATAAAACAACAATTAATTTAGTTAAATTTAATATACATTTAATAGTAATCAATATAAATTAATTTCAATTAAATCAATCAATCTTGGAGAAATAGGAAGGAGGCAACCCTCCTTCCATAAGGGGGGTGGATGACCACTAATCCAATTAGGACTTGGTGATCGTCCACCCTCTCCTATTAGGAAGGTGGCTTCCACTATTACATGATATTACACATCCCATGAAATTATCCATAATTTGCAACAACATTTGTTGTAAATTTTATCAAACAAATAATTCAAAATTAGTTTGTGAATATTGCATTAATGCCATTGAAGAAAATCGAATCATATTCACACCCAAAATAAAATGTAAATTACATTTTCAATTAATTGTCCAATGTGAATCCAATTCACATAAACATTTAAATTGTAAATGTTATTTACAAATATCTCTCTCTTTTATATTATAAATCTCATTTACAATATTTATGATTAATATGGATAGTACTATCCACATTATTCATACCCATAATAATTAGATTAAATTTAATTATATTAGATCATCATTCTCATGCATTAAAATAATATGAATCAAACTCACATTATTCATGATAATTAAATCACATTTAATTATCCATTTCTCAATGCTTGGATACACATTTATCAATGGAATTATTCTTGAACTCTTTCAAGAATAATGTGCTTTCTTCGCGGATACTTGGAGATAAGGATAGGGCGATTGTACGTTCCACGTATAGTAACTTGGATATTGAGATCACATCTGAAATCTAGATCTCGAGGACCTCTCATAGATACTTGATTAAATCAAGGTTGTAGATCGAATCTTCTCATTGCATCTGAATCACATTCAAATCAATGTCCAACATTTGGACTAAGATAAGATCACTTCTTTAATAAGAGGAGTCGCTAAAATCCAGACATGTTTCATCACTCCCTTGGAATGGAAGCGTCATGGTTAAACAATCATTTATGATCACATGACCCTCAGGTATTCCTAATACATGTACATCCTGCATACTGGAAAAACCCAGAGTAAACCCAAAGAAATATATCAATTATGCATTGTCATCTTCAAGGTTTTATCATTGATGAACCATGAAATCCGACTCTTTAAAAATCAACAATTGTAGTATAGGAGGCGGAAATCGAGCTATTAAAAATCACTCTTTAAATGTTATGGAGTACTTTTACTTGGTAAGTATACCTAGGTTGAACACAGGGAATGGTAAATTTTAGTTGCATGGTTTCAAATTAATTTAAATAATAAATTTATCATAATATTAATTTCTTTGTCAGAAAATACAAAGAAAATAAAAATATGATGATGCAAATGCACACAAAAATAAATAGAAATGAAGATCAGGGTCTATGATTATAAGATTTAAATCCTCAACTAAAATAATCAATAATCTTAAATATTATCATAGATCGAAAGAGATAAAATTCAGGAAAGATATTCACTTGAATTCAAATCCTTGGTTATTCGATCAATAGTGATTAGTCTAATAAGCTCAGAGATCAACAAATATTTTAGCATGATTTCCCTACAATTCAATCTTCAAAGAAAATTTCATCCCATCAAATGTCAGGGAAAAAAATAAATTTCACCTCAAATGAGCTCCTGCAGAAATTAAATCCTCAAAGAGTAAGATCGAATATCAAAGAGAATTAACCAAATTCAATTTCATCTTTCAAGGATTAGATCCTCAAAGATTATCAATAAAAAATACTAGTAATTTAAATATTCTTCATTGCATCCCCTACAGAATATATCAATAATCTCCTTGTTAAAACAACAAATACACATCAAAAATCAAGCCTGAACAGATCAAATTGAACCTCAATTAATATTCATCAATAAGGAGTTCCTAATCAGTTCACAAATTATATAAAGTGATAAAACACTGAATAAGCTTCAAAATAATATATTATGTGTAGAAAATGGAGTTCAGATGAGCAAGATATGATGAAATTAAGATACATGGACTAAATTGTAATAAAAATGTGATTTTTTAATTTTCTATAGGTCCCTAGGAGGACTTATCTTCAATTTCTAAAACTCATAGGGGTCTTCATGTAAATTACCCCCGATAGGGGTATTTCTTCAATATTATAGAAGGTAAAGGGCGTTGGCAGAATATACCCTCCGGCACTGATGAATCTCCATTTCATCACCTTTATTCTATCATTTTGGCCTTAAAAACCCCAGCAAATGCATGTAAATAGCATTAGTTTGTGCATAATAGCATCCATTATTTATTGTATTTATTGTACATAAAATAAGGTTTTAATGCCAAAATTATAGAATAAAGAGAAGAAAAGAAAAAAGGAATAAAATATTGAAAATATTTTATGATCCTAACTCCGAAACCAAGTTCAGAATGGAGTTGCTTGACAAGGAATACAGTAGGAGGAGATAAGGGTTAAAAATACAACAAATACCTCATTTATTTATTCATTAATTATACATTCTTGACACCTATTTTATTCTTTATTATTTATTCATCAAATAAAGAAACTTTGTACATAAAAATTGTAGATAATAATGTAAATAAACATGAAAATTTGAGTTTGTACAAAAATAATATACAGTGTTCATTCTATACCCAAAATAAAAAGCCAGAAACCAAACTTCACAGACCCATATCTTTCAAATAAAAACTCAAAATATAACAAAATCAATCTAATTGTATATAACTTTTTACGAGCTATTTAATGGTGGTGGTTTTATATTTTTTGGAGTTACTATGTGGAAGTTAGGTTTTGGGCCCCTATTGTACATAATACCGATAAAAATATTCAATTTATTCATTGTTTATTATTTTTACAAATGCATATTTTTATAATTTTGTAAATATTATTTATAACACATGCACACATTAAAATTATAATAAAATAAAAAAATAAAAAAATAAAATAAGTCAATATAATTATATAGGAAAAATACCTATGTATATAAATAAAAGGGAAATATATTCTTTTATTCTTTAATTCTTTTATATTTTCCTAATATTTTAAATAATATACATATATTATTAAAAATTTAAAACTAGAATAAAATTCAATAAAATAAAATAGACTAAAATAGTAGACATAAAACATAGGTAAAATACCTATGAATATACCTATACAATATACTTACTTATTTATTTAAGTGTACAAATAACATCATAAAAATCAAATAAAAATATATTTATACTCACAAAAATAAGTTATAAATATATAAAATAATAGAATAAAATAATAAAACAAAATATACAAAACAAAAATAAAAATGCACAAAATAACATGTAAATATACCTATAAATAAGCCATTAAAATAAACTTGTAATAAAATACATCAAAAAATAAGTAAAAATCATAATTGAAATACTACATAAAATAATAAACATTTTTATTTTATACTCATAAATTAATAAAATCGTTTATTATATATAAATAATTATTTTCAAATAAATGTCCTGTTTTGTCCTGTAGTTCGTCTAGGTGGACCGTTGACCTCTGGTTAATTGTCCCATCTGGGACCTGGCGCGTCAGAACCGTCTCTTCCCCGTGATTTCTTCCCTTTTTCCCGCATCCTCTATCGATCAATCGTCTCCAATTTCTTCATGACATTTCATCATTGATATCCCATGATTCTCGCTGAGATCCTGGAACCCTTGTACATTGCTTCGAATCGTTGATCTAGGTTGGTCAATAAGGGTGCATATACATGTGTATAAATAAAAGCCTCCGAATCCTCTTCCAAATTTGGTCAATTTTCCTCCATTTTCTGCCCCCGCCTTCAGCCTAGCGAGCTCCTTCGTGACAGAGAGGAGCCCCTGGAGAGTCCGAGCAGGCTAAAAGGGGAGGAGGTTGCACCCACGGCCACGGCTCCGGTGTGGTCCTGCTCCTTGTCTAACACCCAGGTTCGAGCTGCACATTTTATCATTTCTAGGTAGATTCTTATCACTACTTTCTATCCATAAAATTAGTTTAATCATTAGGATTTAGCCTAATTTAATCGATTCATTCGCCGGAGCTCCGCTCCGGCGAACCCAACCACCGTGCTCTGACCGTTCACCGACCACCATTTCACCCTCATTTCTCTCCCTTTCACATTCTCCACCTCCCAACCACCTTAGATCAACCGGAATCCCTTCGATTATGCAAATCGAAGCTCCTCCACCACCCATCGCCAGAGCTTCTTCGCCCACCTCATCCCTTGCGCTAACAGCTTCATTTCTTTGGTGAGATCCCCTCGATCCTTGTGACCTTCCTGTGCAGGTTAGGTGTGTAAAGAAGCACCGGGAGAAGGATTTATAGTTGGCTGGAGGTTCCTGGAGTCATCTTCTTCTCCAATCTCGCGGGTGACCTACATGCAACCTCATGCCACTTTGAAGCCTCCAAGAGACAGAGACACCTGCCAGGAAGCGTTTGGGACCCCTTGGAGCCTCAAAGAAGACGGAGAAGGGAGATTGGGGGCGGGGAAGTTCGGTCGTTCCGATCTTCTTCCCTGTTCTTCCCCTTCACTTCCCCGTCGTCGGATGAAGGAGGTGGTGCCAAATCGAACCTCAGCCGTCGGATCTTCCCGTGCTGCAGCTGTTGGATCACGTTAAGTGATCTAATCCTCACCATTGATCCGCGAACCGTTATCGGCCATCAGATGCTCGCCATCTGTCAAGTCAATCCTTCAGCACCGTCCGATCCAATACGTTGTTGGGGGTAAATTGCATATATACCCCTCCCTTTTTTGTATTTAATTTTGATGTTGTAAATAAAATATTACGTATAAATAAAATAGGGAATTTTGCATGTATGCTCTCAGACTTTTTATATATGCGTTTTGGTCGCTACCATCGTCACGTGCAATCCTCACGTGACGTTGGAAATTTTGCATCAGACCCCCAAGCCTTTTTGTATATTGTAAAATAGTTCCAGAAAATAAATTAAATAGTTATTATATTGTGTAAATTGCAATGTGACCTCCTGAACTTTTATTTATTTACAGTTATGCCCCTACCATGTCATTTATTTTTGTGACTTTTATGTAATTAATAAAAATAGCTACCTAGCTCCTAAAAATCCACAAAAATTGGATTAGATGCTCTATGCCTTATTCTTTCATGCGACGTGTCCACTTTGTATTTTGTGCATCTAATCTATTTAAAAAAAATAAAAGGAGCGTAAATAGTCCATGTCTAATTTATAAAATACCAAAAAATATAAAAATATTTTGAAAAATTCCAAAAAAATTATATGTGCTATATTTTTATATTTATTTAGTCCAAAAAACAAAAACCCCGAAAAATAGTAAAAGAAAATTAAAAAATTAGAAAGCTCCAAAATCCAACAAAAAATTATAAAAATCCCACAAAATACCAAAAATACATTTTTATGTCTTATAATTATCTATATATTATTATTATTTATGTAATAAAATTTAAATTGGGTCATTTTGGGACTTAATTATTATTTTTAAAACCCAAATTAATTTCAGATTATTTAGTAATCCCATATTCGGGATATTTTTACTTTAAAAATACTTAAAAAATTAGCAAAATTTTCTGGAAAAATACAAAAACATTAGAAAATATTTAAAACCCAAAAATACATTTTTTTTCTAAATTTTAATTATATTTACTAGCATTTATAAATATATCTCTATATATTGTGTAAATAAAACCTTATATACGTTATATTGCTTTTATAAAAGAAAAAGAAAAAAAATAAATAGATAAAAATATAAAAGAAAATATAAAATTAGAAAATTAAAATCAAATAAAAATTATAAAACCAAAAATAAAAATAAAAAAATTAGTAAAAAATTAAAAACCCACAAAAATAATAAAATGGACAAGAAAAGGATTGGATAATTTTATGCAATTTATTTTTGCCCCCAACCGTTTGCTCCTAGTGTTCGACCTCTACACATGCTTACACCTATACACCTTTGCATGTAGAGTTATAATAAATTTTAACTCTACATTCTTGAGACTCAATTGCTTTATTCATGTTGTGGGCTAATTACTGATTGATTGAGGATTATTGAGCGGTTCAATGCATCGACTATTGATCCGCCTTGTGGATTAATACGACCCTCAATACATCCTCTCCATCAAATGGCGCCGTTGCCGGGGAGCAACGCTGTTTGGGATATTTATTTATTTAATTCTTCACTCTTGTCCAAATTTATTTATTTATTTGCATTATTTTCTTTTTATCATCATTGTGAGCTGTCTGACGCTCTTCCATGTTTGAATTTGTTGCGAGGGACCGTGGTGCGACGGAGGATATCCTAGGAGGACCTATGAACCCTAGCAATGCGGAGCCAACTTTTTGACTGAGCCAGCAGGAGAGAGCAACCAATTCGAATCTGGAGGAATTTTGGAGACAGATTCTGAGTTTCCTTTTTATTATGCAAAAAAATTGTAAATTTATGTGAGAGAGTGACACTTGGCATGTAATGATACAAGACTCTCCACACTTCGACTTCCTGAGCTCCATTGCCCGAGGGATTGTTCCCTTGGGGGCCTCGACAGTTTTGACGCTTTTTGTTTTGGAACTGCTTGTTCCCTTGGGCTCATTCCCAATTGTTCCATAGCAATTATTATTTGAATAAGCCTAGGAACTGCTTGACAATAGATTAAGGTCCAAACACCCTAACATATTTGTATGTACCTATAGAACAATGCTTGGACTTATTCAAATAATAATTGCTATTTATTTGGATTTGAGATCAAGCGTTGAGAGAAGAGCTATACAGCGCGTGCAGGATCCGTTGTGGCAGACACCGATGCACTTCAGAGACCCGACTTTTAGATCATGTTTCTGAATATTTAGCATTTTTGTGCTTCACGATAATAACAGTTACTAACCTAGGGCGATTTTCTTAGATTGCATTTGCATATAGCATAGGCTTTCAATTCTGTCTTGCATCCCGAATGGAGAGAGCTGGGAAGCACTGTAAGTCCTCTTACTTGGCATGCATCATTAGATTTTCGATTTGCATGGCTTTCCCGATCTTCTCCCTCTGTTTTTGCTCACCTATGATGTAAATGGAATTGAAACCCTGTTAGCACGTGCATTGAAAAATAACCAAAAAAAGTGATAACCAAAATAAAATCGGGATTGCTAACCATACTTGATCTTTAAAATAAAATGTTATCGATCCTTTGTATTGGGGAGAGCAACCCCCTCCTTGTATGTGCATTTTATTCCTGCACACATGCTAAGGATTAGTGCCCCAATCCCAAAGCGTAATTCTGGTGTGTACACCTTTCTATGATCACCTAACTCTAAAATCGACAAGATAAAAGACCACATCTCGGTCTTCACTGGGTTGAGTAGGTGAATCGGGGGTTTGCTTTGTGTATTGATTGTGACTTGGAGTCCATTTACATTTTCTCTTTGAGTTATTGGTCACGTCCGTGTGAGTCATGCATTTTTTTATCTCTAAGTCTCTCTACCTCTCTTATACATATATCTCCTCATTTGCATTGAGCCGTGATATTGGCGCTTGAGCTCAATCATCTTCGCCAGATCTTTCATCTCGCTTCTTGCCCACCCTCCTTGTGTCCCCTGTATCATCTCTTCTTTCAGCCGAGATTGCTGTGCTTTCAGATACTGCCCGCATAGAGGATTTTGACTTACAGTGATTATTGGAGTAAGTCAGGCATGTTTGAGGTCACTGAGACTGTTACCCTATATTTGGTGGATCTGAGTTGAGGTTTGTGCTCAGAACTTCTTGAGGATTTCTCTAATGATGCACATATGTTAGGTGTGATTATTTATTGAGGATTTAGATCTCGCATACCAGATTGAGGATGTGATGTTTTGTTATGATTTGATGATGATATCATGATGATTCTACTGATCTATCTATTTTGAGGTTTCGTCCATCTTGATTTCAGAGTTGGATAGACTATCTTGATATATGCTTCATTGTGACGATGACCAGACCCACATGATCATCTTCATCCACCTTACTGATCCATCCTTGATCTCCTGCTTCCATTACCCACCTGTGCGCTTTGAGGATTCACGATTATCTTCTGTGCCATCTCAGCTGACTGAATTGACTGAGGGATGTTCTGCGATTGACCTAATTATTTTCCCCCTCACATGATCTTATGACCTCCTGAGGTTCCACTGATTGAGTGCTTTTGAGGATCTGATATTCGATGCCAGCAATCCCCAGACTTGATTGACCTAGTTTGTGTTACTCCTCGAGGACTACTTGCGGGAGGATGCGGTAAAATTCTACACTCGATTCCCTCATTGTTTATGCTGCCTATCTGTTGGAGCATGGAACTGAGTTGTCTGATTTGCCTATTAGGCCTCCCTGCTGATTGTGTGTCTGATTTGTCGGTACACGAGGTCCATGTATCGGACTCATCTGAGTCCACTCACCTTGACAGTCCTCGCAAGGTTGAGCTTCACTTCTCTGATTATTCCTTGCCTAGTTCATATGCTTTCCGAGGGTTATCTATGAGGGACTATGACAAATTCAATATGTGCAGTCTCTTCTGCTGGTAGATGATGCCTTGAAGACCCTCGCAAGGATGAGATCTGATCTGACTATTCCCTGCTTAGCTTGCATTGTTCCCCGAGGACTATCTACAGGAAAATGCAATATTTTTTTACACACTCGGTTTCCATTGCTGACTATGTCTCCTCTCTCTTGGAGCACGGAGCCGAGTCGTCTGATATGCTTTCAGTCCCTGCTACTTCGATGTTTGCCCGATCTGTTGGAACATGGGACCCATCTGACTTGACTCCTTTGAGTCTGCTCTCCTTGACAGTCCTCGCAAGGACGAGCCAACTTCCTCTGATTATTTCACTGCTTATTTGGCAGTATGTTCCCTGAGGGTTGTCTGTAGGATGTTGCCACACTTTCTTGATTTGTCAGTCTCATCTGCTGGTAGCCGATCTGTCATCTACCGAGACCGCTTGTATGATCTGTCTGATGGATCAAGCTCCTCTGAGCCTGCTCACCTTAACGACCCTCGCAAGGGTGAGCTTTTGTTCTGATTATTCATTGACTAGCATGTACTACTCCCCGAGGGTTATCTACAGGAGAGTACATCATATTTTAGGTACTCGGCTTCACTTCTGGTGCTTCCTTTTTGGAGGGGCATGAAGTCGAGTCTGTTGATTTTGGTACTCGGTCTCCTCCCAGGTTGTGTCTCCTTTCTGTTGGAGCACGGAGCCGAGTCTTCTGATTATTCTTTGATCCTGCTCTCCTTGAGGACCCTTGCAGGGTTGAGCCTTGTCTCGTGATATTTCGGTGTGTCCCTGCGATCTTTCAATCTATACGACCACCGGATGTCACACCGCTACATTGAGAGTCTCCTATTTTTCACTGATTATACATCTTTGAGACAATAATTGACTCAGAGGAGTCTGTACTGTTCTTTCTTCCTCTAAGTCTTACAATATCGGCTCTGCTCATTCATTCCTTATGAGCCGATGTTCTGCTTTCGCTGTCGGTCCCTGCTTTACTTTCTGATCTCTTCTCCCCCGTAACTGACACCACTTGATTGCCCATCAAGGTGTCTTTGCACTAACTGACTGCGTCCTCGTTCTCACAGGGAGACAATGATGGGAGTACGGTATTCACTTTAGATATATCGTCATGCACCTCTTCAGTCTTTACTTGTTGTATATATGTGTTTTGTCTTCTATTCCTTCTTTCTCTCGCATTTATGTGTTCCCCAAATCTATCGCCATATCTTTGTGTCTACACTTAGGAAGTACCTTGTCCTAAGTATAAGGGATACACACCGCGTTGTTCTTTCTATGTCCTGTTTCGTCATTCTTGTTGTTACCTATACTTAGGGATATTTCACCCTAAGTATAGGGGGAGTGATGCGTACATTCTTCACGATCGTTCTGTACATATGTATATATCTATCTATTCTTCTTTACTTCTTTTCTTCTTTTTCTCATTTTTCTTTTTCTACAGAAAAGGTGCCATACCTTTTTGTTAGTGCAATACTTAGGACGTACTTTGTCCCAAGTATGGGGGGGTGTGCACCCCGCGTCCTTTCCTTCATTGATCTTCTCTATTGTCTCCTCTTCTTGACTATAATTAGGAGTATCTTATCCTAGGTATAGGGGGAGACAACCTAAGTACGATATGTCTATTCTCTCCCTTGACCATCCATGCCTTGTGAGGGACGATCAACTTCTTGTTCAATCATTTATTCCTTCATTATTTAGACGTCTCTATACTTAGTCCGAGTTATGTCTTCTCTTTCTCTATGATCTATGAGGAAATAACTCGAGCTAAGTATATGGGGTTGTATATACTATGTATATACTTTAAGCCATAACTCGTATTTTCATATTTTAAATAATACATGTGGTTAAAAATAGTATTAAACTAGTCACACTATGCTGATAAAAGATGGTATTAGCTCCTCATACTCTCTATGTAAATTCTGATTAATAAATCAAGCAAAAAATGCTTGTTGCAAAATATTTGAAAAATATTGTGAAAAACTTTTTGAAAAATTTTTGAAAATTGTTTGTAAAATATTTTGTAAAATGTGCTCAACATTTGTAAATATGTTTGTTTGTAAAAATTTATTTTCTTGGTGTGAAATAAAAATGTTTGAAAGGTAATTTGCAAATGGTTGGAAAAATGGTTGCAAAAACATCTTGATATATATATACACACTGTTTGAAAAACCTTTGCAAAATTATTTTCAAATATGTGTAAATTTTTGTAAAAACTATTTGTGAAAATTATGTTGGACTATAGTTTTCAAATTTTTTTGCAAAATGATTTTCAAATAAGATTGAGGAGTGTACACACTATACAAAAAAACTTACAAAAGTGAGCAACAATCCTATAAGAACCAAAACCCTTCTATACATAGACTATATCCCCATGTAAAGATATATTATATACTGATTAATAAATCAGGTGAAAAACATTTTTGCAAAATGATTTTAGAAATGGTGGGACCCGTTTGGAAAACTTTTTGTGAAATGTTTTCAACCTTTGTAAAAATGTTTTGAATTGCAAAATTCTTTTCTTTGTGTGAAATAAAAGATTTGAAAACCCATTTGCAAATGGTTGTTGAAAATGTTTGTAAAAATAGTTTGAAAAATGTATATATTGTGTGATAAACCCTTGCAAAATGGATTTCATGTCTTTGTTAATATTTGAAAAAAAAATACTTTGTACTATAGTTTTGAAAATTGTTTTCAAATAAATTTGAGAAATGAATGTATCATTAAAATAAGAATAAAATGTGTATATAAATCAAAATAAAATTCTTTATCAATTGTGTTTATGAACCTACAATAATAACTCTGTTAAAACCCATAAATTCTTTAAAATTCTTGACTCTTGTAAAATAAAGAAGTATGCTTGTGTAAATAGCTATAAATATTTTATACTTTGTGTGCTTAAATTCTTTTTATAAAAAATATTTTTGATTTCAAAAATTCTTTGAAAAATTGCATCATTTTTCTGCATTGTGCATAGCATTTGCATATTATTCTTTGATTGAGCTTGATGATTGAACTTGTCCAATAAAGTTAGAGATTGGAGATTAGTTGGACCTTACTGCACCTAACTGCACTGGAAGCTTATGGAAACTAGGTTTAGGGTACTTCAGGTCCAATAGGACTTAATTCTTTGAGACTCAGGGCTGGGTTCAAGTCACCTCAACTGACTAACTAGAACTTTTTGAGACGCACGCATGACTCTTGTCGGTCGTGACCTAACTTGGACACTTGGACCTTTCACTTGGCTCAACTCAGTTGGAGTGGTGAGGGGGTTGAATTTTCCAGTCTGAGACGGACAGGGGTGGAAACATTCATCCTCATCTAGGGAGGGAAGTGCATCCCAACCTGGTCCAGTTTCAATGAAGTCTAAAGACAGGAGAGTGTGGGTTGCAATAAAGCTTCAAAAGAGGGATAGTCTTCTGGCTCAAGAGGAAAAACTCCTTATGTAAATGATATTGTGAATAGTATGATTGAAAAAAAAACTCCAAAAAAGTGAACATGCTTGAAAATAGAAATAAAGTGCATGTCGGGGTATGTATATATGTTGTATAGAAAATAAGCAAGCCTGAGCATCAAAGTTATACCATGTGATCCTGCAGCTGGATGACTTGACTACAGTGGTCTTGCATCCCAAGATAGGTAGCTACATTGGCTACCGTCCATTCTTTTCTCCACCTCCTCCTCTTGAGTTGGATGCCACTTGAACGTAGAAGGTAATACCCCGCTCCTCAAGGGTAGAGGGCTGGATTGGGGAATCATTGGGTTGTCATTCTGGAGAAGTCAGTCTCTTTGTCATCACAGCTGGGGAGAGCCACCATCACTTACACCGTACAAGTCAGCTTCATAGTCATAAGGGTTTGCGTATGATGTAGGCTAGTTCTGACCTGGCTATTGAGGTGGGTTGAACCGAGTTCTGTGAAAGTCCCAAAATTACCCAAATTAATTTTAATGCGTAAATAATAATAATATATATAGATAATTATAAGACATAAAAATGTATTTTTGTTATTTTGTGGGATTTTTATATTTTTTGTTGGATTTTGGAGCTTTCTGATTTTTTTAATTTTCGTTTACTATTTTTAGGGGTTTTTGTTTTCTGGACTCAATAAATATCAAAGTATATCACATATAATTTTTTGGAATTTTTCAAGAAGTTTTTATATTTTTTAATATTTTATAAATTAGATAGGGACTATTCAGGCTCCTTTTAATTTTTATAAATAGATTAAATGCATAAAAATGCAAAATGGACACGTCCCGTGAAAGTACAAGGCATAGAGCATCTAATCCTATTTTTGTGGATTTTTAGGAGCTAAATAGCTATTTTTAGTAATTACATAAAAGTCACAAAAATAAATGACCTAGCATGGGCATAACTGCAAATAAATAAAAGTTCAGGAGGGCACATTGCAATTTACACAATATAATAAACTATTTATTCTATTTTATGCAACTATTTTACAATATACAAAAGGCTAGGGGGTCTGATGCAAAATTTCCAGCATCACGTAAGGAGTACACGTGATGCTGGTAGGGACCAAAATGCAAATATAAAAAGTTTGAGAGCAGACATGCAAAATTCCCTATTTTATTTACACGTAATATTTTATTTACAGCATTAAAATTAAATACAAAAAAAGGGAGGGGTAAATATGACATTTACCCCAACAACGTATTGGATCGGACGGTGCTGAAGGATGGACTTGACACATGGCAAGCATCCGATGGCTGATAATGGTTCACGGATCAACGGTGAGGATTAGATCACTTAACGTGATCCAACGGCTGCAGCACGAGAATATCCGACGACTGAGGTTCGATCTAGCACCACCTTCTTCATCCGACGACGGGGAAGTGAAGGGTAAGAATAAGGAAGAAGGTCGGAACGGCCGAACTTCCCCGCCCCCGATCTCCCTTCTCCGGCATTCTTCGAGGCTCGAAGGGGTCCCAAACGCTTCCTGGCAGGTGTCTTTGTCTCCTGGAGGCTTCAAAGTGGCGTGAAGTCGCATGGAGGTCACCCACGAGGTCGGAGAAGAGGATAACCTCCAGGAACCTCCGGCCAACTACAAATCATTCTCTCAGTGCTTCTTTACGCACCTTACCTACACAAGAAGGTCACACTGCTCGAGGGGATCTCCTTGACTAAAGAAATGAAGCTGTTAGCACAAGGGATGAGGTGGACGAAGAAGCTCCAGCGATGGGAGGTAGAGGAGCTTCGATTCACAGAATCGAAGGGATTCCGGATGATCTAAGGTGGTTGGGAGGTGGAGAATGTGAAAGGGAGCGAAATGAGGGTGAAATGGTGGTCGGTGAACGTTCGGAGCACAATGGTTGGGTTCGCCGAAGCGGAGCTCCGACGAACTACGAATCGATTAAACTAGACTAAATCTATGGACTAATGATTAAACTAAATGCATGGATAGAAAACATGGATAAAACGCTACCTAGAAATGATAAAATGCACAACTCGAATATGGGTGTTAGCCAAGGAGCATGACTACGCTGGAGTCGTGGTTCCTAGCATATAGTTGCCTTTTCTAGTCCCCCCCCATACTTGCCTTTGCTAGTCCCTAGCAAATACTTATGCAATAAATACAAAAAGAATGAAGAAGAAAGAGAAAAGAAAAAGCAAGAATAAAGAATAAATAGAGTTGATCATGATTTTTAAACTTATCTGTACAAAGTCAAAGTTTGGAGCTCAGGTTAGACCTAGTGTGAGAATGTGTGTGGAAGAACTTCTTGTAAGAAGTCATCAAAAAATCAGCTGGAGAAATTGATGATATATTGAGGCAAGGGTATGCATCAAAAGACTGTCCGGGAGGCGAGGGAGTCTGGGTCTGCCTCTCCTCGAGATCAGATGGGACCAACTCAGGAAGAGGGTCATCCTAAGTTTGTGAAGATGTATGACGGACGATGAAAGATTGAAGGCTCACGGAGTCTAAGAAAAATAGCCGTCGAGCCGTCATCTTCGATGTCAAGAGAGTAATTGAGAGAGCATGGTTATCGATTCAAGAGAGATGGGAAATGCATAAAAGCCGCGGTAACTCACGCCCCGCAAGCAAACACAAAGCAAACCCCGTTTTCACCAACACAACCCGATGATGACCGTAAGAGTTCAGTTGTTTATCTTGTCAGTTTTAGGATTGTATTAGCATACAAGTATATTCTCTGATTAACGCGAGTTGATAGGTGCTCGAAGTTTCCCTGCAATACTGTCCCGAGTCTTTACAGAAAACCACTTGCTCCTAGCTAGTATGGGGATAAGTACGGACCGTTTCCGGCTACTCGTGTTACTTGAGGACGGAGCCTTACACAGTGTCCTCTAAACCCCCCACTCTGCTACATAAACTCGGACTGTTTCCGGCTACCCGAGCATACCCACTGAAAAATAATGATTAGGTGTATAGACTAAGTAGTATTTTGAGAGAAACACAGACTTTGGCTCTATCCTAAGGGTCGTCTCTCACTCGCAAACTATGAGAAGTACCTGTAATGCGGGGATTACTCTCCCAAATCAATTGATCCTTACATTTATTTTAGGTCAGATACTTAAGCAGTCCCGATTTTATTTTTTTGGTTTTATATTTTTTTGTATTTTTTCAGACAAGTGTCTAATAAATGTTTTTTTTAGAAATCCTAAAATCATACACCTAGTTACGAGTCCTAAGACTAACTACGAAGGCACAATCAGATAGGAAAAAAAACGAAAACTCCTAAGTATGCACCTAGCCTCGTGAAAAGCTGTGGAAAACTGAGGATGCTAGAAAAACCGCGGTGGGTGCCCTGATCCCCTGAATGCACGACACTCGGTGAATCAGACCTCGAGAAAAAGGGGAGGGGAGGTACAAGTCAGGATGCCCTTATGGGGTCCCTTTCTAAAGAAAACAAAAATGCAGGCAAGTGCCCTCTCTTTTTTTCTAATATTTTTCTTTTTTTCTAAAAATAAAAGAAGAAAATACAATACAATCCCTAACTTATCCTACCCTCAATAACCGAAAATCTCGGTCTCTGCACTTTCAACTGCTTCGGATTTTGAGGAAGCCAACTGAACCTGCAGGCCCTACAAAGATTAGTTAAAAAAGAACAAAAATACACAAAAAAACGTAAACAAAAAATTCAAAGAAACACAAAAAACTGAAGAAAAAGTCGTAAATAAAAAATCGAAAGAAAATAAAATTTGTAAAATCAAGAATGAGAGAAAATCGAATAAAAAACCGCTGAAGAAATAACGCCTTCCCGGTAACGGCGCCATTTTGATAACGCGGTTCTGACCTACAGTCAATATGTCAGTGTAGAGAGAAAGCCGCAGAGAGGGAACCGCGTTGATCAAACAAAATTTACGATAAAATACGAGCAGCTTTTTTTCTCCTATTTTATCGTTCACAACTTATTTTACCAGGTGAGTGTGCCTGGGTCGAACTCAAGGAGACAGAATATTAAAACTGTAGTTTTCGAGACAAGGAAAGAATTCCAGAAAAGTCCTCTTTTATTCTTGATTTTACAAAGAACGAAATTGAAAAGAAATCCGACTGAAAATCAACCAGAGATGTCAAAAATCAAAAACAGCAAAACAAAGCAACGAAAAATCTTGGAAAAATAACAGAAAATTATCTCGGGTGGTTATTAGGCTACGCTAAAAAAATCGCGGAAAAATATGGAAAATTCGAGGTCCAAACAACCCCTACAAGCAAGGGGCATAATTATAAAGAAAAGTTTATAGTTTTACTACAATAAGGTCCTTGTAAGGACTGAAATGAAAAGAAACTAAAGGAATTGCATTTAGGTCCCTATACGGGGACCTAAATGTAATGTTTGGAAACTTCTAGGGCGGCTGAGAACTTCTGGAACTTATCTGGATTTATTGCGCAATTTTTCCACCGTTTCTGGATGGACAGTTAGGATTATAAGGCAACATTAATCTGGTCCGTTCGTCCTAGCCACATGTCATCAGCTTGTACTCCCTAGTTGTTCGTCATGTTCTTGAGCTCTGACGCGTAGTTGATGGCGGGGCGTCTTCTCTGAATTATCACCGGTGAAAGCTTCGATGCTTGAGCCTCCGACAGGGCCAGAGGGGTGACTCCTTCACCCCTCGAGCTCGCCCGCAGTGGTTCTCCACCAAGGATGACCGGAAGGTGACGTTATCCTCGATGAAGTTGGCGGTCCCTCTGATCATGTAGCTGCCAACTGATGTAGCACCTTCTTTGAATGAATGATTCATTGCGTTTGGAAGCTCCAATCGCTCTGATGTTTAATGGATCTGCAATTAATGACTTTATGTGCTCGATTTGCGAAGCAATCGGCTAAAGGATTAAGAATTGCAAGATCAAAATAATGGTGTTTTCAGAAGTAGTGAAGAACGGCATGTGAATGGGTAGAAAGAGGATGATATTGGAATTGCTTTGATTGGGTTTGAAGGTTGAATTCGATAGGGCATCTAATGATGATGTTTAATGATCCTAATTACGCATTTAGATTGGTTAATCATGGCATAAAATTTGAGAAATAAAATATGAAAGCAGATGGATTACCTGGGGAATGGAGGTGTATGACCTCCTGATGATCGCTCGACGGGGCGGCATTTCCGGAGCTCTACGTGGCACTGGGTAGTGATGCAAGGCTAGGATTCACCTTGGAGCTTCTCCTCCGGCGTTCCTTTTCCATGCGAGGCTGTTCTCGGATGCTGTCACCACCGGAGTCGGCCGGCACGAGGCTTGAAAGAAGGCGGGTCGGTACTGGAACAGGGGGGTTTCAGGTAGTTGGAGAAGTCTGATTGGTTGCGCCAACTTTAGGTGAATTTATAGGCGGATCGAAGGGTGGTCGGCGTGAGTTAGAGTTGTTAGGAGAAGAGAATGAAAGGTTAAGATTGATCAAGGAAGTTAGAAGTGGTGCAGAAGAATTAGTTGAAGTTCGGCCGGTGGAATAGCCTCTGCACTGGCTTCTTGGAGAAGAAGAACCAGGTGCTGATACGTGTCAACACATGGTTGGCCAGATATGGAAAATACACTATAAATTAGATAATAAATAATAAATAACATTATTTTAGAACCGTATAAAAACGAAAAATAAAGAGAAGTAAATTTTTTAAATTATGATATAATTAATTTTTATAAATAATAAAATATTATTTTGAAATATAAATATTACATTAATAAATAGGTATAAATAATACTTAATAAATAGGATTGAATTTTTAATTCAATAAATAATTAAATATATATTAATTTTATATTTTCTTAATTATTAGAATAATAAATAATTCCTTTGTGAATTTTTTTAAATTTTAATAATCTAACTAAAATATATTAATAAATACATGTATAAGTCGTATAATTCAATTTCATCTATAAATTAGGGTTCAGATTTTATTAAAATAACAAATAAGCTCCTAAAATTCTTAAATAAATCATAGTGAAAGTACAAGATCATGAAAATAATTAGAAATTATAAAATTAATAAAACTATAAATAATGTATTCTGAATGAAATAAATAGCCCGGAAACCCTATTGTCATTAGGTCCCAAAATCGACATTTTTGCAAACAGACTCCGATTTTAATGAAATCACCTCCATTAATTAGAGAATATTTTTTATGAACTTTAAAGGTGAGTAGAGTAAAATGGGAGTTCGTATGAGAAAGTTATGATGTTCGGAAGTTGAGAATTTAACAATTTAAAAGTTGGATTTCTTGGCATATATACAAGATAGAATTTTAACTTATTTTTATATTTTTATATAAATTTTTAGAAATAATTAGGAAAGGAATTTGGTGAAAAATATCTTCATATGAATTAAAAAAATCAATGAATATTTGATAATTATTTGATAAATAGCGAATAATGTGTGGAGTGTACTTTAATTATTTTTATGGTTTTCTTCCCTTATCTCCCCCTACTTGTTGGTTTGTCGACCAACCCATGCTGACATGGTCTTGGGGGTTAGGTTATATAAATATATCTTATAGCTATATTTATATTTTCTGGGTCATATTGTACATATATACATATTTACAATCTACCTTCTTTTCTTTTCTTTATTTTTATTCTTTATTTATTTACAAGTTTTTGATGCATAAAATTGCATTTTTATTCATGAATAGGATTTCGATAAAATGTGGAAATTAATGAATATTTATATGTATTTGTTAAGTGTTTTAAGACAAAATGTGACAGAAATGTAAATGAATCATGGATTCATCAATGAAGCCTTGGGGTTGCTCCATATAGATATCCACATCGAGGTATCCATTGAGGAAAGCAATCTTGATGTCTATCTGCCAGATGTCATAGTCAAGATCTGTAGCTATAACTAACAGTGCTCTGATGGACTTAAGCATAGACACGGGAGAGAATATCTCATCGTAGTCGATGCCTTCTCTCTGTATGTAGCCCTGGGCTACAAGTCATGTCTTGAAGGTCTCTACCTTTCCATTAGGTCCCCTTTTTCTTTTGAAGATATTTTTACACCCAATGGGTTTTACCCCCTCTAGGTGGATCCTCTAGGGTCCATACAACATTTTTATACATGGAGTCTATTTCAAACTTCATTGTTAGCATCCATCTATCCATGTCATGATCCATGAGTGCTTCATCAATGAAGCTGGATCATTGTCAGTTTCACCTGACACGTGGAATCTGCACCTTTCAGGTGGTGCAACCACCCTCGAACTCCTTCAAAGAGGTACGAGTGTTACATCTTCATTTACTTCTTCAGTTTTTGGTTCAGGAAACTCAATATCCTCAAGGGATGCAATGAGTTCCTTTACTTCATTTTTGTCTTGACTCTTAACGAAGTCATCCTCCAGAAGTTTTACAAATCTAGAGACGAATACCTTCTGAGTCTCAGGGCCATAAAGCTGGTATACAATACCATCCTTAACATACCCAACGAAGTAGCACTCACGAGTGCGAGATTCTAGCTTACTTGCGACTACATTCTTCGTATAAACCAAGCAACCCCAAATGAAGTAATACTAGGTTTGGTTCCATACCAAAGCTCATGAGGAGTTTTAGATATATACTTGCTAGGAATCTTATTCAAGATATATATTGCAGTCTCTACTGCATATCTCTAGAAACTAAGTGGTAAATGTGCTTTACTCATCATTGAACGGACCATGTCCATGATGGTCTTGTTGCTTATTTCAGCAACACCATTAAGTTGGGTAGTTCCAAGATGAGTGAGGTTAGAGACACTTCCTCTCTCTATTTAAGGTATTCCTTGAATTCATCTAAGAGGTACTCACCACCTCGGCCAGATCGAATCCATTTAATCTTTTTATCGGTTTGGTTCTCAACCAAAGCCATGAACTCTTCAAAATAGTTTAATATTTATGACGTAATAGGAAGATAAACTTGTATCGTGAACGGTCATTAATAAACATCAAATAATATCGATATCTATTTCGGGTCGCGGTACTGAAGGGACAACATACATCATTATGTATTTGGTCAAGAATACCTTCGTATCTTATAACCTTATTATGGAAAGGCGTCCTAGTCATTTTACCTTGAATACAATGTTCACACGTAGGCAAAAATTGGACCTGTAGAAAATCTAAATGTCCATCCTTTATCAACCTATTTATCCTATCAATAGATAAATGACCAAGCCTTTGATGCCAAATAATGTTAGAATGATTTCCATCCTTCCTGGTTCTTTTAGGGTTTTTATTAGTGGCAGTAACATTCATTATATTTTTATCAATGCATAATTCATAGAATCTACAAGAAGTCAGAACACCATCAGCAATTGATAAAAAGGGATCTTACGAGAGTCTGCTAATCAAACTCAATTAGCATCAATGTGGTGACCGCTTCAACAAAACCCAACTCTAGTCAGCAATTAACCCACAATATTGAATAAAGCAATTGAATTTCCAAGAAATGTGGAATCAATCATTTATTTTCTCTACCATAAAATGCATAGTATATAAGCATGTAGAGGTCGATCCACAGAGAGCAAACGGGTAGCATATGGTTATCTATGTTAAACCAAGTCATTCATTCGTATAATTCTTTTTGTGGGTTTTTAATTTTTTATATATTTTTTATTTGATATTGGTTTCATAATTTTTATTTGATTTTTAATTTTCAAATTTTATATTTATTTATATTTTGGTATTTTAATATATCTATGTTTTAAAAAAACAATATAGCCTATATAAGGCATTATTTACACAATACATAGAAATATATTTATATATGCTATTAAATATACTTAAAATTCAGAAAATATTTTGTTTTGGGGTTTTTAAGATTTTTCTAATGTTTTTGTATTTTTCCTGAAATGTTTACTAATTTTTATGTATTTTTAAAGTAACAAATATCCCAATAATGGGATTAATACATAATCCGAAACTAATTTGAGATTGGAAAATAATAATAATGTCCCAAAATTATCCACATTAATTTTAATACATATAAAAACATATTATTGGTATTTTTGTAGATTTTTTTATAATTTTGTTTGGATTTTGGAGCTTTCTGATTTTTAATTTTCTTTTAGTATTTTTAGGGATTTTTGTTTTTTGGACTCAATAAATATCAAAATTTATCCTATATAGTTTTATTAGATTTTTTCGAAAAGTTTTATATTTTTTGGTATTTTATAAATTAGACAGGGATTATTTAGGCTCCTTTTTAATTTATATATATAGATAAAATGCAAAAAAAATTAATTAAAAATATGGGCAAGAAAATACATAGCATGAAGTATTTATCCCTATTTTTTTCGTATTTTTAGGAGTACTGTAGGTATTTTTAATAAATACGTAAAGATTACAAAAATACATGTCCTAGCTGGGGTATTTTTGCAAAAAAAAGTACCAGGGGTTCTTTGCAAAAAAACAAAAGTTTCCAATGTTTATTTAATTTATAGTGACTATACAAAACCTACTAGGGTGTCTGTGCAAAATTTCCAACACGTGGGACAACACGTGACTCACACAAGCAGGGACCAAAATACAAATATTATAAGTTCAGGGACCTGTATGCAAAGTTCACAAAAATATAACAAGTAAATTCCATTTTTTGGACTTATTCTGAATCCACAAATTTGTAGGGGTATCCCTGTAATTTTATCACCTCAAGTGGGACTACACGTGAGGTGACTTAGAATGGACCTATTTGTAATTACAAGAAGTTCAGGGGTCTCTTTACAAAATTTCCACTTTATTTTAAACATTATATTCAATTTATAGGACTAAATAATAAATACAAAAAAGACAGGGGTATAAGTGCAAATTACCCCTGATTGTGTGTGGATGAATAGTTTAATGTGTGCCACTTATCCACGTGGCGAGCGTTGAACGATAGATGATGCTTCGTGGATCAATGCACGAGATTAGATCAGATGGCTGATCTGATGGTCGCGAAGAGGCGTGATCCAACGATAGCTGTAGCGTCCGGAGCTTCCCACTTGATCTGACAGCTAAGAGGCGAACTGGAAGAACTGGGAAGAAGCTCCCCGTTGGAGAAATTTGATCGGTCGTGGCAAGCTCCTCCAGCCTCCTCCGGCACCGTCATGCGTCTTTTCACATTCCTGGAAGCCCCTGTGTCGAAGGATACCTTCGGCGAGGCACCTGGAGCCCTAGAGTGCTCAGGCGGGGTCGAGGAAGAAAGAGGGCTCCAGGTACCTGTTCTTCACTGAGATCGACACGATCGCGAGTCTTTTGGCACAGCTGGACCTGCAGGAAAGATATGCGCAACGAGACGACGGTCCCCATGGCCTTATTTGGTCAAAATGAACGGAAAATGGGTGTGGCGGAGGTCTCCGCCGATGGGCGGAGGAAGGAGACCCGATCTCCTGACCCATGATGGATCAGGGTGAGTGGAGGTGCATGGAATGCAGGGAAAGCGATAGGGAGTGATATGACAGTGCATAGAGGGTCGGAATGGCAACGGCGATGCGCGGAGGAGCTTCCCGGAGCTCGACTCTAGCGAAGTACGGGCGGAGCGATTAAGGTTGAATTGCTTAACTAAATCTAATCTAATGAAAGGAAATTAGACCTACTATAAAAATGCGTAAAAAAAGCAAGGAAAGAAAACTATTATACCTGGAAGATGCTCAGGGAGTAGGGTCACCGGCATCGGCGGTTGTGGGTGCAGCCCTATATTCTCCGACCAGCTCAAGCCTCCAGGAGCTTCTCCCTGTGACGAAGAAACGTTCTAGACCGAAGGCTGGGGTGGAAGAAGATTAAAGGTTGACCAAATTTGGAAGAGGAGGCAGGGATTTTTATTTATAGACCTAGTGGCGCACCCTTATTGACCGTGGTAAATCAAAGAATCGATTGTGAATCTAGGTGATCCAAGGAGGTGGCGTGGATCTCTAATGATCATTTTATCTTCAGGAAGCGAGGTCGATAGATGGACAAGATACCCTAGAAAAAAGGCGGAAAACTGGGGATTAAACAGGTCCGCGTCATTTCAAACGGCAGAGGAGGAAGTTGACCACGGTCAACAGATGATGTGCCTTGATTGGGCCACCTAGGCCACTACAAGACAAAACAAAGTATTTTATTAACGAATAATTAATAAAAAATAGTAAATGGTTTTATTATTTTTCAAGTATAAAATAAAAAATGTTTATTATTTTATGTAGTATTTTATTATGATTTTTATTTATTTTTTGATGTATTTTAGTACAAGTTTATTTTTAATGGCTTAGTATAGGTATATTTACCTGTGTTTTGTACATTTATATTTTTATTATGTATATTTTATTTTATTATTTTATTCTATTATTTTATCTATTTATAAATTATTTTTATGAGCATAAATATATTTTTATTTGATTTTTATGATGTTATTTGTGTACTTTAATAAATAGATATGTATATTATGTAGGTATTTTTATAGGTATTTTACCTATGTTTTATGTATACTATTTTATTTTAATGTATTTTTTTGAGTTTTATTTTAGTTTTTTTATATTTTTAAAAAATATGTATATTATTTACAATATTAGGAAAATATAGAAGAATTAAAGAATAAAAGAAGATATTCCCCTTTTATTTATGTACATAGGTATTTTGCCTGTATAATTATATACTTATTTATTTTATATTTTATTTTTGATTTTATTTTAATTTTAACATGTACATGTGTTTTAAATAATATTTACAAAATTATAAAAATATGAAGTTGTAAAAATAATAAGCAATGGATAAATTGAATATTTTAATCGGTATTACGTACAATAGGGACCCAAAACCTAACTTCCACACAGTAACTCCAAAAAATATAAAACCACCACCATTAAATAGCTCGTGAAAAGTTATATACAATTAGAGGGTGATTTTTGCTATGTTTCGAGTTTTTATTTGAAAGATATGGGTCTGTGAAGTTTGGTTTTTGGCTTTTTATTCTGGGTATAAAATAAACATTGTATATTATTTTGCACAAACTCAATTTTGTATTTTTATTTACATTATTATATCCAACTTTTATGTACAAAGTTTTTTCATTTGATAAATAAATAATAAAGTATAAAATAGGTGTCAAAACTGCATAATTGAAGAATGAATAAATGAGGTATTTATTCTATTTTTGGCCCTTATCTCCCCCTACTTTATTCCTTGTCGACCAAGTCAATTCTTGCCTTGATCTCGGGGTTTAGGGTCATAAAATCTTTTCAATATTTTATTCCTTTTTATTTTCTTCTCTTTATTCTATAATTTTAGCATTAAAAACCTTATTTTATGTGCACTAAATACAACAAATAATGGATGCTATTATGTGTAAATTAATGTTATTTACATGCAGTAGCTAGGGTTTATAAGGCCAAAAATAATAAAATAACGGTGATGAAATGGAGATTCATCACCCCCCTATACTTTCCTTTGCTAGTCCCTAGCAAACGCTTATGTAATAGGTACAAAATGAATGGAAAAGAAGAAGAAAAGAAAAAGAGAAATAAAAAGACAAAGCGAAGAGAATTGCTTTCAGTTGTAAAACTTATCCTTACAAAATCAGAGTTCGGAGCTCAGGTTAGACCTTGATGTGAGAATGTATGCGGAACCTGGCTGGGAACCAAATCTAAAGCCCAACAGCCTTCGAGAGTCACATAACTCGATTCAAACCACCTCATTATCCAGGTCAGAACTAGCCTACATCATACGCAAACCCTTATGACTATGAAGCTGACTTGTATAGTGTAAGTTATAGTGGCTCTCCCCAACTGGAATGGCAAAATAACTGATTTCTCCATAATGACAACCCAGTGGTTCCCCAATCCAGCACTCCATCCTCGAGGAGCGGGGTATTCCCTTCTAAGTTCAAGTGGCATCCAACTCAGGAGGAGGAGGTGGAGAAAAGAATGGATGGTAGCCAGTGTAGCTACCTATCCTGGGATGCATGACCAGTGTAGTCTAGTCATCCAACTGCAGGCTCACATGGTATAACTTTGATGCTCAGGCTTGCTTATTTTCTATACAACATATATACATACACCGACAGACATCTTATTTTTATTTTCAAGCCTGCCCACTTTCTGGAGTTTTTTTTTCAAGCATACTATTCAAAACAACATTTACATAAGGAGTTTTTCCTCTTGAGCCAGAAGACTATCCCTCTTTTGAAGTTTTATTGCAACCCACACTCTCCTGTCTTTAGACTTCATGGAAACTGGATCAGGTTGGGGTGCACTTCCCTCCCTAGGCGAGGATGAATGTTTCCACCCATGTGCATCTCAGACTAGCAAATCCAACCCCCTCACCACTCCAACTGAGTTGAGCCAAGTGAAAGGTGCAAGTGTCCAAGTTAGGTCACGGCCGACAAGAGTCATGCTTGTATCTCGGAAAGTTCTATTTAGTCAGTTGAGGTGACTTGAACCCAACCCTGAGTCTCAAAGAATTAAGTCCTATTGGACATGAAGTACCTTAAACCTAGTTCCCATAAGGTTCCAGTGCAGTTAGATGCAGTAAGGTCCAACCAAGCTCCAATCTTTGACTTTATTGGACTAGTTCAATCATCAAGCTCAATCAAGAAGAATATGAATGATATGCAAATGCGACGCACAATGCAGAAAAATGATGCAATTTTACAAAGAATTTTTGAAAACAAAAAGAAATTTTACAAAAAGAATTTTGGCAAATACAAAGAATCTTTTAGCACACAAAGTATAAAGTATTTACAACTACTTACACGGGCGTGCTTCTTTATTTCACAAGAGTTATGAATTTCAAGAATTTACAGATTTTAACAAAGTTATTATGGGTACATATATACAATTGATAAAGAATTCTATTTTGATTTATATACATATTTTATTCCTATTTTAGTGATACATTCATTCCTCAAATTTATTTGAAAACAAAATTTGAAAACTATAGTACAAAATAATTTTTGCAAATCTTTACAAACATTTGAAAGCCATTTTGCAAAGATTTTTCAAACAATATATACATTTTTCAAAATATTTTTACAAACATTTTCAAAATCATTTGCAAATGGGTTTTCAATCCTTTATTTCACACAAAGAAAAGAATTTTTGCAAATAAAAATATTTTTACAAAGGTTGAAAACATTTCATAAAAAGTTTTTCAAACGGTTCACACCATTTTTCAAATCGTTTTGCAAAAAAAAAATTTAACTTGATTTACTAATCAGTATATAGTAAAAGAATGGGTACATATCTTTACATGGGATATATTTTATGTATAGAGGGGTTTGGTTCTTAAAGGATTTACAAGGGATTGTTGCTCACTTTTATACATTTTTTAAAACCTTTTAGTATAGTGTGTACACTCCTCAAACTTATTTGAAAATCGTTTTACAAAAATTTTAAAAACTATAGTCCAACATAATTTTCACAAATAGTTTTTACAAAGATTTAAACATATTTGTAAATCATTTTGCAAAGGTTTTTCAAACAGCATATATAGATTTTTCAAGATATTTTTGCAACTATTTTTCCAACCATTTGCAAACCACTTTTCAAACATTTTTATTTCACAGAAAGGAAATAAATTTTTGCAAACAAAAATATTTACAAAAGTTGAACACTTTTTACAAAATATTTTCCAAACAACCATCATAAGATTTTTCAAAAAGAGTTTTTTTCAAACATTTTGCAAAAGGCATTTTTGCCTAATTTATTAGTTAGATTCTACAAAAAGAGTGAGAGGAGCTACAACCATCTTTTATTAGCATATTGTGAATAGTTTAACACTATTTTTAGCCATAGGTATTATTTAAAATACATAAGTACGAGTTATGGCTTAAAGTATATACATAGTATATACGACCCCCCTATACTTAGCTCGAGCTATGTCCCCGTAGATCAAAGAGGAGAATCGGAGACATAACTCAGACCGAGTGTAGAAAAGTCTAAGGAATAAGGAGACAAATGAATGAACAAGAAATTGATCGTCCCCCTATATTTAGGATCAAATAATCCTAAGTATAACAGACTGTACACAAGCCAGGGATGGTCAAGGGTGAGAATGAACATATCGTTCTCAGGTTGTCTCCCCCTATACTTAAGGTAAGATATCCCCAAATATAGTCAGGAAGAGGAGAAAACGGAGAGGATCAAAGAAGGAAGGGACTCGGAGTGCACACCCCCCTATACTTAGGACAAAGTACATCCTAAGTATAGAAGACTGACAAAAAAGGGCAACACCTTTTTGGTAGAAAAAGAAAATAGAAAAGGAAAAGAAGAAAAGAAGAAGTCAGAGAAAAAGTTTTTGAAGTGCATTGTCTGAATCTTTTGATGTTGCCAGTGTCGTGGATGTATCTTCAAAATGCAGAACTTGGATTGAGTCGACAACATCAAAGAAAGTATCAGGCTCAAGGTAGGGCTTCAGAAGTTGACAGTTGACAACAAATGATTGTGCATTAGGAGACAGTTCTGATATGGTAATACTTCCATTGTCACACACTTCACGAACTTGAAATGGCCATGTCCATTTGCTTTTTAATTTGCCCGAAAATATCTTCAACTTTGCATCAAATAACAACACTTTCTACCCAGCTTCGAAGGTCTTTCGTCTGATGTGCCGGTCATGCTAGTGTTTCACCTTCTTCTTGTACATCAATGTGTTATCGTAAGCATAATCTCGGAATTTCAGGAGTTTGTTCAGATCATCTTTCTTTTTCTGACCACTTTTCTGTGAGTCCATGTTGCACATATTAATTGCCCATAAAGATTTGTGAATTAGTTCCACGGGCAGATGATATGGCTTCACATACACAAGACAATAGGGCGACATGCTCAAGGGAGACTTGTAGGCCGTTCTGTATGCCCAGAGGATTGAGCCCAAGAGTTGGGACCAATTCCTTCTGTCCGGCCTCATAAGTTTTTGAAGGATCATCTTGATTTCTCTGTTCGATAATTCTGTCACGCCATTGGTCTGTGGATGATAAGGGGATGCGACGCGATGGTCGATGCCATACTTCTTCGTTAATTTCTTGACCTCTTTGTTTACGAAGTGGCTACCCCCATATGATATAAGAATCTTCGAAATCCCAAACCGCGAAATGATATCTTCTCTTGAGAATCTGCACACTGTCCGGCTGTCTATGGCTTGAGCGGGGATAACTTCAACCCAACGACTTACATAATCGACAGCAAGGAAGATGTGCTCATATCCCTGACTGTTAGGGAAAGGCCCCATGAAATCGATGCCCCAAGCATCGAAAACATCTTCTATCTGAATGATCTTCAGGGGCATCAAGTCTTTCGATGTGAGTGTGCCCTTCAATCTCTGACAGTCAGTGCATCGTTTGATGAAGGTTGTTGCATCCTTGAATAGTGTGGGACACCAGAAGCCACACTGAAGTACTTTCATTGTCGTCCTTTCTCCAGAGTGGTGTCCACCAGATTCGAGCGAGTGACAGTGCTCGAGGGCACTATGATGCTCCCCCTAAGGAATGCACCAGTGCCAAATGCAATCTGCCCCTTCCCTGAATAAGAGGGGTTCTTCCCATTGGTAGAAATGAATGGTCGACAAGAATTTGTCCTTCTGATTTTTCGTCCAATCTGGCGGTACTACCCCCGAAATGAGGTAGTTGACAATATCAGCATACCAAGGGAGTGAATCCACAGCCAGAATTAATTCGTCAGGGAAGGTTTCTGTGATGGGTGCATTATTCAGTGGCGGTTCTTGTTGCTCAATTATGGAGGGATAGTCTGCTACCACAATCTGAACTCCAAGCTTGTCTTTGATTTCCAAATCAAATTACTGAAGGAGAAGGATCCATCTGATCAGTCTGGGCTTGGCATCCTTGTTCTGCTGTAAATATCGGATAGCAGAGTGGTATGTGAAGATGGTAACTTTCGATCCAAGCAAATAAGATCTGAACTTTTACAGGGTGAAAACCACAACCAACAACTCTTTTTCTGTCACCGTATAATTCCTCTACGCTTCATCTAATGTCTTGGTGGAATAATGAATGGCATACGGCGCCTTGTCTTTCCTTTGTCCTAACACAACCCCAACTGCAAAGTCTGACGCATCCGTCATGATCTCGAAGGGGAGAGACCAATCCGACGGTTGTAGGACTGAAGCTTGAGTGATAAGCCCCTTCTGATTGAAAGAAAGGAGAACCTACACATCAACATTAAACTCGGCCTCCTTGCATAAAAGTTCTGTAAGAGGTCGGGTAATGCGGTTGAAATCTCAGATGAATCTTCTGTAGAATCCCACATGCCCCAGGAATGACCTCACATTCTTCACTATCTGAGATGGCTCGAGATTGGCAATCACATCCACCTTTTTTGGGTCAACTTCCGTGCCACGTTTGGAAACGACGTGATCTGGCACAATTCCTTCTATGACCATGAAGTGGCTCTTTTCCCATGATAGCACTAGATTAACTTCACAACATTTCTGAAGTACTCTGTCTAGGTGCTTGATAACACAGATTTTGCGAGGGTCTAAAGTAATCCACACAAGGCGGGATCACAATGTCGCTGAGGCGACCGCTCATGAAACCCGGGTAAATCAACAATTAACCCACAACAGAGATCAAACAATGAAAAATGGTGCAGAGTTAAAATTTATTATAACTCTACAACAAGATGTGTATAGGTGCAAGTATGTGTAGAGGTCGAACACAGGGAGCAAACAGGTAGAACGACGCAATAATGCTCAAAACTGTGAATGTGATGTATTTGCCTACAAGTGATATTTTTTGTGGGTTTTTAATTTTATAATTTTTATTTAGAATTTGATTTTATATTTTTATATTTCCTTTTTAATTTTCTGATTTTGCATTTTTCTTTTTATATTTTATATTTTTTATATTTTCTTTTCTTTTAATAAAAGATGTATACAATATAAGAAAAGGAAGGTACAATATTTATAAAGAGAGGTAAAAATAGTCAAAATTCAAAAAATAAAATCTTTTTGTGCTTTTTATATTTTTATAATGTTTTTATGATTTTTCTAGATTTTTCCTAATTTTTTTGGTTTTTTAAAGGTAAAATAACTAAAATGAGGATGAAAAATATGAAACAGATTCCAAAATTCCTCAAATTAATTTTAAAACAAAGATAATAAAACATAGAAAATTGAGAGACAAAAAGTATATTTTAGGATATTTCTGGAATTTTTAATATTTTTATGAAGTTTTTAAGAGTTTTGTAATTTTGAGGAGTTTTCTTTTGAATTTTTTAGTGATTTTTGGAATGAAGATAAAACACACAGAAAGACTTAGAATAGGTTTTTGGAAATTTGTAAAAAGCTTTTTATAATTTTTATGTATTTTCTAATGCAAACAAAGCTGAAAATACGTGTTTTTGAATTTTATAAATATGAAAATGCAATAAAAATGTGAAATAAAAATATGGCATGAAAGAGCAACAAAACAAGAGCTTAGGTTAATTTTTATAGATTTTTTAGGATTTTATGGATGCTAAAATAAATAAAAGACACAAAAAGAAAATTCAGCTTGGTAGGGTATTTTTGGAAATAGGCAAAAGTCCAGGGGGCAATGTGCAATTTCTCCAGCAAAATTATAAGGCAATAAAAAACATTTCTGGATTAAATACAAATAGCCATAAGTGTGAGGTTATCGGCACAAAATCGCCAGGGTCACGTGCAAGGGACACGTGACCTGGTAGGGACGAGCCTGCAAATAACAAAAGCCTAGGGGCTGCTATGCAAAATATCCTGAAAAATATAACTGCAACAAATATTCCCAAGACTGATTCGAAATACAAAAATTCGGTGGTCCCCAGTGCAAAATGCCCTCCCTCATGTCTACGTGTCACGTGAGGTGACGTGGTTGGGGACCCATGTGCAAATAAGTGAAGTGCAGGGGTCTTTTTATAATTATTACAAAAATCCTAAAGCTACAAATGAAAGATTAGGCGCTAATATTAAATACAAAAATTTGTGCAGGTTAGTCTACAAAATACCCACGCTAAGGGCGAATCCAACGGAGGAGATGTGTCCACCTATGTCACGTGTCGATGCCTGGACGCCCGATGACGATTCGCACCCGACGGCAACGATTAGAAGGACGATGAAGATCTGACGGCATTGGGCTGCGAGATCGGACGGCTGATGGGAGGCCTGGAAGAACAGGACCCGAACGAATGGTGTTGGGCGATGGAGGAGGAACTGCAGATGAACTCGCCGGTGGCAAGTTTGGAATCGATCCCACTCCTGCCTCCGACCACTGCGAGCTCTACTGAGGGGTGCGTCATGCTCCTGCACCTCCGGGGAGTCTCCAGGTGCACTCAAATGCTCCGGGGACCAATGATAGGTCCCTGGAGGTCGTGACGGCTTCTAGCAAGCCTAGGAAGTCCTCCCCAAGACGAATCGAGGCTCAGATGCCTCCTTCTCAACCTGCAAATAAAACAGAAGGGACGGCAAGTTTCTCGCAAGCAGGGAGAGGCTTTTATCGGCGGTGAATGGTGTGCATGGAGTCGGTGATGGTCGCCAGAGCTCCGGCGGGATGTTCGAAAGCAAAATCTACACTAACTAATTGATTGAACACCAAACGAAATGTACGAACTAAAAGCTAGAGCTACTATCTACACAACAAGAAAACAAACGGAATATGACCTCGATTGGCTTGGAAAACCAAAAGATGGGACCTCATGGCATCACGCCAGAGATGGGGGGTCAGAGACCTCCCCAGCCCTCGCCTGAGCGCGCCTAGCCCAGCTGGAGATGCCCATGTCATAGGCGTCAATCCAGAGCTGGAAGAAAGGATCAAATAGGGACCAAAAGGGGTTCAAAGCGGAAGGAGGTGATGGGGGTGTTTTGAATAGGATGGCCGGGGTGCTCCAAAGATCGAGGCAGAGCGGAAAATGCAACAACGCAATCCTCGAGAAAAGACATGGGCGTGCAAGACCAATCCACGAGGACAAAAAGTCAAGAAGACATCGATGCCAAAGGGTGAAAGACGGAGCCTCGAAAAATCCGCGAAGATGGGTCAAAACATACATCTGACACAGAGCCAGACCTCAGTCAGAGAGTTGATCGAGGTCAACCAACGGAAGGTTCTGGTTGGTCCACGTGGACCAACCAGAAAAATCCTAGAAAATGTTTTATTAATTCGATTTAAAATAATAAACGATTTTATTAATTTTTTTCTTATTAAATAAAAAATATTTATTATTTTATGATTTATTTTATGATGTTTTTTATTTATTTTTTTGAGGTATAATATTACGAGTTACCTTTTATGTCTTATGTAGGTATACATATCTATATATTTTAATATTTTATTTTTATTTTGTGTATTTTATTTATTTATTTTGGTTTATTACTTTATATATTTATAAAATATTTTTGTACACTTAAGTATATTTTTGTTTTATTTTTCTGAAGTGTTTTGTACAATTAATAAAATAGAAGTATTAATTATATAGGTATATGTATAGGTATTATACCTATGTCTTCTATATATGTATTTTATTTGTGTGTTTTCTTTAGGTTTTTTATTCTTGTTTTCATGTATACATGTATTATGAATAATATTTACAAAACTCTAAAAATATAAAATTATAAAATTAATGAATAATTAATAAAATGAATATTTTAATCTGTACAAGTATACAATAGGGGTCCAAAACTCAACTTTCAAATCGTAGCTCTGCAAAATATGAAACCACCTTCAATAAATAGCTTATTGAAAATTATATACAATTAAAGTGATTTTGCTATATTTTGAGTTTTTATGTGCGAGATACATGTCTGGGAAGTTGGGATTCTGGAATCTTATTCAGACATAACTTTTTATCCGTATATTATTTTTGTATGAAATCAATTTTGTATTTTTATATATTTAATTAACTACAACTTTCATGTACAAAGTTTCTTTATTTGGAGTATAAAAAGTGGAACTGAAAATAGGTCCCAAAATTAATAAAGAATGAATAAAAATAAAAGGTATTTTTATTGTATTCTGATCCTTATCTCCCCCTATTTTATTCCTTGTCGACCTATTCATCTAGATGCCTAGGTCTCGGGGTTTCGAGTCATAAAATATTTACAATATTTTATTCTTTTTCTTTTCTTTTCTTTATTATATAATTTTGGCTTTAAAAACAATATTTTGTACACTATTTACACACATATGCATGAATGATAAAATGCATGAATTAACGCTATTTACATGCATTTACTAGGGTTTTCAAGGCCAAAATGATAGAATAAAGATGATGAAACGTAGATTCATCATCCCCCTATACGTGCCTTTGCTAGTCCCTAGCAAACACTTATGCAATAAGTGCAGAAAAGAAAAATAAAGAAAAGAAAAAGAAGAAAGATGGATTGAATTTAATTATCAAACTTGTCTTCACAAAATCAAAGTTTGGAGCTTAAGTCAGACCTTTTAAACTTTAGTGCAGTCGGAACCTTAATGAGAGCCGGATTTGAAATCCAACAGCCTTCGAGAATCCCAAAACTTAACTCAAGTCTCCTCAATAGCCAGGTCAGAAATATCTCAATTCATACGCAAACCCTTACGACCATGAAGCTGACTCATACAGTGTAAGTGATGGTGGCTCTCCCCAACTAGAATGACAAAGAGACTAACTTCTCTAGTATGACAACCCAATGATTCCCCAATCCAATAACTCCTTCCTCGAGGAGCGGGGTATTCCCTTCTAAGTTAAAATGGCAACCAACTCAAGAGGAGGGGGTGAAGAGAAGAATGGACGGCAGCCAGTGTAGCTACCTATCCTAGGATGCAAGACCAGTGTAGTCAAGTCAACCAGCTGCAGGCTCACATGATATGACTTTGGTGCTCAATCTTGCTTATTGACTATACAACATATTCACGTACTTTTGCAGGCATTTTATTTTTGTACAGGCATGTCCCTCTTTTTTGGAGTTTTTTTAATACTATTTACAGTAGCATTTACATAGGGAGTTTTTCCTCTTGAGCCAGTAGACTATCCCTCTTTTGAAGCTTTATTGTAACCCACACACTGTTGTCTTTAGAATTCCTCATCACTGGACGGGTTGGGGTGCACTTCCCTCCCTAGAGGAGGACAAATATTTCCACGTCTCATACCGGAAAATCCAATCCCCTTACCACTCCAACTGAATTGAGCCATGTGAAAGGTGCAGGTGTCCAAGTTAGGTCATTATCAACAAGAGTCGTGCGTGTGCTCCGAAATACTCTATTTAGGCAGTCAAGAATCCATTGAAACAAGACACGTGATCTCAAAGAATTAAGTCAACTAGACCAGAAGTACCTCAATTCCAGCTCCTATAAGGCTCCTGTTATTAGGTAGATTTTAAGGTCCAACCAAGCTCCAATCTCCGATTTTATTTAGACTTGTTCAACTATCAAACTCAATCCGAAGAATGCTCATGCTATGCAAATGCTATGCAGAATGCAGAAAATATTTTTGTGATGCAATTTTTAAAGATTTTGAATTTTTTATGGATTTTTGAAAAGATGATGCATATGCATTTTGGGGATTTTCAAAAATATTTTTCAAATGTTTTTGGTATTTTTAATTTTGCAAATGTTTTTGGTATTTTTAAAAACAAAGGATTTTTGGCTAAAAAGTAGGTTAAAAATATTTACACGGGCAAGCTTCTTATATTTACAAGAAGTGGATTTTAAGAATTTATAAAGGGTAAGTGGTAAATTTTATAGCTATATACATGGATTTTGGTATGATGTATATATTCCCCAAACTTATTTGAAAAGATTTTTCAAACAATTTTGAAAACTATAGTCCAAAGTAATTTTTACAAACAATTTTACAAACATGTACACACATTTGAAAATCATTTTGCAATGGTTTTTCACAGAGTATAGATTTTTCACATATTTTTGCAACCATTTTTCAAACCATTTGCAAATAATTTTTCAAACATTTTATTTCACACAAAGAAAATAAACTTTACAAACCAAAATGTTTTTACAAAGGTTGAAAACATGTCACAAAACGTTTTCCAAATAGTTTTCAAAATATTTTTCACAAAGATTTTCAAACTAATTTTCAAACATTTTGCAAAAAAAAACATTTTCACCTGACTTATTAATCAGTAAATACAAAAAGAATTTGAGGAATAATCAACATCTTTTTATTAAGGTTTCTAATCAATTTAATTGTATTAGTTAGCCATAATTATTAAGAAAATACGAAAGTACGAGTTATGGCTGAAGTATATATGCAGTATATACGACCCCCCTATACTTAGCTTGAGCTATGTACTCATAGATCGGAGAGAAAAGAGAAGACATAACTCATACTGAGTATAGAAAAGTCTAAAGAATAAATAAATAATAGATGAACGAATAAAGAAATGAGAAGTCGACCGTTCCCCCTATACTTAGGATCAAATAATCCTAAGTATAGCAGACTGTACACAAGGCAGGGAGGGTCAAGGGTGGGAATGAACATATCGTACTCAGACTGTCTCCCCCTATACTTAGGGTAAGATATCCCTAAGTATAGACAAGAAGAGGAGACAATGGAGAGGATCAAAGAATAGAATATCTCGGGGTGCACATCCCCTATACATAGGACAAAGTACGTCCTAAGTATAGAAGACTGACAAAAAGGGGCGGCATTTTTTCGGTAGATAAAGAAAATAGAAAAGGAAAAGAAGAAAAGAAGAAAAGAAGAAAAGAGATCAGAAGATGGAAGAAGATAGAGAAGGATGTACACATCACTCCCCCTATACTTAGGTTAAAAGAAGTCCTAAGTATAGGCAACAACAGGAGTAATGAAACGGAACAACGAATGAACACTCGGCTCATTCACCCCCCTTATACTTAGGACAAAATACGTCCTAAGCAAGGCACACACGAGAATGGGTGATTGAGCGAAATAGGAGAGAGACAAAGGTACACAAAAGCAAATATACGACAGAATGGATATACAAATGGTCAAGAAGGTTGAAAGCGAACCTTCTTGCAGAACCACTGAGGAATAGATCTAGTGTGGTGCAGGTCGACATCGGGGTCCTCAGATGACACTAACCGATCAGGGTCGATAGGGTGAAGTCCCTCAGTGGAGTCAAATCGAAAAGGCATGAACTGGTCAATGGAAGTAGTGTGGCTAGGTTCACCCTTGGGGGTCTCACCGATATCGAAGTGTAAAGGAACAAACTCATCGTCAGTGAAAGAAGTAGAGTCAGAGTCGTCCTGCAAGGTCTCATCCAGGTCAAAACCAAAAGGAACGAAATCATCAGTGGAAGTAGTCGAGCTCTGTTTGTCCTCAAGAATCTCAACTGGATTATTATCTTCATCAAAAGGCCCGAGTTTCTGAAAATAACGTTAAGATCATAATCGGCCTCAATCACAACCACTTTTGAGTGAACAGGAACAGACTTATCAGTGGAAGTAGTCAAACCAGATCCGTCATGTCTGGTCTTAATGTCTGCCCTCCGCTCTATGGTATCAATCATATAAATCTCGTGGATTTCATCAACACACCGCCAGACACCAGAAGGAGGAAATTCGAGGTCTATGCTTTTTGAGTCTTCCGCCTTTCATAGGATTTCTCGAGACTCATCAGCGGTCGTAAAGCAAACTTCTCTAATATCGCCAGATAGGTCATAGGCCTCGTGATTAGCTAGAATTGATGAAGGTGCATCAGGCGTAGGTCTCTGTTCGGTAGTGGATGCGGTGGTGGTCAGCTTGCTCTCGTCAACAGGACAGAAGCGAATCTCTCCTGATCCGTAGTCAATAACGACCCTCGCAGAGGCGAGGAATGGTCGTCCGAGGATGATTGGAGAGGGCTCCCCTGTGGAGGTCTCCATGGGCAATACGACGAAATCGACATTTTAGCTCATGTCCTGAATCGAAATAACGGCGTTTTCAAGGATACCCTTCGGCCTCTTGATAGATCCATCAGCAAACTGAACGATCATCCTTGTTTTCTTGAGAGGCCCTAAGTGAAGAGATTGTACCAATGAGAAGGGTAGAATGCTAATCTAAGCACCGCCGTCTAGGAGAGTGTGATCACAAGTATGCTCATAGATGGTGCAGCTAATGAAGGGGGTAGTTGTGTTCTTCTTCCTAGGGATGGGACGGTGTGTGATGGCATGGGCAGTGGCCATGGTCAAGATATGACGCTCAGATCTGCTCCTCTGCTTGGGAAGAGGAGCAGATAATTGGGTCATGGCCTGTTGAAGTGGGGCCTGGATGATCTCATGAATAGTGGACACCACTTCGGGTTCAGTCAACATTGTTTTGAATTTTTGGACATTCTCCATACAAGGGAGGAGATCAGAATCATCATGTACACAAGGAATGCAAAGAGCAGTCTGTACAGCGGCATCCTCGGGTCAAAGGTGGGACAAGGTGTGAAAGGATGTGTGGTCAAAGGGTCTGGGAAGTGAGCACTCTCCCTACAGTCTGACTCAATCAAGTGTCTCCCGAAATCTTTTTGTGTTTTGAAATTTTTCTCATTTTTTTGTGTTTTGGGCGATTGCAATCTCCCATGATCACCCACAAGGAAATCTGTAACTTCGACGAATGGAGCGTTAATCTGGTTTTTCCTTAAGATAGCAAGATCATCAATCATTGAATTAATGTGATCTATCATTCAGTTAAAGATAGCTCTCATGGAGATCGAGGGAGGTGACTCCCACATATCAGTCTCGGGTGGAAGTGAAGGTGGAGGTTGTGAAGGTGGAGGTGGATAATATGAAGGTGGAGGTGGAGGTGGGTAAAAATCCGAGGTATGATACTGTGGCTAAGGCGGGTATGTACAAAAATTAGAAAAAATGGGAGGAGGATCCTCCTAATAAAAGTGAGGTGGACCTAATGGAGGGTACAAGAGATCCGTGAAGGTCGGACAAAAATCACTCCAGTCGGCCATCTCGAAACAAAAGGCGGGGATCAGGAGAGCACGATGGTCAAGTCAAGAGAAATGAGAAGAAGGCACAAATGCGTAGAAGCGATCTAGGATACACACAAATAATCACAAGCAAACTCACACAAGACAAACCCTCAATTCACCTACTCAACTCAGTGAGGACCACAAATGCGGTCTTTTTATCTTGTCTATTTTAGAGTTAGGTGAGAAGTCAAATAAGTGCACAAACACTTAGGAGGTTTGAATAGGATTTGGGCACTAGTCAATAGTGTGTGCGCGGGCAAGTAAAAGCGAAGACAATGAGGGGATTACTCGCCCCAAGACAAGATTTTTCTTTTTGGTTTATTTTAGGGTCAAGTAATGTTAGCAGTCCCAATTTTATTTGTTATCTCTTTTTTTTATTTTAATAGAAAATGCATGATCCTATCCAGGAGTTGATTCCTTTAAGCACCTAGGTGGTCAAATTCAGAGGGAGAGGCGTAAAAGTAATGCAAGCAGCAAATCAATGATGGATGCTAAAGCGTAAATGCTTTCCTTGCCTCCAGCACTCTACATGCAAGGATGCTTAGCAGAATTGAAACCTAATCTATATGCAGATGCAAGCCGATGAAATTGCCATAAGTTGAGAAGCTGCTATTAGCGTGAAGCACGATTTTCAAAATTTGACTAAGTCTAAACGTTCTCTATAGGAGCATGCAATGGTGATTAGTGTGTATGGACCTAATACTACGCTAAGCAACTCCTAAAGCTAAGGGCTCAATCACACAAAATAAAGAAAACAAAATCGGAAAACAAAAGAAGTGATGATAACCGTGAAAACCGTGGTGAGCCCCCAAGTGAACAATCACTTGGGAATTGGGCCCGAGAGTTCAAAGTTCGAGTACCTGTATTATTACAATAATAGAGGGTATCTCTCTTACTTAAATTACAAAAATAAATACAATAAAATAAGTGGAGCTAAATCTGCAAAATTTCTCCAAGTCTCCTCGGTGCTAGGTTGGCAGGTTGACGCCGGCTTCACGTGGGTGCTTAGGCACCTAGGCTAGAGCGCCTCCCTCGATCCGTGGTTCCTCGCACAAAGTCGACAAAGAGAGAGGTTAGATAGCTCAAAAGATATATCAAAAATAATAAAAATAAATGAGGCACAAAAATAGACAAACAATCACAACCAAGAAAAAACACGATCTATGTATTGTTGCTCCCCGGCAACAGCGCCATTTGATAACACAGATTTTGCAAGGGTCTAAAGTAATCCACACAAGGCGGGATCACAATGTCGTTGAGGCGACCGCTCACGAAACCCGGGTAAATCAACAATTAACCCACAACAGAAATCAAACAATGAAAAACGGTGCGGAGTTAAAATTTATTATAACTCTACAACAAGATGTGTATAGGTGCAAGTATGTGTAGAGGTCGAACACAGGGAGCAAATAGGTAGAACGGGGCAATAATGCTCAAAACTGTGAATGTGATGTATTTTCCTACAAGTGCTATTTTTGTGGGTTTTTAATTTTATATTTTTTTTATTTAATTTTGATTTTATATTTTAATTTTTCTTTTTAATTTCCTAATTTTGTATTTTCTTTTTATATTTTATATTTTTTTATATTTTCTTTTCTTTTAATAAAAGATGTATAAAATATAAGAAAGGAAAGTACAATATTTATAAAGAGAGGTAAAAATAGTCAAAATTCAGGAAATAAAATCTTTTTGTGCTTTTATATTTTTATAATGTTTTTTTTTATTTTTCTAGATTTTTCCTAAAATTTTTAGTATTTTTAAAGGCAAAAATACTGAAAACAATGAATAGAATAAAAGGTTGAAACTAAAATGAGGATGAAAATATGAAACAGATTCTAAAATTCCTCAAATTAATTTTAAAACAAAGATAATAAAATAGAGAAAATTCAAAGACAAAAGGTGTATTTTTAGGATTTTCTGGAATTTTTAATAATTTTATGAAGTATTTAAGAGTTTTTTATTTTTAGGAGTTTTCTTTTGAATTTTTTAGTGCTTTTGGACTGAAGTGAAAACACACAGAAAAACATAGAATAGGATTTTTTTGGAATTTTTTGAAAAACTTTTTATAATTTTTATGTATTTTCTAATGCAAATAGAGTTGAAAATGCATGTTTTTTAATTTTTATAAATATGAAAATGCAATAAAAATGCAAAATAAAAATATGGTGTGAAAGAGCAACAAAACAGGAGCTTAGGCTAATTTTTAGGGATTTTTTAGGATTTTATGGATGCATGAAATAAATAAAAGATACAAAAAGAAAATTCAGCCTGGTAGGGGTATTTTTGGAAATAGGCAAAAGTCCAGGGGGCAATGTGCAATTTCTCCATCAAAATTATAAGGCAATAAAAATATTTTCTGGATGAAATACAAATAGCCATAAGTGCAAGGTTATCGTTGCAAAATCGCCAGGGCCACATGCAAGGGACACGTGACCTGGCAGGGACGAGTCTGCAAATAACAAAAACCTAGGGGCTGCTATGCAAAATATCCTGAAAAATATAACTGCGACAAATATTCCCAAGTCTGTTTCGAAATACAAAAAGTTCAGTGGCCCCAGTGCAAAATGCCCTCCCTCACGTGTACGTGTCACGTGAGGTGACGTAGCTGGGGACCTATATGCAAATAAGTAATGTGTAGGAATCTTTTTACAATTATTACAAAAATCCTAAAGATGCAAATGAAAGATTAGGTGCTAATATTAAATACGAAAAATTGCACAGGTTAGTCTGCAAAATACCCACGCTAAGGGCGCATCCAACGGTAGAGATGTGTCCACTTATGCCACGTGTCGACGCATGGACGCCCGACGACGATTCGCACCCGACGGCCATGATTAGAAGGACGATGAAGATCTGATGGCGCTGGGCAGCGAGATCGGACGGCTGATGGGAGGCCTGGAAGAACAAGACCCGAACAAACGGTGATGGGCGATGGAGGAGGAACTGTAGATGAACTCGTCGGTGGCGAGTTTGGAATCGAGTCCACTCCTGCCTCTAACAACCGCAAGCTCTACTGAGGGGCGCGTCGTGCTCCTGCACCTCGGGGGAGTCTCCAGGTGCACTCAAATGCTCCGGGGACCAATGATAGGTCCCGGGAGGTCGTGACGGCTTCTGGCGAGCCTGGGAAGTCCTCCCCAGGCCGAATCGAGGCTCAGATGCCTCCTTCTCAACCTGCAAATAAAACCAGAAGGGATGACAGATTTTTTGCAAGCAGGGAGAGGCTTTTATCAGTGGTGAATGGTGTGTGTGGAGTCGGTGATGGTCTTCGGAGCTCCAGAGCTCCTGCGAGATGTTCGAAAGCAAAATCTACACTAACTAATTGATTGAACACCAAACGAAATGTACGAACTAAAAGCTAGAACTACTGGATATCTACATAGCAAGAAAACAAATGGAATACGACCTCGATTGGCTGGGAAAACCAAGAGATGGGACCTCACGGCAGCATGCTGGAGATGGGGGGTCGGAGACCTCCTCGACCCTCGCCTAAGCGCGCCTAGCCCAGCTGGAGACGCCCCTATCACAGGCATCGATCCAGAGCTGGAAGAAAGGGTCAATTAGGAACCAAAAGGGGTTCAAAGTGGAAGGAGGTGATGGGGGGTGTTTTGAATAGGATGGTCGGGGTACTCCAAAGATCGAGGCGGAGCAGAAAATGCTGCGATGCAATCCTCAAGAAAAGACCTGGGCGTGCAAGACCAATCCACGAGGACAAAAAGTCAAGAAGACATCGATGCCAAAGGGTAAAAGGCGGAGCCTCGAAAAATCCGTGAAGGTGGGTCAAAATACACATCTGACACAGAGCCAGACCTCGGTCAGAGAGTTGACCGAGGTCAACAAACGAAAGGTTCTGGTAGGTCCACGTGGACCAACCAGAAAATTCCTGGCAAAAATGTTTTATTAATTCAATTTAAAATAATAAATGGTTTTATTAATTTTTGGTTATTAAATAAAAAATGTTTGTTATTTTATGAGTTATTTTATGATGATTTTTATTTATTTATTTGAGGTATAATATTACGACTTACCTTTTCTGGCTTATGTAGGTATACAAATCTATATATTTTAATATTTTATTTTTATTTTATGTATTTGATTTATTTATTTTGGTTTATTAATTTATATATTTATAATATAGTTTTATACACTTAAGTATATTTTTATTTTATTTTTATGAAGTGTTTTGTACAATTAATAAAATAGAAGTATTAATTATATATGTATATGTACAGGTATTATACCTATGTCTTCTATATATGTATTTTATTTTTGTGTTTTCTTTAGGTTTTTATTCCTATTTTCATGTATACATCTATTTTGAATAATATTCATAAAATTCTAAAAATATAAAATTATCAAAATTCATGAATAATTAATAAAATGAATATTTTAATCTGTACAAGTATACAATAGGGGTCCAAAACTCAACTTTCAAACCGTAGCTCTGCAAAATACGAAACCACCTTCAATAAATAGCTTATTGAAATTTATATACAATTAAAGGTGATTTTACTATATTTCGAGTTTTTATTTGAGAGATACAGGTCCGGGAAGTTGGGATTCTGGAATCTTATTCAGATCATAACTTTTTATCTGTACATTATTTTTGTATGAAATCAATTTTGTATTTTTCTAAATTTAATTATCTGCAACTCTAACATACAAAGTTTCTTTATTTGGAGTATAAAACGTGGAACCAAAAATAGGTCCCAAAATGAATAAAGAATGAATAAAAATAAAAGGTATTTTTATTGTATTCTGACCCTTATCTCCCCCTACTTTATTCCTTGTCGACCTATTCATCTAGATGCCTAGGTCTCGGGGTTTCGGGTCATAAAATATTTACAATATTTTATTCTTTTTCTTTTCTTTTCTTTGTTCTATAATTTTGGCTTTAAAAACAGTATTTTGTACACTATTTACACACACATGCATGAATGATAAAATGCATGAATTAACGCTATTTACATGCATTTACTAGGGTTTTCAAGGCCGAAATGATAGAATAAAGATGATGAAACGTAGATTCATCAATGCTCAAGACAAGAATCGAAGTTGTCACCATAGACTGAGAAGTCGTCCATGAACACCTCAAGAAAACTGCCTACCATCTCGACGAAGACTGCTAGCATGCATCTCTGGAATGTCGCAGGTATGTTGTGACGAAACCCGATTTCATCATCATAATTCTCTATTTTTAACCCCCTTGCTTAAGTTTGGGTCAATAAAATCCAGATAATATCTTGTAATTATCCGAGTCTTGAATAAATTAAAAATCACAAAAAATAGCAAAAGCAAAATTCATGGTATTTTTAGCCTTAAAAATACCCTCAAAAGTATTTTGTATCTACAGATGACTTCATCTCCAGTTTGGTCAATATGAGACTTGTATATCTCATCGAAATCTACAACTTTCATGTTTTGAGTTTTCTCAAATTCGGCCATTTTAGATCCTCAAAAATAATCATTTCTCTCTGAATAATCTGATTGGGCAATGCGGCCCTCTCTGGTTGAGCCACGTGGCCCGGCCTCTTTGTCTCATCCGCCTTCGACCATGGCCGTTGGATCTTTTCTTGATCCAACGGCCCGATGAGATCCATGTACATGCTTTTTGTCACCATCTGATCATATCCAGATCTCATCTCGGCCACCCATGCCCGCCTTCCCCTCCTTGCGCCACGTGGCACCTTTCGCACCTCACGATCATCTTTGTTTGCCCCATCACAACCGATGTCTTCACGTCAATTAACAACCACCCGATCTTCATTCGCACGCTCATCATCACCGTTCGTCATCACCCTCACTAGAGTGTGACACGTGGCACGCTCCATCACCATTCAATTGGCACCTCCTTCGCATCTGGTTCGTCCACCTGCACCTTAATTTCATCACGACACATGGCATGATCCTGGACCTTTGATCATTTCGCCCGAGATCTCATCAGAGCCGCTTCTTAGCGCCTCGCTCCCAACCGTTGGATCACAAGATCCAACGGCTACGAACTCGTCTTCCACCTCCAGTATCCACTCTTTCCCACATTCACCACCTCGTGCGGCCAGCTCGCCCTTCCTATTTCCTTCACCATCTCCGACTACTTCTCCCCTCGCCAACCACCTCACGGTCAACGCCCATCATCCGCCGTCCTCACCGGTGTCTCCACTAACCACGACCCCCTTTCATCTGCTCCACGATCTCCAGCTAAACCACGATCCCACTTCACAGAACCGCCGACTCGCCCCTTCAAATATGCCCTCCCCTCCGCCTTAGACCGGCGTCCACCTTTACGCAGGAGGAGGCTCAGCCCTCCTCCTCCTCCCTGTGACAGGGGGACGAGCGAGGATAGAGCGAAGACGACCTATCTTCCCTGATGAGACCCGCCGCCATCCATGGCGTCGTCGCGGTGCCTAGCGCCCGCTCGAGATGCCCCGAGTGGCTGACAGGGTTCAGCGAAGACCAGAGCTCATCCTTGGAGCTCGCGCATAAGCCTCCGCTCCACCCGATCTCTGGTAAGCACCTCCAACCTCCTTTTGTATTTCTCCTTTGAATTCTCTTAATTTTCCAAGCTCCTACATGTACCCCCATGCTCCACCGATCATCCCTTGAGCTCCGCCTTATCTCCACCTTCCACGCGCTCACTCCGACCATCTTCCCTACACTCCATCGCCCTTGACCACTTTCGAACCAACTCTTCCGGGTTCGCTGTAGAAGACCCCCGACCGTCACCTGCTTTGCCCCTTCACGGTCGTCCACATCATTCACCCACATCACGACCTATGCTTCGGCTATGCGACAAAGATGCAGGTTCTCTACTCATCAACCATCGGAAGACTCGCCGGACAGATTTTTTGCAACCTTGTCTCCGTCGTCTAGGCATGATTCGCCATGTCCAGATTGATCGGCGCACTCCCACGAGCCCCATCTTTCTCGCCAACCTTCGAAGGGGTCTTGGGGAGCTCCACCGTGCACGAGATGGAGCGGCGGAGATGGAGCTCCTTCGTTGGAGCCCTGATCCTGCCGCCAGCCACAGATGAGGAAGGAGAAGCAGCGGTTGTTGGATGGTCCTCTCCTAGAGACCATCCGACGGCCCAGATGAAGCCACGTCTTCACTCCGGGGGCGTACAACAACCATCCGATCGCCACGATCGGATGGTTCACATTCGACCACGTGGCGATCCCAGAGCAGCACCGAGCCTCGGCACCGAGCCTCAACCGAGCCTACACCAAACCTGTCGGGAGCTACGAACCTCCTCCGAGCCTAGCCGAAGCAGCCGAACCTTCATCGAGCCTCCGAACCTTCCCTGAGCCTTGAAAGCACATGTACAGCACGTGCTACTCAGGGAAATTTGCAGGGAGGCCCGCTGTCTTCTCAAAATTGCATACAGGTCCTGCGACACGTGCCACCCACATGCGCTTGGGGTTATTTGCACCTTGGCCCTTGTGAGTTTCAATAATTGCAAATATACCCCCACGCGTGTGGGATTTTTACAGGGAAGGCCTTGCGCTTTATTTTTATTACATTTTAGTCCCTCCTAGAGACATGTTTGTATTTATCTTTTCATGTTTTCTTTCAGTTATGCCCTTATCTTCTTTCATGCATATCTTGAGCTCCGTAACTCCGATTAAGTTGATTTCAGTTTCATTTTAAAGCTTGTTTGATGAACTTTCGAATGGCTTGATTATTTTATATGATGGACACATTAATTTTGATGTATTATGTTGATAGCCAAGTCTCTCTTATTATTCAATCTATGCCTTGTTCAAATCAAGTTTGCCACCTCAATTAAATCTGAAATTGATTCATTGTTAAGCGTGCTCACCATATCTATTCTGATCTAGGGCATATTAATTGTGTTGCATTTCATTGCATTTATTTGTATGATCAAATTAAAATAAAAAATGCATGTTTTGATTTAATGCATTGTCTTATCTTATTGCATGATTTGACCTACTGATTTTTTAACTCAACACTTAGTTAATAGATAAAAAATCTGGATAATACGACAGAGGCTCGTGTCCCTAAGTTCAACCTTAGTTTCTTACCAAGTAAAAATATACGACCGTCTGATTAATATTGACATATCAATTAGATGGTCTTTGATGACCCAATTCGGCCCGACTGCGATGACATATTAAGTGTTAAAAACAACACTATTAAAGGGCCGATTTTGCGGTTTGTCAAATGGCGCCGTTGCCGGGGACACGGCTCATTTTTTGTGTTATTGGGATTTTGTTTATTTAATTAAGTGTTTCATTTATATAGGTCACTCTGTTCATCTATTTTGCATTATAAAAGTTTTTCTCCAACTGATCTCTAACCGTTGCTTTTGTGGCAGGGCCCTTGATGATACAAGGAGGCGAGGAGCAGGAGCAACCCGCTGTGAGGAGCCGTAGAAGCACGCTTGGAGCACTTCGAGAAGAAAGAAAAAAATGTCATTTTGCATATCATTGTCTCATGTAGTAATCGTCTTTTACAGTGGTCTTCGATCGAAAACTCGCGATTGTAATCGAATGATTGTGGTTGTGTGGGGATCGTCCCCACTTAAGTGTCGACCTAGGACCAGGCACATGGCTCTTCAAGCTTAGTTTAAAATTCGCATTTTACGTGCTTGCTCGTAGGTAGGACACACTAAAAATATAGACGCACATAATCTCGCTTCACTTAGCCAAATTCAATAGACATTCTCCCCGCTAATAGAAGCATGATTAGGTACGGCTTTTTGACCGACTTGCATACATGAGTTTTTGTTCTTAAAACAGCCCCAGTTTTTCACGTATTTTTGCCAAGTCACTGCACATTTTATCGCTCAGCGTAGATCATGATTTTTATCGAATACATGTTTTCTCGATTTCCCCTCCTAGCTTGATACCTAGGTTAATGGAAAATGGGAATGAACGGTAGACGATGATTGCTTGATTTTGTGCTAACCTTAGGGACTGTTAATTGCAAGTCAACCTAAAATGGAGTAAAATTTTTTTTTGGGAGAGAAACACCCTCGTTTACGCTTTGATTTTTTACTTAACATTTTATCTCCGCGTAAACATCGAATGTTTTATCACCAATAAAACCGACAAGATAATAAACCAACTTCGGTTGGTTTCATGTATGAGTTGGTGAAATGGAAAGGTGTTGCATGCTAGATTGAGCCATGTTTGCTTTGTTACACTCCCCAGATCCTTAAACACTCCATTCATCTCCGCAGATTCATCCGCTCACTTCTAAATCCATCCTTCTTCTTCGTTCACCTTGGGTCTCTTCCAACATCAAATCTCATCTTAATACTTAGGCTACTCTCAGCCTAAGTATAGGGGACCCGAGTCCCTATAATTTTCTCCACTCATCTTTCCTTGCCTTTATACTTAGGTTACTTCTAACCTAAGTATAGGGGGAGCCCCTCTTAGCTCCCGTATATTTCTCTATATTTAAATGGACCTATGGACTTGTATCATCTAGTGCTATGAGGACATAGCAAAGTTTAAGTATAGGGGGTATACCGTATATACAGTATACTTACTTTAGCTATATTCTGAAAAATTTGAAAAATTTAAAACTTTTTGGCTAAAGTAAAACCCTTTGAACTAAGTGGACTCAAATGTTTTCACAGCTTTTTCGATATTATGTTACACTATTTTGATTAAAATATTTTTCGAAAATGATTTTTGAAAAATGAGTTTTTCTTGTTTTGAAAAATATTTTGAAAATGTTTTGAAAATTTTTATTTGTGTCACATGGTTTTTGAAAATTCTCTTTTCAAGGAAAGTTGAGTCTAACAATTATTTTAGCCTTTAAAATAAAATTCCATAAAAATGAAAAAAAAAACCAAAACCCTTTAAGACTCATTAGTGACTATTAAGTCCAATTAAGTAGCCACGTTCAGTGAGGGTCTGCGCTTAGCAGATTGGATGGTTTAGAGGACATCGCGTAAGTCCCCGTCCTCAAGCAACGGGCTTCGGCCTGTACATACATCCATACTGGCTGAATGCAGATGCATCTACTTAATTGAGATTAGGCAGTCCTAATACCTCTTGAAGCTTCAAAAAAAGTTTTTGAATGAAGGAGCTGGATTAATCCTCTACTTTCACATTTCCACCCGGGATCTAAAATGTTCAAGAAAACTTAGTTTTATGAGGTCTTGAGATTTTGGGTTAACCAGCCTTAGCCATCAGGGTCTTAGACTTAATCACCCATATTCCCTTAGTTTTCTAGATTTGCATGCTATATTTCATGCTTAGTCTCAAACCATTAAGAATATGATCAGCACATCACGTGCACGACTTGGGGTGCACATGGATCGGATAAAATCCGTAATCCGATCCAATCTGTTGCCATTGGATTGGATTGGTTTGGGTTTATAAGTTCAATGGATCGGATTGAATTGAAATTTTACAAATCATTTCATTTATGGATTGGATCGGATTATTATCAAAATCCGATCCAATCCAATCCGTTAATCCGTTGATAAAAATAATATATAATAATTTATTTCTTATCATTTAAGTATATTATATATTTAATTTTATTTGAAAACTATATTAAATATCCAAGCTACTACCTTTATTGTTAAAATTTATTCCAACTCAAGCTTTACTCCACACCACTTGCTGGAAACCCCTTTACCTACCTCACTTGTTGGTTATGAAAAAGCATTACCTACCCACAATGTCCTTCGAGCCCTTCCAATTTTCCAAACAAAACACCCTTCTTAAAAATAATAATACCTAATCCTAAACAACCTTGGGATCCTTCCAAACAAGACATCCTCTTGTGTCGCACACATCTCTACCCTTAGGCACGCACATCTCCACCGGATGTTGTCATCGTCCCTAGTTGCGTGCATGCACAACCCAATCTTTCTCGCGTACGCATGACTAGACCTCTCTCGCACACGTGTAGCCAGATCTCCACCTTTGCTGTCTACAGTCTCGTCCTCAGCTATGCCCACCTCGTCCCCAGTATTAAAAATCCGAACCAATCCGATCCAATCCGTAATCTGATGGATCGGATTGGATTGGATTTGCATGTTTAATGGATTGGATTGGATTGGAAAAATAAAAAATCCGTTAAGTGTGGATTGGACACGGATTGAGTCGAAATCTGATCCAATCCGATCCATGTGCACGCCTATGCACGACTGCGGTTTTGATGAGATGAGTTGACTCTTCAGTGAGGGATTGGGATGAGGGATTTGAGTCTGGACTTGATCTAATGATGCTCGAGGATGGGATAAAATCTTTGGAGGCTTCATGAAACCTGAATGTCAACAATATTAGACAGTATGAGAACTTGATTCTTATATTAATCTCTTGACATTGACCTAAGTGCCAGGGTGTGATAAAAAAATGTTGATCAGTGTGCGCCAACTCTTGGTAAAAGCAGTGGAGCTAGGCAAAAATACTACAAATAAATGAAATGTCAAAGAAAATCTATCATTCCACAAAGTCACATATAAAAAGAGCTTCCACCAAAGGCGAGCGCTCCCAAACCATTTCAAAGTGTCCACTTGGACCACCGCTATTAGGACCAGGAGTCGGGCTTGCACCAAAAAAGGGCTCTACATCGTAAATGCTACAAGTCTGGGTGTCGAAGGTACAATAGGTACTCAAAAAAGACACACCCTTGGTGTATTCCCAGGAAAACAAGTGCAGACGGCTCCAACTTCTCTTGATGGATGCACTGATCAACACCAAAAAAATGTGTTGCGTAATAAGGTACTCAGAGAGAATCCTTGTTCCAATGAGAGGGAGAGAAGAAATGACACAATCCCATACCCTCCATTGCTGGCCTTCCATCTACATTTTCTAAGTCTGACAACTAAAGAGACGGTGGACTGGATGCACGATTTGATTTATTCCCTAGTGTTGAGGATTGGGTCCTTAGGAGAATTTTTCAGACCAAGACCTTGGGTGAAGATTTGACTCTACTCTCGTGATTGTAGTCAACACTAAAAGTCATATCCTTAGTGTATATGTACATCAGAGAGAGTATGGAAAATTAGAGGAATTGGGTGCCTCTTGATTAAGGCTGGGTTGAATTCTAGAATTTTAGACCTCTAAAGTTGAGTGAACTTGAACAGATTGGATCATGTACTCACATGCACAAGAGGGTTAATCTAGCTTATTCATTCTCTTTGATGCTCGAGGACGAGCATAGTTTAAGTATAGGGGGGTGATGAAACCCGATTTCATCATCACAATTCTCTATTTTTAACCCTCTTGCTTAAGTTTGGGTCAATAAAATCCAGATAATATCGTGTAATTATCCGAGTCTTGAATAAATTAAAAATCACAAAAAAATAGCAAAAGCAAAATTCATGGTATTTTTAGCCTTAAAAATACTCTCAAAAATATTTTGTATCTATAGATGACTTCACCTCTAGTTTTGGTCAACATGAAACTTGTAGATCTCATGGAAATCTACAACTTTCATGTTTTGAGTTTTTACAAATTCGGCCATTTAACCCCTTAAAAATAATCATTTCTCTCTGAATAATCTGATTGGGCCACATGGCCCTCTCTGGTTGAGCCACGTGGCCCGACCTCTTTGTCTCATCCGCCTTCGCCCAGGGCCATTGGATCTTTTCTTGATCCAACGGCCCGATGAGATCCACGTACACGCTTTTTCTCACCATATGATCATATCCAGATCTCATCTCGACCACCCATGCTCGCCTTCCCCTCCTTGCGCCACGTGGCGCCTTTCGCACCTCACGATCATCTTTGTTTGCCCCATCACAGCCGTTGTCTTCATGTCAATTAACAACCATCCTATCTTCATTCGCACGCTCATCATCACCATCTGTCATCGCCCTCACCAGAGTGAGACACGTGGCATGCTCCATCACCATTCAATCGGCACCTCCTTCGCATATGGTCCATTCACCCGCGCCTTAATTTCATCATGACACGTCGCACGATCCTGGACCTTTGATCATTTCGCCCGAGATCTCATCAGAGACGCTTCTTAGCGCCTCGCTCCCGGCCGTTGGATCACAAGATCCAACGGCTACGAAATCATCTTCCACCTCCAGTATCCCCTCTTTCCCACGTTCACCACTTCGTGCGGCCAGCTCGCCCTTCCTATTTCCTCCACCATCTTCGACTACTTCTCCCCTCGCCAACCGCCTCACGGTCAACCCTCATCATCCGTCGTCCTCGCCGGTGTCTCCACTAACTAGGACCCCCTCTCATCTTCTCCACGATCTCCAGCCAAACCACGATCCCACTTCACAGAACCGCCGACTCGCCCCTTCAAATACGCCCTCCCCTCTGCCTTAGACCGGCATCCACCTTTATGCGGGAGGAGGCCCATCCCTCCTCCCTATGACAGGGGGAGGAGCGAGGATAGAGCGAAGACGACATATCTTCCCTGGTGAGACCCGCCGCCATCCATGGCGTCGTCACGGTGCCTAGCGCTCGCTCGAGATGCCCCAAGTGGCTGACGGGGTTCAGCGAAGACCAAGGCTCATCCTTTGAGCTCACGCACAAGCCTCCGCTCCACCCGATCTCAGGTAAGCACCTCCAACCTCCTTTTGTATTTCTCCTTTGAATTCTCTTAATTTTCTAAGCTCCTACACGCACCCCCATGCTCCATTGATCATCTCTTGAGCTCCGCCTTATCTCCACCTTCCACACGCTCACTTCGACCATCTTCCCTACACTCCATCGCCCTTGATCACTTTCGAACCAACTCTTCCTGGTTCGTCGGAGAAGACCCCCGGCCGTCACCTACTTCGCCCCTTCACGGTTGTCCACATCATTCACCCACATCACGACCTATACTTCGGCTATGCGACTAAAGATGCAGGTTCTCTACTCATCAACGATCGGATCGCCGAAGAGATTTTTTGCAACCTCATCTCCGTCGTAAGGGAACCTTCTCAACTTCAAGAATGTATCTAATAGCTTGAAAGAATGATTTTATTGGGATCACATTACACGAATTCAAAGATTTGAGAAAGCTAGCATCCACCTTTCTCCGGTGAAGCTAGACCCATGAAAACGTGGTAAACGGTCTTACTTTCTGTCATCCCTTGACCACTTTCGAATCAACTCTTCCTGGTTCATCGGAGAAGACCCCCGGTCGTTACCTGCTTCGCCCCTTCACGGTTGTCCACATCATTCACCCACATCACGACCTATACTTCGGCTATGCGACTAAAGATGCAGGTTCTCTACTCATCAACGATCAGAAGACTCGCCGAAGAGATTTTTTGCAACCTCGTCTCCGTCGTCCAGGCATGATTCGCCATGTCCAGATTGATCGACGCACTCCCACGGGCCCCATCTTCCTCGCCAACCTTCGAAGGGGTCTTGGGGAGCTCCACCGTGCACGATATGGAGCGGCGGAGATGGAGCTCCTTCGCCGGAGCCCTGATCCCGCCACCAGCCGTAGATGAGGAAGGAGAAGCAGCGGTTCTTGGATGGTCCTCTCCCAGAGACCATCTGACGGCGCAGATGAAGCCACGTCTTTGCTCCGGGGGCGTACAGTAACCATCCGATCGCCACGATTGAATGGTTCACATTCGGCCACATGGCGATCCCAGAGCAGCACCGAGCCTCTGCACCGAGCCTCAATCGAGCCTACACCAAACCTGTCGGGAGCTACGAACCTCCTCCGAGCCTAGCCGAAGCAGCCAAACCTTCATCGAGCCTTCGAACCTTCCCCGAGCCTGGAGAGCACGTGCACAGCACGTGCTACTTAGGGAAATTTGCAAGGAGGCCCGCTGTCTTCTCAAATTGCATACAGGTCCTACGACATGTGCCACCCACGTGCGCCTGGGGTTATTTGCACCTTGGCCCTTGTGGGTTTCAATAATTGCAAATATACCCCCGCGTGTGGGATTTTTACAGGGAAGGCCTCGCGCTTTATTTTTATACATTTTATTCCCTCCCAGGGACCTGTTTATATTTATCTTTTCATGTTTTCTTTCAGTTATGCCCTTATCTTCTTTCATGCATGTCTTGAGCTCCGTAACTCTGATTAAGTTGATTTCAGTTTCATTTTAAAGCTTGTTTGATGAACTTTCGAATGGCTTGATTATTTTATATGATGGAGACATTAATTTTGATGTATTATGTTGATAGCAAAGTGTCTCTTATTATTCAACCTATGCCTTGTTCAAATCAAGTTTGTTATCTCAATTAAATCTGAAATTGATTCATTGTTAAATGTGCTCACCATATCCATTCTGATCTAGGGCATATTATTTGTATTGCATTTCATTGCATTTATTTGTATGATCAAAATAAAATAAAAAATGCTTGTTTTGATTTAATGCATTGTCTTGTCTTATTGCATTATTTGACCTACTTATTTTTTAACTTAACACTTAGTTAATAGATAAAAAATCTGGATAATACGAGAGAGGCTCGTGTCCCTAAGTTCGACCTTGGTTTCTTGCCAAGTAAAAATATACGACTGTCTGATTCTTATGACATATCAATTAGATGGTCTTTGATGACCCAATTCGGCCCAACTACGATGACATATTGAGTGTTAAAAACAACACTATTAAAGGGTTGATTTCGCGGTTCATGTTGCACAATCCAAAGGGCATTCTCCTAAAAGCGTAGGTGTTGAACGTGCAAGTGAAGGTAGTCTTCTCTTGATCCTCAGGGGCGATTGCCACTTGGTTGTACCCAGAGTACCCATCTAGAAAGCAGAAGAACTCCTTGCCGGCTAGTCTTTCCACAACCTGATCAATGAATGGAAAGGGGAAGTGGTCCTTCTTGGTTGTTGCGTTAAGACTGCGGTAGTCAACACACACCTGCCAGGATGTCGGTACCCGAGTAGATATCTCCTCTCCTTTGTCATTCGTAACCACGGTAAGCTTTGACTTCTTTGGAACTACGTGCAAGGGGCTCACCGATTTTGAGTCGGAGATGGGATAAATGAAACCCATGTCACACCATTTCATGATTTCTTTCATGGCGATATCCCTGATGTTTGGATTCAATCTTCTTTGGAATTTGCGAGACGGCTTGGCATCTTCTTCCTGATAAATATGGTGTGAACACAATGCCAGATTTATCCCGTGGAGATCTGATACATGCTAACCAAGCACCTTGCGATTCTTTTGTAGAACCTCGAGAAGTTGAGATTCCTACTCCGGGTTCAACCTGCTGCTGATGATGACCGGATACATGTTTTCTTCACCAGCAAGGAAAGCATACTTCAGGCTTGCAGGAAGTGGCTTGAGTTCTAGTTCTTATCTGTCCAACTTGTTGATCACTTCAGAAACTGCACTGGTGGTGGGATGTACTGCATGAACTTTGGTAGATCTACTACCCTCAGTACTCTATTGAGATTCTGGTGATGTGTCGAATAGTTCTGAACTAGGCTCATCGTGTTCGGGCTGGAGTGAATCCTTGGAGTCAAAAAGGTGCATCAGCAAATGGGATTTTGTCTCCCAAGTATCATCGGAGCATGTGTCGATTGTGCTTTCCAAGTCCTCCTCTAGAGAGAGGATTTCTTGGGTCCATGGATCATCCAAAGAAAGTGGTGTATCTCTGATTTCTGTAATGAAGTCATTGTCTGCTTCCGATGTTGCACGGCTCTCATCAGTCATGACTTTCGGCTCGCTGATCATGTCTATAGTGATTCGCTTGCTGCCCGAGCTGAAGGTGATCTTGTCAGACCCATAATGAACAATGGCCTCTGAGGTGCGTAGGAATGGCCAACACGGGATGATAGGGGTCTGGAGTAAGGGTGCGGGGGAGTCCATATCAAGGACTACAAAGTCAACTAGGAACTGCATCTCTCGTACCTTTACCACGACGTCTTCCAAAATACCTCTAGGTTGCTTGATGGATCGATCAGCGAGCTGAAGGATCATTCGTGTCTGTTTGAGTGGACCTAGCCCAAATTCTTGTATTAGTGACGAGGGCAAAAGGCTAATGGAAGACCCACTGTCAAGAAGAGTGTGCTCGAAGACCTGATAAAAAATCTCACAACTGATAAGAGGTGCTCCTTTGCTCTGCTTTTTCTGTGGGAGATTGCGGATGGCTGCTACTGTGGTCATTGTGAGAATGTGCTTCTCAGCCTGTTTGCATCTGTTCTTGTGTGTTGTCCGACGTGTGCTTATACATGCTTCTTTCAGACCTTTCTTCACAGTTGGCATGTACTCCATGGCCTTTATTAAAGGAATCTCAACAGTCAAGTTTCTAATTATATCCACAACTCCAGGATCAGATAATGCACTTTTTCTTTTTTCAATTTTTTTGGATTTTTCTATTGCATTAGGAAAAGGAATATGTACATTGCTGGAATCCAAATTAGAGTTCTTAGTTACAATAAAATCATCGTCCACAAATTGTTGTACATCCAGACTACAAAAAGGAGTACAATCTGAAAGTTGAGGTGTTGGTGCTGGTGGACAGGCAAAAAGCGGGGCCTCTGCTTCGTCAACTGGTGAGGGATCGACTGTTGCTGGCGGATCCTCTAAGGATGGCACGGCTTCACATCGATGATGATCTTCTTTTTGTTCTTTTTGTTTTTGCTGATTTTTTATTATTTTTTTGATACATATGGTTGTCAGTGGCAACTGAAATGGTTTATTATTCTTCTTCTTCCTCACATGTCCCTGTAGCTGGCACGGTTGATGCAGAAGATGATGATTCATCTTAAGCTTTATTCTCCCCTTTGTTGGTGGTAGGCGGAGGTAAGGCCCTACCGCTCTTGAGAGTGACAACATTAGAAAAAACAATATTACAATTCTCTGACTCTACAGGCATAGACGAGACATCACATTCTACTTGATCCTTCTTTTTGAAGCTATTGGGGTTATCTTCGACTTGAGTTGGAATGGTGGTCTTGGTGGCGGTTAGGTCATCTAACTTCCTGGTCATATCTTATAATCCTTTGACAAGTTGGGTCAAGCAATCCAGGGTTGGGTTCACGGGAGTGGCCTCAAAAGATTCAGCGTGCAGACCACGGTGTTGCTACTGGTGTGGAAGCTAAGGCAATGACTGGTGATGGTGCTGCGGTGGTGGAGGAAGCTGAAACTGATTATAGGAGGGAGGAGGATACTGCGTGTACTGCTGATGTGGGGCAGCTGCATACTGGTGGTATGGCTATGGCTGACGGTACTACGGCTGCTGATAGTGTTGGTTCTGCCTCCATTGATTGGCATACTGGGGAGGCTGATGGTATTGTGGCGGTGGCTGTGAGGACTGCCCAAAACAACCACCCTGAGGTTGTTGGTACTGCTGGTTGGCTGATAGTTGGCCCTGAGGTTGTCCAATAGGACGGGCTGGCTGTGTATCATTACTCCAAACCCCGTTAACTTCTTGAATCAGGGGTGGTGGTGGGAATGCTAGATCGGATGCAGATAGGAAATCTGGTTGATACACAACCATCTGCTGTTGTCGTTGGCCCTGGTCAGGCGCCTGCATGTAGTATACGTGTTGGACTGTCGGTGGCTGCTGGCTCGGCTGAGGCTGATGCGGCGGTGATGGATAGTCTTTCTTATCAGCTAGAGCATCTGTAGATGGTGGTGCCGACTGGACAGAGTTGATGGTGCCCACCAGCAGTTCCAATTGCTTGGTGATCTGATTCAGTTTATCAAGATTCTGTGTCCTCTTCTTGATCACAGTGAGTTTCTCTAGGTCCTGTGATCGCTTCTCGATGACATCAACCTTTGAGAGATGGCCCCCGATGATGTTAAGGTTGGAGCTCTCATATCTCTCCGCCTCTCAAGACGCTGACATGTGTACTTGCTTCTGGAGGATCTGGGGCTGCTTCTGGTATGCCTTGGATGATGAGGGGACGGCCTCTCCTTCGGCCATTTCCTCGAATATCTACCAAACTTTGTCTTTATCCTTATTGAAATACGAGCCCCCACATGTTGCGTCAACAAGCCTTTGACTTTCTATGTTCATGCCCCCAAAAAAGTGTTGGACCAGGCTGGTCTTTGGAATCTCATGGTGAGGGCACTTTTCGTGCAGATCTGTGAATCTCTCCCAGGCTTCATTGATGGATTCGTGCGCTCCCTGAGAGAAGTTACTAATTCTTTCTCGCATCTGGTTGAGGCAACCGAGAGGTTAAAACTTGTGCAGGAAAGTAGATTTTAATTCCTCCCATGTTGTTACAACCTTCCCCATATGGTTGACCCAGTAGAGGGCCTTGTCTAGTAAACTGAAGGGGAATGCCATCATCTTGACAGCGTTCAAGGGGACGTTGGGGTAGTGAGTAGTACGGTAGATGCGTGAAAATTGTTGCAGGTGGATATAAGGCTCTTCACTGGTATTTCCATGGAAAGAAGGAAAAAGAGCGTGAAACTGGAGCTTCAGCTCAAAGTGAGCATGTACCGATGGAATGAGGATCCACTCGGTCATATGGCTGTCTTTAGGATTGTATGTCTCTTTCAGTGTCGGTTTGGGCCTCCCTTGTTCAGGCTCTTCCTCGTCAATAGGGGATCACCACCTCCTCGTTTGCATCCTCCTTCCGCGGGTATGTTCATCACATCATTTAGCATTTCCTGGAATGCAGTCTATGCTAGCGCCTGCTCTGTCAGCTGTTGTTGGATAGCTTGGATAGATGCCAACAACTGTGCATTGACCTGATTTTGATCAGGCATCTATCCTTGCTCTTGTAAGGGGGTTGTTGACCCTTGCCCTTTCCTTGAGGAGCCATATCAGGGTCTGAATCTGAGGAGATGAATTCCGGATTGGAATCCAGGGCTTGATTTGTCTTCTATCTGTAGAGAGAGAATCCCAATCAGACCACTTTCAATTGAATTCCATCTGCCATGATGAATTTGTAATCAAGGTCAATTCCAGAGTTTTGCGAATGAATAAGGATATGGATTGTAATCAACTTCCATTCACAACGGCAAAAGTGGGACAAGAGTGGCCCCGATTTATTGGGTGGTCAAGAAGAAAGGTAGAAAACGGGGAGTCTGGAGATCGACCCACAAGGTCCGGATCAGATTCTCGGGAATCGCCTTGAATTATTGGAGAGGTCGAGTCCATGGAATAGATGTAGGTGTCAACGGGATCCTGACTAAACCATCCATGGGTCGCCCTCGTGAAGGAAGAGAGGAGTAGATGTAGGAAGAAGGATACGGTGGTCAACAAGAAATAAAATGGAGTGCAAAACTGTAGAAAGGCACAAACTGAGCGGGGGTCAGGGGAGAAATACACGACAAAATGTGCGCAAGTGCATGGGACTTGATCTTTGAAACTTAATCTATATCCATACAAACACAATACAAAATTGGGTTCACCAACTCACGCTATGTGAAGCCGTAAAGGTTCGCGTACTTGTTATCTTTTCAGTTTTAGAGTTGTTATTTCAGGCATATCTTATAACAAGTCCTTAGCACGCTAACCCTGTAGGAGAGAGAGTACTGCTAGAAAAGTATCCCGTACTTGTCCTCCTCCTTTGTAACTTGTATTCTGCACTTTTTGAGGTCCTTGTAACCCTTCCTGGATCCCTACTCAGCCAAAGAAATAGAGAGAGAAAGTCGACAGGTGAAACCAATACTTCGGTTCTCACTCATAACAGAATCACCCATGAGCGTGCAAGAACATACTCGAATGCAAACTGATGAGACAGATACCCCCGTGAAGGCATGGCCTATGCTCAAATACTTTAGACCATGCTGATGTTCCACACAAGATGGGAACACCATCGTTGACAAGGCCCTACTCGATCATGTACGATAGAAGCACCATTACTTCAGAAATCCAGGCAATACACAAGGCAGTTACAGACTGGGATTTGGGCACTATTCCTTATGGATGGGCCTCGCTCATGGGAGGGGTTTTGATCCCCTCCGAAGGTACCTGAAAACAATGAGGGCTTTATGAACCCAGTACAATGATGATCCATTACGGATTTTAATTGAGGTCAATGTTTATTTAGCAATCCCCTTATTTTAGTTTTTTGGTTTTCACTATTTTTTGAGTCTATTTTCATACAAGTTCCTAACATTTTTGTAAATTTCCATTTAAGTCCTAGGTGCTCAAAATCAGAGGGAGATAGCAGAAAAACCGTGCAAGTCGATTCAATGATGGAAATCTCACCACTGAACCTAATGATGCATGCTGAGTTAGAAGACTTACAGTGCATCCCAGCTCTCTCCATGTGGTATGCAAAACAGAATTTTTAAACCTATCTACATGGTGGTATGCAATCGACAAAATCGCCATAAACAGTAGTTGCTATTAATCGTGAAGAACAAATTGCTAGTTATTCAGAAATAAGACCAAAGTACGGTCTCTGATGCCGATCGGTGCCTACCACAATGGGTCATGCACGCGCTGTATACGACCTCTAGCGGCACGCATTGTTAGATCTGAACTACAAGCATTATTAGTTTGATTAGATCCATACGTAATAGACTATGGGAATAGGCATTCTTGTTAATGTGTGGACCGAGTTATCGAGTCAAGCAGCCGAAATCTAGGGGATCCATGCACACAAAACAAAGTAAAATAAAGCGGAAAGCTCATAACAGTGGAAAACAAAATAAAACAAGATGATAAAACACGGAAAACTGTGATGGGGCCCCTAGATTGTGAAGAGTAGAGTCCAAGTTATTCTACATGCCAATTAATGCTCTCTCTCACCATAAAATTACAAAATTGCATTTTTTTTTCTAAGCTAATTCCTCCTCCTGCTTCCTTGGTGCTCACTCCAGCTGGTCAAAACGAGAAGACCAGCCTCCTCCAGGCTTGGTTGCATCGACTTCCTAGGAAACCGTCCTCGCGTGGCAGGCCCTTGCATCAAAGTTGCAAGAAAATTGGCATTAGCATTTTTAAATAATCAAGACAATAAATTCTACACAAGCAATGAATATTTGCAACAAATATCAAAGAATTAATTGACAAATAAATAAATGAATCAATAAATCAGAGAAATCATTATATAAAAATGACTAGCAAAAATAGGATATGCTCATTGCTCCCTGGCAACGGTGCCATCTGATAAAGAGGGATCTTGCGAGGGTCTGCTAATCAAACTCAATTAGCATCGCTGTGGTGACTGCTTCAACAAAACCCAACTCTAGTCAGCAATTAGCCCACAATATTGAATAAAACAATTGAATTCCCAAGAAATGTGGAATTAATCATTTATTTTCTCTACTATAAAATGCATAGTGTATAAGCATGTAGAGGTCGATCCAGAGAGAACAAATGGGTAGCATTTGGTTATCTATGTCCAACCAAGTCATTCATTCGTATAATTCTTTTTGTGGGTTTTTAATTATATATATATATTATATTTGATTTCTGGTTTTATAATTTTTATTTGATTTTAAATTTTCTGATTTTATTTTTTTATATTTGGTATTTGTATATATCTATGTTTTTTAAACAATATAGCCTATATAAGGCTTTATTTACACAATACATAGAAATATATTTATGTATGCTATTTTATATACTTAAAATTCAAAAAATAATTTGTTTTGGGGTTTTTAAGATTTTTCTAATGTTTTTGTATTTTTCCAGAAATATTTGCTAATTTTTACGTATTTTTAAATTAAAAAATATCCCAATAAGGGGATTAATACATAATCCGAAACTAATTTGGGTTTGGAAAATAATAATTAAGTCCCAAAATTACCCACATAAATTTTAATACCTAAATAATAATATATAGGTAATTATAAAACATAAAAACATATTTTTAGTATTTTTGTATAATTTTTTATAATTTCTTGTTGGATTTTGGAGCTTTCTGATTTTTTAATTTTCTTTTAGTATTTTTAGGGGTTTTTTTCTAGACTCAATATATATATATATATATCAAAATTTACCCTATATAATTTTTCTGGATTTTTTCAATTTTTGTATTTTATAAATTAGACAAGGATTATCTAGGCTCCTTTTTAATTTTCATAAATAGATAAAATGCAAAAAATCTAATTGAAAATATGGGCGAGAAAATACATAGCATGAAGCATTTATCTCTATTTTTCATATTTTTAGGAGTACTGTAGGTATTTTTAATAAATATGGAAAGACTACAAAAATACATATCCTGACAGGAGAATTTTTGCAAATAAAATAAAGTATCGGGGGTTCTGTGTAAAAACACCAAAAGTTTCCAACATTTATTTAATTTTTAGTGACTAAAATATGATTACAAAACCTGTCAGGGTGTCTGTGCAAAATTTCCAACACGTAGGACAACATGTGACTCATACAAGTAGGGACCAAAATGCAAATATTGAAAGTTCAGGGACCTGCGTGTAAATTTCACAAAACATATAATAAGTAAATTTCATTTTATTGGACTTTTTCTAAATACACAAATTCGTAGGGGTATCCCTATAATTTTACCACCTCACATGGGACAGTACGTGAGGTAACGTGGAATGGACCTATTTGCAATTACAAGAAATTCAAGGGCCTCTTTACAAAATTTCCACTTTATTTTAAATGTTATATTTAATTTACAGGACTAAATAATAAATACAAAAAATATGGGGGTATAAGTGTGAATTACCCCTGAACATGCGCAGATGAACGGTTCGATGTGCGACACTTATCCACGTGGCGGGCGCTGAACACCAGATGATGCTTCGTGGATCAACGTACGAGATTAGATCAGATGGCTAATCTGACGGTCGCGACGGGGCGTGATCCAATGACAGTTGTAGCATCTGGAGCTTCCCACTTGATCTGGCGGCTGAGATAAGAATTGGAAGAATAGGGAAGAAGATCGTCATTGGCGAACTTTGATCGATCGTAGCGAGCTCCTCCAGCCTCCTTGCTCAGGCGAGGTCGAGGAAGAAAGAGGGCTCCAAGTACCTGTCCTTCGTTGAGATCAACTCGATCGCGAGTCTTTTAGCACGCCTAAAAAGATATGCGCAACGAGACGACGGTCCCCAGAGACTTATTTGGTCAAAATGAACGGAAAATGGGTGCGGCGGAGGTCTCCAGCGATGGGCAGAGGAAGGAGACCCGATCTCCAAACCCACGATGGATCAGGGTGAGTGGAGGTGCGTGGGATGTAGGGAAAGTGATAGGGAGTGATATGACAGTGTGTAGAGGGTCGGAACGGCAACGACGGTGCACGGAGAAGCTTCCCGGAGCTCGAATCCGGCGAAGTACGGGCAGAGCGATTAAGGTTGAATTACTTAACTAAATCCTAATCTAATGATAGGAAATTAGCCCTACTATAAAAATGCATAAAAGAAGCAAGGAAAGAACAGCTCTTATACCTAGGAGACGCCTAGGGAGCAAGGTCATCGGCATCGGCGATCGTGGGTGCAGCCCCACCTTCTCTGACCAACTCAAACCTCCGGCAGCTTCTCCCTGTCATGAAGAAACGTTCTAGACCGAAGGTGGGGGTGGAAGAAGATTAAAGGTTGACCAAATTTGGAAGAGTAGGTAGAGCTTGTTATTTATAGACCTAATGGCGCACCCTTATTGACCGTGGTAAATCAAAGAATCGATTGTGTCTCTAGGTGATCTAAGGAGGTGGCGTGGACCTCTAATGATCCATTATCATTTTATCTTCAGGAAGCGAGGTCGATAGATGGACAAGATACCCTGGAAAAAAGGCATAAACCGAGGATTAAACAGGTCTGCATTATTTCAGATGGCAGAGGGGGAAGTTGACCGCGGTCAACAGTTGACACGCCCTGATTGGGCCATCTAGGCCACTATAGGACAAAATAGAGTATTTTATTAAAGAATAATTAATAAAAAATAGTAAATGATTTTATTATTTTTCAAGTATAAAATAAAAAATGTTATTATTTTATGTAGTATTTTATTATGATTTTTATTTTTTTTGATGTATTTTATTACAAGTTTATTTTTAATGGCTTAGTTATATGTATATTTACCTATGTTTTGTATATTTTTATTTTTATTTTGTAGATTTTATTTTAAAATTTTATTCTATTATTTTATATATTTATAACTTATTTTTATGAGCATAAATATATTTTTTTATTTTTATGATGTTATTTGTATACTTTAATAAATAGATATATATTATGTAGGTATATTTATAGGTATTTTACCAATGTTTTTATGTATACTATTTTATTTTAATATATTTTATTGAGTTTTATTTTAGTTTTTTTTATATTTTTTAATAGAATATGTATATTGTTTACAATATTAGGAAAATATAGAAGAAATAAAGAATAAAAGAATATATTCCCCTTTTATTTATGTACATAGGTATTTTGCCTATATAATTATATACACTTATTTATTTTTTATTTCCTTTTTGATTTTATTTTAATTTTAACATGTACATGTGTTATAAATAATATTTACAAAATTATAAAAATATGAAGTTGTAAAAATAATAAGCAATGAATAGATTGAATATTTTAATTGGTGTTATGTACAATAGGGGCCCAAAACCTACCTTCACACAGTAACTCCAAAAAATATAAAACCACCACCATTAAATAGCTCGTGAAAAGTTATATACAATTAGAGGTGATTTTGCTATGTTTTGAGTTTTTATTTGAAAGATATGGGTCTGTGAAGTTTGGTTTTTAGCTTTTTATTCTGGGTATAAAATGAACATTGTATATTATTTTTGCACAAACTCAATTTTGTATTTTTATTTACATTATTATCTCCAACTTTTATGTACAAAGCTACTTCATTTGATAAATAAATAATAAAGCATAAAATAGGTGTCAAAACTGCATAGTTGAAGAATGAATAAATGAGGTATTTATTCTATTTTTGGCCCTTATCTCCCCCTACTTTATTCCTTGTCGACCACATCAATTCTTGCCTTGGTCTCAGGGTTTAGGATCATAAAATATTTTCAATATTTTATTCTTTTTTCTTTTCTTCTCTTTATTATATAATTTTGGCGTTAAAAACCTTATTTTATGTACACTAAATACAGCAAATAATGGATGTTGTTATGTGTAAATTAATGTTATTTACATGCAGTAGCTAGGGGTTTTAAGGCCAAAAATAATAGAATAAAGGTGATGAAATGGAGATTCATCAGCAATATATTTATCATAACGACTTATAACAAGTTTATTATAGAATAGAAATGAATATCCACTTCTAGTTAACTTAGATATGGATATTAAGTTCCTTCTGACATCTGGAAAATAAAGACATTCTTTAAGTACCAGGACTCTTCCACTAGATAAATGATAGTCTGCAAGCCCCAACGATGACTGTTGTAACAGTTTCATCAGATCCCATATGGTTGACTATCTCCTCTTCATCAAGATTCCTAGTTCCTAAAATAAATGATTCATAAATGAACAGAAGCACCGGAATCGATGACCCAACTACCTTCTCATCCTACAAGAAAATTGGTTTCAATGATGAAAGTAGAATTCATATCTGACAGGGCTTTACCTTTATTTACATATTTCAGGTAATCTGGGCAGTTATGCTTCATGTGCCCCGGCTTCTGGCAATGATGACACGTATCGGTTGTCTTTTTCTTTCTCTTTTAGGCCAGGCCCTTCTGAGATCCTGATGAGTGGGAATAAGCCGAGGTCGTGTCTTTCCACAAGGTGGATCGACAGTCGCTGAGGTGACCTCAGACAAAATCCCAATCAATCAACAATTAACCCACAATCAGAATAAATCAATGAATCTAAAAAATGTGGAGTTAAAATTTATTATAATTCTACATGTAAATGTGTATAGGTGTAAGCACAAGTAGAGGTCGAACATTGGGAGCAAACGGTTGGGAGAAAAAATGAATGCACAAAATTATTCAAATCTTATCTTCTTCATGTTATTGTTTTGTGGGTTTTTAATTTTTTATAATTATATATATAATTATATTTTTTAATTTTCTGATTTTATATTTTCTTTATATATTTTGTTTATCTTTTTATATTTTCTTTTTTTATAAATACAATATAGCCTATATAAGGCTTTATTTATGCAATACATAAAGATATATTTAGAGATACTATTAAATATAAATAGAAAGTATAAAATAAATTATTTTGGGATTTTAAACATTTTTTAATGTTTTTGTATTTTTCCAAGAATGTTTGCTAATTTTTATGTATTTTTTAAAAAAATATCCTCAATATGGGATTAATTAAATACCCGAAATCAACTTGGGTTTTAAAAATAATAATTAAGTCCCAAAAATACCCAAATTAATTTTAATATGTAAATAATTATAAGATAATCATTAAGCAGAAAAACAAATGTTTGGAATTTTTGTTAATTTTTTATATTTTGTTGGATTTTGGAGCTTTCTGATTTTTTTAATTTTCTTTTACTATTTTTAGGGGTTTTTGTTTTCTTGACTCAATAAAGATCAAAATACAACATATATAATTTTTTTTGGAATTTTTCATAAAGTTTTTATATTTTTTGGTATTTTATAAATTAGACAGGGACTAATTAAGCTCCATTTTAATTTTAATAAATTGGTTAAATGCAAAATATGCAAAGTGGATACGTGGCATGAATCTACAAGGCATAAAGCATCTAACCCTATTTTTGGGGATTTTTAGGAGCTAAGTAGCTATTTTTAATAATTAGATCAAGGTCCCAAAAATCAACAGGCCTGGCAGGGGCATAACTGCAAATAACATAAAGTATAGGGGCTGCTTTGCTATTTACCCAACATATTAAACATATTTTTAAAGTTCTGGAACTATTTTACAATTTCCAAAAATGCTAGGGACATATATGTAAAATTTCCAGCATCACGTGAGGACTGCACGTGACGCTGGCAGGGACCAAAATGTAAATATAAAAAGAGTAAGGGCCTAAACACAAAAAGCCCAATTTATTTACAGCGTAGTATTTTATTTACAACACTAGAAATTAAATACAAAAAGGTCAGGGGCGAGGTTTGCAATTTACCCCTTAATAACGGCGATCGGACAACGCTGGAGTCTTGATTGACACGTGGCATCCATCCAACGGTCGATACCATTTCGCGGATCAACGGTGGAGATTAGATCACTTATCGTGATCTGACGGTTGCAACGCGGGGAGATCCGACGGCTCTGGCTTGATCTGGCACCTCCTTCTTCATCTGACAACGGAGAAGTACGGAGGAAGAACATGGAAGAAGGCCGGAGCGGCCGAACTTCCCCGCCTCCGATCTCCCTTCTACAGTGTCCTTCGAGGCTCCAAGCAGTCCTGGACGCTTCCTGGCAGGTGGCTCTAGCTGCTGGAGGTCTCGAATCAGACAGATGAGCGCTAGAGCACCACCATGAGGTCGGAGAAGACGTGGTGCTCCAGGTACCTCTGGTGGCTTCGGATTTCGACTCCTGGAGCTTCTTTACGCTCCTAACCTGCACAGAAATGTCACAATGCTCGAGGGGAGCTCCCTCAACCAAAATGAAGTTGAATTAGCATGGGAAAACGGGTGGGACCGTTCACCGGAGCGGAGCTCCGGTGAACTATGAACCGAGGTTTCTAAGCTACTGCTACAGCCTACGGATTAAACAAAACGCATGAATGAAAAGCTGAGATAAAAACCTACTTAAAAATCTAAAATGCACAGCTCGAACTTGGTTGTTTGGCCAAGGAGTAGGACCTCCGGTGAGCGATGGCCATGGGCGCATCTCCTCCTCCGCGAGCTACCATCCATCGCAGGGGACCTCCAGCTGTCACCTGGATGCTCACTGGACCGAGATGGCAGAGCTTTAGGGTGAAGAAAATGGACAAAATGATCGAAGGAGGAGATGGAGTTATTTAAGAACATGGTTGGTTCCCTTATTTGACCGGCCAAAAATAAGGAATCGAAGCTATGTACTGGGGATTAAAGGATCGGGCATGTATGTACACTAATCGGGGGGGCAGATGTCAAGAAGAAAGCGATGGAGATTGATGGATGGTTCTCCTGCGAGAAATGGCAGAAAAACAGGGATTGAACAGGTCTGTGTCACTTCAGACGATGGAGGGGCAGTTGACCGTAGGTCAACGCGGGCCATGTCCTGGTTGGTCCACCTAAGACCACTACAGGACAAAACTACAATTTTATTCGAAAATAGTTAATTTAAAATAATAAATGATTTGATTAATTTTTGTGTATAAAATAAAAAATGTTTATTATTTTATGTAGTATTTTATTATGATTTTTATTTATTTTTTGGCTTTATTTTTTAGTAGTTAATTTTTAATAGGGTATTTATAAATATATTCATCTATGTTTTGTGCATTTTTATTTTTATTTTGTATATTTTATTATTTTATTCTTTTATTTTATACATTTATAACTTATTTTTGTGAGTATAATGTATTTTTATTTGATTTTTATGATATTATTTTGTACACTTAAATAAATATGTAAGTATATTGCGTAGGTAGATTCAAAGGTATTTTACCTATGTTTTGTGTATACTATTTTATTTTAATGTATTTTACTGAGTTTTATTTTAGTTTTATATGTTTAATAGAATCTATATAATATTTACAATATTAGGAAATAATAAAAGAGTAAAAGAATAAAAGAATTTATTCCCTTTTATTTACATATAGAAGCGTAGGTCTTTTGCCTATGTATTTTACGTAATCTTATTTTATTTTTATTTCTCTTTTTGATTTTATTCTCATTTTAATGTGCACATGTGTTATAAATAATGTTTACAAAATAAAAATATGAATTTGTAAAAATAATAAGTAATGAATAAGTTGAATATTTTAATCGATATTATGTACAATAGGGGCCCAAAACCTATCTTTGGCACAGTAACTCCAAAAAATATAAAACCACCACCAATAAATAGCTCGTAAAAAGTTATATACAATTAGAGGTGATTTTTCTATGTTTTGAGTTTTTATTTGAAAGATATGGGTCTGTGAAGTTTGGTTTTTGGCTTTTTAATTTGTGTATAGAATGTACATTGTGTATTATTTTTGTGCAAACTCAATTTTGTATTTTTTTTACATTATTATATACAACTTTTATGTACAAAATTTCTTTATTTGATGAATAAATCACAAAGAACAAAATAGGTGTCAAAATGCATAATTAATACATAAATAAATGAGGTATTTATTGTATTTTTGGCCCTTATCTCCCCTACTTTATTCCTTGTCGACCAATTCCATTCTGGACTTGGTCTCGAGGTTAGGGTCATAAAATATTTGTAATATTTTATGCCTTTTTTTCTTCTCTTTATTCTATAATTTTGGTATTAAAAACCTTATTTTATGTACAAATAATACAATAACAATGGGTGCTATTATGGACAAATTGATGCTATTTACATGCATTAGCTAGGGTTTTTAAGGCCAAAATGATAGAATAAAGGTGATGAAATGAAGAGTCATCACCCCCCTATACTTGCCTTTGCTAGTCCCTAGCAAATACTTATGCAATAAGTACAAAAAGAATGAAGGAATATGAAGAAAAGAAAAACCAAGATTAAAGAATTTAAAGAATAAGTTGAATTGATCATGATTATTAAACTCATCTGTACAAAATCAAAGTTTGGAGCTCAAGTTAGACCTTGGTGTGAAAATGTGTGTGGAACCAGATTGGGAGCCAAATTTAAAGCACAACAGCTTTCGAGAGTCACAGAACTCGGTTCAAACCACCTCAATAGCCAGGTCAGAACTAGCCTACATCATACGCAAACCCTTATGAGTATGAAGCTGACTTGTACAGTGTAAGTGATAGAGGCTCTCCCCAAATGAAGCGACAAAGAGACTGACTTCTCCAGAATGACAACCCAATAATTCCCCAATCTAGCCCCCTGCCCTCGAGGAGCGGGGTATTCCCTTCTAAGTTCAAGTGGCATCCAACTCAAGAGGAGCAGAAAAGAATGGACAGTAGCTAGTGTAGCTACCTATCTTGGGGTGCAAGACCAGTGTAGTCAAGTCATCCAGCTGCAGGCTCACATGGCATAACTTTGATGCTCAAGCTTGCTTATTTTCTATACAACGTATATACATACTCCAGCATGTACTTTATTTTTTTATTTATTTACAAGCCTGTCCACTTTTTTGGATTTTTTTTCTTTTTTTTCAACATACTATTTACAGCAGCATTTACATAAGGACTTTTCCTCTTGAGCCAGAAGACTATCCCTCTTTTGAAGCTTTATTACAACCCACACTCTCATGTCATTCGACTTCATTGAAACTGGACCAAGTTGGGGTGCACTTCCCACCCTAGACGACGACGAATGTTTTCACCCGTGTGCGTCTCAGACTGGCAAATCCAACCCCCTCATCACTTCAACTGAGTTGATCCAAGTGAAAGGTGCAAGTGTCCAAGTTAGGTCACGGCCGACAAGAGTCATGCGTGTGTCGCGAAAAGTTCTAGTTAGTCAGTTGAGGTGACTTGAACCCAGCCTTGAGTCTCAAAGAATTAAGTCCGAATAGACCTGAAGTACCTTAAACCTAGTTCCCATAAGGTTCCAGTGCAGTTAGGTGCAGTAAGATCCAACCAAGCTCCAATCTTCGACTTTATTGGACTAGTTCGATCATCAAGCTCAATAGAAAAGAATATGAATGCTATGCAAATGCTATATATAATGATGCAAAGAATAATGCAATTTTTCAAAGAAATTTTAAAAACAACAAGAATTTTTACACAAATAATTTTACAAATAAAAAGAATCTGAGCACACAAGTTATGAATTATTTACAGCTATTTACACGGGCGTGCTTCTTTATTTTACAAGAATTAAGAGTTTTAAAGAATTTATGGGTTTTAACAAAATTATTATAGGTGCATATATACAATTGATAAAGAATTTTATTTTGATTTATATAGTCATTTTATTCCTATTTAATTACACATTCATTCATCAAACTTATTTGAAAACAATTTTCAAAACTATAGTACAAAATAATTTTTTGCAAATATTTACAAACATTTGAAAACCATTTTGCAAGTATTTTTCAAACAATATATATACACATTTTTTAAAATATTTTTATAAACATTTTCCAAGCCATTTGCAAATAAGTTTTTAAATCTTTTATTCACACAATGAAAAGAATTTTTTCAAATAAGAATATTTTTACAAAGGTTGAAAACATTTCACAAAAAGTCTTTCAAACGGTTCACGCCATTTTTCAAATCATTTTGCAAAAATATTTTTAATCTGATTTATTAATCATTAAATACAAAAACAATTTGAGGAATGACTGTTGTTTTTAATGAATTATATATGTATATATATAGTATATTTAGCCATATTTATTCATATGAAAGTACGAGTTATGGCTAAAGTATATAGAGTACATACGACCCCCATATACTTAGCACGAACTATGTCCTCGTAGATCAAAAAAAGAGAAAGAGAAGACATAACTCATACCGAGTATAGAAAATCCTATACTACAACGGCTGAAAGAATAAGGAATGAAAGAACGAAGAGATAAATGAATGAGAAGGTGACCGACCCCCCTATACTTAGGATCAAATAATCCTGAGTATAGCAGACTGTACACAATGAAGGGTGGGATTAATCAGATCACAGAATGAACGAATCGGGGTGCACACCCCCCCTATACTTAGGACGAAGTACATCCTAAGTACAGAAAACTGACACCAAGGGGCGAAACCTTTTTTTTAGAAAAGAAGAATGAAAAGGAAAAGAAGAAAAGATATGTATATATACAGATACACGATAAGAGAGGGAAGAATGTACGCATCACTCCCTCATACTTAGGGTGAAATATCCCTAAGTATAAGCAACAACAGGAGTGACGAAACTGGACGAGGAAAGAAAAACGCGGTGTGTGCCCCCTATACTTAGGACAAGGTACGTCCTAAGTATAGTCACAGAGATATGGCGATAGATTTGAGGCACACGTAACATGCGGGAGAAAGAAGGAATAAATCATACGTATACACAACACGAAAAGATTGATGAGGTACAGGACGGTATCTGGTAAGCGAGTACCGTGCTCTCGTTGTCGTCTCCTTGTGAGAACGAGGACGTAGTCAGATAGTGAAAAGACACCCTAATGGGCAATCAAGTGGGTGTCGGCCATCGGGGACAAGCAGTTCTGAAAGTAAAGTAGGGCCCGGTAGCGCAAGCAGAATGTTGGCTCATAAGGTGTGAAATGGGTGAACGGAGTCGATACCGTAAGACTTGTAGGGAGAAGGAATAGTACATACCCCTCCAAGTCAATCATGGTCTCAAAGATGTATAATCATTGAAAAATAGGAGACTCTCAATGTAGTGGCATGGCATCCGGTGGTTATAGAATCAGGAGGTCAAAAGAACACACCGAAAACTACACACCAGGACTCAACCCTGCAAGGGTCCTCAAGGTGAGCGGGATCAGAGAATAATGAGAAGACTCGTCTCCGTGCTCCAACAGAAGGAGACACAACCAGGGAAGAAACCGAGTACCAAAATCAGCAGACCTGACTTCGTGCTCCAATAGAAAGGAGGCACCAGAAGTGAAGTCGAGTACCTAAAATATGATGTACTCTTCCGCAGACAACCCTCGGGGAGTAGTACATGCTAGTCAATGAATAATCAAAATAGAGGCTCACCCTTGCGAGGGTCATCAAGGTGAGCGGGCTCAAAGGAGCTGGATCCATCAGACAGATCATAGTAACGATCTCGGTAGGCGACAGATCGGCTACTAGCAGAAGAGACTGTCAAGTCAAGAAAGTGTGGCAGCATCCCTCAGATATCCCTCGGGGAGTGCACTGCCAACTGAGCAGAGAATAATCAGAGAAAGATGGTGATGAATCCACATTTCATCATCTTTATTCTATCATTTTGGCCTCAAAAACCCTAGCAAATGCGTGTAAATACCCTTAATTCCAGCATCTTAGCATTCATGCATGTGCATGTAAATAGTGTATAAAATACTGTATTTAAAGCCAAAATTATAGAATAAATAAAAGAAAAGAAAAAGAATAAAATATTGTAAATATTTTATGACCCGAAACCCCGAGACCTAGACATCTCGATGAATAGGTCGACAAGGAATAAAGTAGGGGGAGATAAGGGCCAGATACAATAAAAAAACCTAATCATTTTTATTCATTCTTTATTCATTTTGGGACCCATTTTTGGTTCCACTTTTTATACCTCAAATAAAGAAACTTTGTACATGAAAGTTGTAGATAATTAAATAAATAAAAATACAAAATTGATTTCACTCAAAAATAATGTACAGATAAAAAGTTATGATCTGAATAAAAATCCAGAATTCGAACTTCCCAGACCTGTATCTCCCTAATAAAAACTCGAAATGTGTCTAACTCACTTTAATTATATATAATTTAAAATAAGCTATTTAATGGCCGTGGTTTCGCACTTTACGGAGCTACGGTTGGAAAGTTGAGTTTTGGGACCCTTATTGTACACTTGTCCAGACTAAAATATTCTTTTTATTATTGATTCATTATTTTTATAATTTCTTATTTTTATAATTTTGTAAATATTATTTATACTATATGTGTACATTAAAATCAAAATAAAAACTCAAAGAAAACTCAAAATAAAATACTTGTATATAAAAGACATAGGTATAATACTTATATATATACCTACAAAATTAATACTTTTATTTTATTAAGTGTATAAAACACATCAAAAAAATAAAATAAAAATATATTTAAGTGTATAAAAGTATTCTATAAATTTATAAAATAATAAACAAAAATAATAAAACTAAATACATAAAATAAAAATAATAAAATATATAGATATATGTACCTATAAAGGCTATAAAAGGTAACTCTTACTTTTACACCTCATAAAAATAATTAAAAATCATAATAAAATACCTCATAAAATTATAAATATTTTTTTTATTTTATAACCTAAAAATAATAAATTCATTTTCTATTTTTAATTGAATTTACAAAACATTTATCAGGGATTTTTCCTGGTTGGTCCACGTGGACCAACCAGGTGACAGTCCAAGTTGACCTTGGTCAACTGGTTGTTCCTCTCCCATGTGCGCCTGTCAGAGCCTCGTTTGACCTCGATTTCAAGGATTTTTCGAGGCTTGCCCTTTCATCATTTCATGAAACGTCCTTCTGCATTGTTTCGCCCCATGCATCTATGAATCACGCCCTAGGCTTTTCTAGGACCGAGGAGCTGTGATTCATGCCATTTCTCTCGATCTTTGGAGCGTCAGAGCCAGATTGTCAAACCATACATATTGACCCTCCAACTTTCGAGCCCTCTTTGAACCCTCTTCCACAAGCTCCGCTCCCCTCTTCGTGCCCAATTGATAGAGGAAGGTGACAGCTTCCTTTGAAGACCTTCAGGCGGGTCGAGCGAGCACCGAGGCAGCTCCACCACCTCCGCCTTTCGCCGGCGTCGAGGTACACCTCCTTATGGTTCCGACCATCGAGGCAGCCATTTTCTTCCTTTATTTTCTTCGCATTTTGTTCGTCGTAGCCCTAGAAGTAAAACCCCCCAAGAAATTTTGCTTTTCATCCATTAAGTCACCCAAATAATACCCTCGCCGGAGTGCACCTCCGTCCACCCCTATCGCACCGCCGCTCTACGCCACCTTTCCACCACCGCGGGGTCCAGGCATTTTGCCCTGGACCATTTCACCCCTTTTTGCAGGTCAACGAGCCTTGACTCGAGCCTGGGGCTCATTTTGGCGCTCGCCGAAGATTCATGGAGCTTCCCAGCTCCGTCAACCTCCCTTGCGAGCCTCGGCCGTCGCCGAGGTTTTCTGGAGCCACCAGGAGCTAGAAGAGGACTACAGGAGGTTGCCAGCTACTTTTGAAGACTAAGGCACGTCGGAGGCCGCCGATTGAGGGCAGGGAAGCTCACCTCACTGGCGTTGCTTCCCTGTTCTTTGTCCATGCCTCTCCGCCATTAGATCTCGGTCGCCCTCCAGATTGCACAGGAGCCGTTCGATCTCCCATAAGCCCCACCGTCCGATTAGCCAAGGAGATCTAATCCGGAGCGTTGGATCGCGAAGCGTCCTCAACCGTTCGATCCGCGCCTACCAGACTCTTTTTGTATTTGTTTTAGTCCATAAACTTCCGTCTGTAGTTTAAATATTTTCTGTAATATTTGCATCTAGGCCCCTGAACTTTGTTTATTTGCATTAGGTCCAGTCCATGTCACCTCACGTGATCTGTGCACGTGGGGTGGTGGTGATTTTGCACTAGACCCCCTGCGGGTTTAGTTATTTCGATTTAGTCCAGGAAGTATTCTGTTACATGTAATATTTTTGGGTAATTTACATGAAAGCCCCTGGAAGTTCTGTATACTACATTTAGGTCCTTCCCAAGCGCGTGCCAGTCACGTGTGGGGTTGGAAAAATTGCGCTTGTGCCCTAGCAGCTTTGGTTATTTGAATTTGGTCCTGGAAATTGATTTATTATTTATATATTTTGCGTAAAATTGCACTATGGCCCCTGGATGTTTGAATATTTGCACATATGCCCCTGCTAGTTGTGTAGTTTTTATTTGTTGTTTGTATTTATTCCATGCATCTATAAATTGCTAAAAATCACCAAAAAATTAGGTTGAGCTCCTGTTGCATTGTAGATTCACGCCATATTTTTGTTTTGCCTTTTTTTTTGCATTTTAATATTTATTAAAAATAAAAAACATGCCTTTTCAGCACTGTTTGCATTAGAAAATCCCTAAAAATTATAAAAACTTCTTTAAAAATTCAAAAAAATACCTTTTGTGTATTTTTGTGTGTTTTAACTCCTATCCAAAAAATCATTAAAAAACCCTAAAAATTAGAAAACTCCAAAAACCTTCATAAAAATCTAAAAAAATTCAAGAAAAATCCTAAAAATGTAAAATCAGTTTTCAAATTTTCTTTATTTTATTATCTTTGATTTAAAAATAGTTTGAGGAATTTGGATATTGGTTGTTATTTTTAATCCTCATTTTAATTTTGGCCAGTAGCTTAGTTCATTGTTTCCTAGTATTTTGAATTTTAAAAAATACCAAAAAAATTCAGGAAAGTCTATAAAAATCACAAACACATTATAAAATTATAAAAAGACCAAAAACATTTTATTTTCTGAGCTTTAGTTATTTTTCCTTATTTTTATAAATACTCTATTATTCTCTTTTCTTATATTGTGTATATATTCTATTTATAAAAACATAAATATAAAAATATAAAATTAAAAAAAATTAAAAATTTAAAATCCACAAAAATTTGCATATTGGTAGACATTTGATCACATTCATTTTTGCGCACTTTGCCTTGATCTATCTTGCTTGCTCCCTGTGTTCGACCTCTACACACTTGCACACTATACACATTTTTGTAGAGTTATAATAAATTTTGACTCCACCTATTGCCATTGCTTGATTTGATTGTCGTGGGTTAATTGTCGATTGATTGAGGTTTCGTGAGCGGTCGCTCAACGACACTGTGGTCCCACCTTGTGTGGAATACTTTAGACCCTCGCCAAATCTCGATTATCAGATGGCTCATCCTTGCGAGGACCGTCAAGGAGAGTAGACTCAAAGGAGTCTAGTCAGATGGGTCCCAAGATCGAACAGATCGGGTAAACTTCAAAGCAACTGGGACCAGAAGATACCTCAGACGACTCGGTTCCATGCTCCAACAAAGAGGAGACACAGTCAGCAAGGGGAACCGAGCGTAAATAAAGTGTTGCATTTTACCGCAGATCCTCAGGGAATAATGCAAACTAATCAGTGAATCGTCAGATTAGATCTCGTCCTTGCGAGGGTCATCAAGGGGAGAGGACTCAAAGAAGTCAATCAGAATGGTCTCTATAGGTGACGAATCAACTATCAGCAGAAGAGACCGTAGAATCTAGCAAGGTGTCATAGTCTCTCACAGATTACCCTCGGAGAGCATTATGAACTAGGCATGGAATAGTCAGAAAAGTGAAGCTCATCCTTACGAGGACCGTTAAGGAGAGAAGACTCAACAGAGTCAAGTACATTGGCCTCGTGCACCGACAAATTGGGCACACAATCAACATGGAGGCTGAATAGTCAAATAAGACGATACGGTTTCAGGCTCCAACAAGATGGAGACAATGTCAGTGTATGAAACCGATCATAAAGAAGGTGTCGTATCCTCCTGCAGATAGTCCTCAGGGAGTAATATGAACTAGGTCAATCAAGTCATGGGATTGCTGGCGTTGAATCTCAGGTCCTCAAAAACGATTAGTCAATGAAACCTCAGGAGGGCATAAGATCATGCGAGGGAGAAAATAATCAGGTCAATCACAAAACATCCCTTGAGTCAATCAAATCTGGCTGAGATGGCATGAAAGATAATCAGGAATCCTCAAAGTTCCATAGGTGGATAATAGAATCAGGAGATCAGGAATGGATCAATCACGAAGATGAGAGATCATGCGGGTTTCGCACACCATCGCTATCAAACAGAAACTAAGATATTCAGACAACTCTCAAAAGTAAGATGGTTGGAACCTCAAAAGATAGAGATCAATCAATGTTCATGAAATCATCATCGAATCATCAACATAGATCACATCCTCAATCCAGTGTGCGAGATCTAAATCCTCAATAAAGAACCACACCTAATGATCGTACATTATCAAAAATCCTTAATAAGCTCCTATGCACGTATCGAAAATCAAATCCACCGAGAGTAAGTTCTCAATCTCAACAACCTCAAAACATGCCCAGCTTACTCCAATAATCAATGTAAGTCAAAAGTCCTCGTTGTGGGCGATCTCTAAAAGCACAACAATCCCGGGTAATAGAAAAGCTGACACGGGGGATACGAGGGTGGGCAAGAAGAGGAACACAAAGGTCGGGTGAAGATGATTGAGCGCATGAGCCAATATCATGACTTAATGCAAATGAGGAGATATATGTGTAAGAGAGGTAGAGAGACTCAAAGATGAAAATGCATGACTCAACGGACGGGACCGAAAACTCAAGAGATGCAAATGGAAACCAAGTCTCAATCAATACACAAAGCAAACCCCCGATTCACCTACTCAACACTGTGAAGACCGAGATGTGGTTTTTTATCTTATCGATTTTAGAGTTAGGTGATCATAGAAAGTTATACACACCGGAATTAAGCTTTGGGATTGGGGCATTAATCCTTAGCTTGTACGTAGAAATAAAATGCTCAGACAATGAGGGGGTTGCTCTCCCCAAGACAAGGGATCCATTATATTTTATTTTAGGTCCAGTAGAGTTAGCAGCCCTGATTTTATTTTGGTTGTCACTTTTTTTGTTATTTTCAATGAACGTGCCTATCGAGGTTCCAATTTCCATTAAGCATCCTAGGTGATCAAATACAGAGGGAGAAGATCGGAAAAGACATGCAAATCAAAAATCCATGATGCATGCTAAGTAAGAAGACTCACAGTGCCTCCAGCTCTCTCCATGCGAGATGCATAACAGAATTGAAACCTATACTATATGCAAATGCAGTCTATAGAAATCGCCCTAGGATATTAACTGCTATTATCGTGAAGCACAAAAATGCTAAATGTTCAGAAATGAGATCCAAAAGTCCGATCTCTGAAGTGCATCGGTGTCCACCACAACGGATCCTGCACGCGTTGTATAGCACTTCTCTCGGCGCTCAATCCCAAATCCAAATAAATATCAATTAGTATTCGACTAAGTCCAAGCATGGTTCTATAGGTACATGCAGATATATTAGGGTGTTTAGACCTTAATCTATCGTCAAGCAGTTCCTAAGCTAAGGCTCATTCACACAAAATAATAAAAATAAAAATAAAATAAAAAAGCGTCAAAACCGTCGAGGCCCCCAAGGGAACAATCCCTCGGGCACTGGACCACAGGAAGTCGAAGTATAGAGAGTCATGTATTATTACAATTATAGGGTCACTCTCTCACATAAATATACATATTAAATAATGCAAAAATTAAACTGTCTTCCAAAATGCTCCTCCATCTACCTTTGATGCTCTCTCCTGCTGGCTGGTGTAGAAGAGCCAGCTCTGCCCTACTCGGGTGCACCAGACTTCCTAGGAAGTCCTCCTTCGCTTGGCAGTCCCTCGCATCAAAGATAAATAAAGAAGAGGGTTAGAACAGTTACAATAATATCAATAATGCAAATAATCAAATAAATATGGAAAAAGTGAAGAATCAAATATATAATAAGTATCCCAAATGACGTTGATCCCCGGTAACGACGCCATTTGATGAGTGGGAATGAGCCGAGGTCGTGTCTTTCCACAAGGCAGATCGACAGTCGCTGAGGTGACCTCAGACAAAATCCCATTCACTCAACAATTAGCCCACAATCAGAATAAATCAATGAATATAAAAAATGTGGAGTTCAAATTTATTATAACTCTACATGTAAATGTATATAGGTGTAAGCACAAGTAGAGGTCAAACACTGGGAACAAAGTGTCGGGAGCAAAAATGAATGCATAGAATTATTCAATTCTTCTCTTGTCCATGTTATTGTTTTTGTAGGTTTTAATTTTTTAATTATATATATATATATATTATTAGATTTTTTAATTTTTGATTTTATATTTTCTGTTTATATTTTTGTCTCTTTATATTTTCTTTTTTTATTATTATAAATACAATATAGCCTATATAAGGCTTTATTGTAATACATAAAGATATATTTAGAGATACTATTAAATATAAATAGAATTTATAAAATAAATTATTATTGGGTTTTAAACATTTTTTAATGTTTTTCTATTTTTTTCAAGAATTTTTGCTAATTTATATGTATTAAAATCAAAAATATCTCGAATATGGGATTAATTAAATACCTGAAATCAACTTGGGTTTCAAAAATAATCATTAAGTCCCAAAAATAACCAAATTAATTTTAATATGTAAATAATTATATACATATAATCATTAGGCAGAAAAACATATTTTTGGAATTCTTGTTAAATTTTTATATTTTTTTGTTGGATTTTGGAGCTTATTGATTTTTTTTAATTTTTCTTTTATTATTTTTAGGGGTTTTGTTTTCTGGACTCAATAAAGATCAAAATAAAACATACATAATTTTTTCAGAATTTTTCACAAAGTTTTTATATGTTTTTTGTATTTTATAAATTAAACAAGGACTATTTAAGCTCCATTTTAATTTTAATAAATTGGTTAAATGCAAAATATGCAAAGTGGATACATGGAGTGAATCTACAAGGCATAAAGCATCTAACCCTATTTTTGGGGATTTTTAGGAACTAAGAAGCTATTTTTAATAATTAGATCAAGGTCCCTAAAATCAACAGGCGTAGCAAGGGCATAAATGCAAATAACATAAAGTACAGGGACTATTTTGCAATTTACCCAACATATTAAACATTTTTTGAAGTTCTGAAACTAATTTACAATATCCAAAAATGCCAGGGACATACATGTAAAATTTCCAGCGTCACATGAGGACTGCACGTGACGCTGGTAGGGACCAAAACGTAAATATAAAAAGAGTGAGGGTCAAAACGCAAAAGGCCCAATTTATTTACAACATAGTATTTTATTTACAACACTAGAAATTAAATACAAAAAAGTCAGAAGCAAGGTTTGCAATTTACTCCTTAATAACAGCGATCGGACGACGCTGGAGACTTGGCTTGACATGTGGCGTCCATCCAACGACCGATACCATTTTGCGGATCAACGGTGGAGATTAGATCACTTACCGTGATCTGACGGTTGAGCGCGGGGAGATCCAATGGCTCTAGCTTGATCTGGCACCGCCTTCATCATCTAACGGCGGAGAAGTGAGGAGGAAGAACAGGGGAAGAAGGTCGGAGCGACCGAACTTCCCCACCTCCAATCTCCCTTCTCCTGTGTCCTTTAAGGCTCCAAGCAGTCTCGGACGCTTCCTGGAAGGTGGCTCTAGCTGCTGGAGGTCTCGAATCGGACAGAGGAGCGCTGGAGCACCACCACGAGGTCGGAGAAGACGTAGTGCTCCAGGTACCTTCGGCGGCTTCGGATTTCGACTCCTGGAGCTTCTTTACGCTCCTAACCTGCACAGAAATGTCACACGGCTCGAGGGGAGCTCCCTCGAACAAAATGAAGCTGAATTAGCATGGGAAAATGGGTGGGACCATTCGTCGGAGCGAAGCTCCGGCGAACGACGAACCGAGGTTTCTAATCTACTGTTACGGCCTACGGATTAAACAAAACGCATGAATGAAAAGCTGAGATAAAAACCTGCCTAAAAATCTAAAATGCGCAGCTCGAACTTGGTTGTTTGGCCAAGGAGCAAGACCTCCTGCGAGCGGTGGTCGTGGATGCATCTCCTCCTCCGCGAGCTCCCATCCATCGTAGGGGACCTCCAGATGTCACATGGATGCTCACTGGACCGAGATGGCAGAGCTTTAGGGTGAAGAAAATGGACAAAATGATCGAAGGAGGAGATGGAGTTATTTAAGAACATGGTTGGCGCCCTTATATGACCGACCAAAAATAAGGAATCGGAGCTATGTACAGGGGATTAAAGGATCGGGCGTGTATGTACAGTGATCGGGGGACTGATGTCAAGAAGAAAGCGATGGCAATTGATGGATGGTTCGCCCGCGAGAAATGGCGGGAAAATAGGGATTGAACATGTCCTTGTCACTTCAGACAGCGGAGGGGCAGTTGACCGTAGGTCAACGCGGGCCATGTCCTGGTTGGTCTACCTAAGACCACTACAGGACAAAACTGTAATTTTATTCGAAAATAGTTAATTTAAAATAATAAATGATTTTTTTAATTTTTGTGTATAAAATAAAAATGTTTATTATTTTATGTAGTATTTTATTATGATTTTTATTAATTTTTTTGGATTTATTTATTAGTAGTTAATTTTTAATAGGATATTTATAGGTATATTCATCTATGTTTTGTGCATTTTTATTTTTATTTTGTATATTTTATTTTATTATTTTATTCTTTTATTTTATACATTTATAACTTATTTTTGTGAGTATAATGTATTTTTATTTGATTTTTATGATATTATTTGTACACTTAAATAAATATGTAAGTATATTGTGTAGGTAGATTCAGAGGTATTTTAGCTATGTTTTATGTATATTGTTTTATTTTAATGTATTTTATTGAGTTTTATTTTAGTTTTGTATGTTTAATAGAATCTATATAGTATTAACAATATTAGGAAATAATAAAAGAATTAAAGAATAAAAGAATTTATTCACTTTTATTTATATACATATAGAAGCATAGGTCTTTTGCCTATGTATTTTACATATTATTTTATTTTAAATTCTCTTTTTGATTTTATTCCCATTTTAATGTGCACATGTGTTATAAATAATGTTTACAAAATAAAAATATGAATTTATAAAAATAATAAGTAATGAATAAATTGAATATTTTAATCGGTATTATGTACAATAGGGGCCCAGAACCTATCTTTTGCACAGTAACTCCAAAAAATATAAAACCACCACCATTAAATTGCTCATGAAAAGTTATATACAATTAGAGGTGATTTTTCCATGTTTTGAGTTTTTATTTGAAAGATATGGGTCTATGAAGTTTGGTTTTTGGCTTTTTATTTTATATATAGAATGTACATTGCGTATTATTTTTGTGCAAACTCAATTTTATTTTTATTTACATTATTATCTACAACTTTTATGTACAAAGTTTCTTTATTTGATGAACAAATCACAAATATAAAAATAGGTGTCAAAAATACATAATTAATACATAAATAAATTAGGTATTTATTGTATTTTTGGCCCTGATCTCCCCCTACTTTATTCTTTGTCGACCAATTCCATTCTGGACTTGGTCTCGGGGTTAGGGTCATAAAATATTTGCAATATTTTATTCCTTGTTCTTTTCTTCTCTTTATTCTATAATTTTGGCATTAAAAACCTTATTTTATGTACAAATAATACAATAAACATTGGGTGCTATTATGGACAAATTGATGCTATTTACATGCATTAGCTGGGGTTTTTAAGGCCAAAATGCTAGAATAAAGGTGTTGAAATGGAGATTCATCAGATCCTTACTTCTGCATGTGCTTCCCTTTGACATGTGCAACCATTGCACTGTCAGTGAGATTATCTTTCTTCATTACATCTTTTGCAGACTTTATTAAAGCTATTAACTCAGTGTTAGACCAATTCGTCTTGTTCATGTGGAATGATACTACAAAGTTATTGAAAGCTTGGGATGGTGTAGCTGAATGAAGTCAGACTGCATATCTGCATCCATCTAAGCCCCAAGAGTTTCCAGTTCATAAAAGTACCCAAACAGTTTGATTATGTGTTCCTAACTGAAGTCCCTTCCTGCATCTTGCAGCGAATAAGCTCTTTCATAATGTTATAACGCTCCTTGAGATGGTTGACATCACCGAACATCTCCTTGAGATTCATCATTATATCATGGCAATTATCCATCTCCATATGTTGCTTTTGAAGCACATTGGAGAGAGATCCCAGAATATAACATCTGGCCAATATATGATCTTCATCATATTTTTATTGTATTTGATTTATTCTGGTATCTTAGGGTTCTCAAGCTCGTCTTTAGACAACACATAAGTATGTGATCTGCAGAAAGGAAAAGATCCAAATTACGAACCCAATCTGAGTAATTCGATCTGGTCAACTGGTTGATCTCTAGAAGCCTGCTGAGAGGGTACATGGACTTCATTGTCTGAAATCAAGAATATACTATATTAGAACATATAAATAATTATATATTCAAAATTAAATTCTTTGATTATGAATTCTTGATCAAATTAGTCTTGCATTTTCAACTTTGAAAGTTCATTCCCTTAATCACTTTCAAAGTAAGAGATATACTTACCGTTATATCTCTAGCAAGAATTGGGATCTCCTTTTCTACCTTAGTTGCATCCGATAAAATGAGAAAATGTAACTCGAGTAAAAAGAAGTGGAAACACATTCCGCCTTGCAAGTTGAACTTGCATTCCCAATTTGATCTTTAACACCCGGACCCACCACCCCTATGGCGATGTTAAGCCATCGTTAATTGAACCTACTATCAATAGGAATAGAACTCGATATATGCAATCCAATATCACTATAATAATATGAGGAACTGACATTGGGGTCACTACACATACAACCTTACTCTTTCGAGAAGAAAAGAGACCGATCCATGTGCACTTATATGTAGGAGATGTCACTTCGAACATGCATCTCCTACATACAATCCATGGTGACGGAACCCATCGCCCCTTGATAGGAGACCATGGATATCACTCATTTTATCCTCCATATCATGTTCAAATTTTAATTAATTATATTGAATAATAATCACATAATTAATTCCTCCAAGGAAATACTACTATATTCATAATAGAGTGTTTTTTAAATCAATTAGTAATTCAATTCAATCGACCAATAAACAATCTTGATTGTTAACCGAAGGATGGTATAATTTCAAAATACGTATTATTCAAATTTTAATAATTAGAAAAATACATCATGGTCATTTAAAGCATTATTCTTTCCTTACTTGTTGTCATGGTTAGTATGCACAGGGTGTGGGACGGACCGCTCACAGAGCATCCGGCTACTCAACAATCCCTGACTAGACACGATATCCACCTCAGGTCAGGACAATGTGATTTGATCATTTTGTATTCGAGATGATAGTTGGCCTTTCAACCGAATCTATACCGTATAATATTTATCAAAACCATTTTGATTAATATTATAAGGAGATTTGCTAAAGAAATCCCCAATCCTATTCAAGTAACAATGTTTTGCATGTAAAGATTATCCTACAATTATTGTCTCATAATTTAGGATTTTCATGAAACATACATTCAATGGCCAATGATGATTACTCAATTATTTTCATAATTATTAGGCATTATATTTAATCAAGACAAATTCATAACTTTCGTGGTTTCCATTGAATTATAAATACATAAAGCAAAGAGATTTGATGATCTAATCATCTTCCGACCATCTCCACTAAATATGAAATATCTTGGGCAAATAAAATCAGAGGTTTGATGTTTTGATTCTCAACTTAATTAAAGTGTTTATTTCATATTCATGAAGGGAAAATGGTAGGCAAAATTGATTGTCATACAAATCCATGAATACATGCAAAATAATTTTCATAACGGGAACTCTTGGAATCATTTTCATAGACTTTTGGTAAAAAGTGCACAAAAAGTAGATTTTTAAGTAAGTGAAAAACGGATTCGAATCTTGCATCCAAATCAAAAATAATGATTCCCGCACATTCGAAGCATGAACCTTGATATCTTAGGATTTCGGATTACATCCAAGACCTCGAACATGGCTATGATACCACTTGAAGGTTATGGAAAAGAACCTTAAGTGCATCACAGAAGCGTAAAGATCGCATCATATGTGATTGGGAGCGACTAGTCGCACTAGTACCTCGGTGCAGCGGGATTTAAAAATCTAAAAGCGAATGAAGAAACAACATGATCCAAGAACACTTCTCATATTATTCCATCTAAACTACAAAGTAGATATAGGAATACCTCTTGAAGCGTGGTTGTGATCGTGTCTCTAAAGTAAGAGACCTTTTGTCTTAAGTCTGATCCAATAGAGGAGATGCTTGCGAGCGCGTTGATGAAACACGTGCTCCTCGTAATCCAAGTTGATAATCCAAGCGGCAAATCTCTTGATCTTGTCACACAAGATCCAATGTCTTCTTCACGAATGAGGTGCACCGAAGAAGATGGAGATCCACGAGCGGTCGAAGCATCGGCACAACAGCATGGTGACGGTGACCTAGGGTTTAGAATGAACAACCACTTTAAGGAGAGAGAGAGAGATGGGGTGTGTAGTATGATGAGAAGGAGAGAGAGAAGTTATTCAATTGTTGTCTAAAATAAAGAGCTAGGGTTGCCTCTTCTTTTCTAAAATTTTGGGAGTCCATGGATCACAATCCATAGGCAACACAAAATTAGTGGTTGAGATTGATTTGTGTTTCTTTTAATGGCTATGATTTTATTGTAAAAATACAACATCAATTAATTTAACTAATTTAATATATATTGAATAATAATCAATATAAATTAATTTCAATTAAATCAATCATCCTTGAAGAAATAGGAAGGAGGAAAGCCTCCTTCCATAAGGGGGATGGACGATCACTAATCTAATTAGGACTTGGTGGTCGTCCACCTCCTCTACAAGAAAGGTGGCTTCCTTCTCCTATTAAATAAGATTACACATCCCATGAAATTCTCCATAATTTACAACAACATTTGTTGTAAATTTATTCACACAAATAATTCAAAAGTATTTTGTGAATATTGCATTCATGTTACTGAAAAAATGTGAATCATATTCATATCCAAAATAAAATATAAATTATATTTTCAATTAATTGTTCAATGTTAGCCAATTCACATAAACATTTAAATTGTAAATGTTATTTACAAATAGCTCTCTCTTTTATATATTATAAATCTCCTTTACAATATATATGATTAATATGGATAGTACCATCCATATTATTCATATCCATAACGATTAAATCACATTTAATTATATTGGATCATCATTCTCATGCACTAAATAATATGAATCAAATTCACATTATTCATGATAATTAAATCACATTTAATTATCCATTTGTCAATGCTTAGATGCCCATTTATCAATGGAATTATTCTTGAACTCTTTCAAGAATAATGCACTTTCTCTGCGGATAATTGGACATAAAGATAGGGTGATTGTACATTCCACATCTAGTGACTTGGATATTGAGATCACATCTCAAATCCAGATCTCAGGGACCTCTCATAGATGCTTGATTAAAATAAGGTTGTAGATCTAATCTTCTCATTACATCTGAATCATATTTAGATCAATTTCCAATATTTGGACTAAGATCAGACTACTTCTCTAATAAGAGGAGTCACCAAAATCCAGACATGTTTCATCATTCCCTCGGAATGGAAGCATCATAGTTATACAATTGTTTATTATCACATCACCCTCATGTATTCCTAATACTTGTGCATCTTGCATACTGGAAAATCTAGAATAAACCCGAAGAAAGAGATCAATTTGGCACTGTCATCTTCAGGGTTTTATCATAAAGTTTCTCGGAAGGTCATTGGGAGTTGGTATTGATCATATGCTATCCAAAAGCATATATCATACCTATAAATTCTTGACATGCTTCCAAAGCAAGATGACTATCCATGGAATTTGATCGATCCCAATACCTTATGTGTGAGCTCATGTCTTCCAATTCATAAGTGGATATGTATGATCCTTTTGAGAGAACGTATCACTCATATGCCCTTATATGCACACCAGCTCACCGGGACCTTGATTAAGCCATCAACCTATCGATCTATCAAATTTACGTACTCAAACATATAGTAACACATCTGTCTTCCATCAGAGGTTGTGTGCCTATATCATGACAATATACGACATAGGTCTTGGTTATATTGATATTACTAAACTAACTCATTGACCTAACTTATCTGACACCTCCGAATCTTTATTCTTGTGCAAAGGACATGCATCAAGAGGTCGATCAGATATCAACCAAAAGAGAAGGATTTCCTTCTCCTAATCAGACTGGAGATCATCTCATTTGACAGTGCTTGATGAGTCCTCAATCTAACTCTTTGGATATTCATCCAAGCACCAGCCTTTATGAATCAACGATTGAATCAATATCTGTATGATCATTAAGATGGCAAGGAGTGAAATAAATCATTCAAGCACCACCCTAATTGTACTAAGGGACCTTATAGTGCATTCATTCATTTAATCTCAGACAGGGAGTGAAATAAATCAATAACTTTTATTGATATATTAAACATTACAATAAGATTTATTGTAGAAATGGTTCGCCTCGGGCTCACATGGCTAACACGATCCCTCACAGCAAAGGTAACAAGAGACAATGTCGGAATCAATTATGAAACAATTATAAGTACAATAATATTAAAGGCTTATGCAAATAAACAACAAGCATACAAAGCGAAAAACCTAAGTGCCTAAGGGTTCTAATCTATCGTACGATTGTTCCCCATCAACAACACCAATTATTGAAATCAATAATCAATTAATCAAAGGATCCTAACATCCGATCTTGGATGACATGTGATGTCCGATAAGTTGGATCCGACAATCATTGTATCAGCATCTCTCTCGTCTCTCAGATCCTGAATAATCAAGTCAATTAAACAACGATCAAAACCCACAGATATGTATGTGTAAGGAGATCATGCAGGTATGATGTATGAGGCAAATAAGTAGAGTGTCATCCACGGGAGCAAATAGGGATAGATCAAAAAAATAAAACCCAATTCAAAGATCAAGCATAGAATTTGTTGGTTTTACAGCCTATTAGGTTTTACGTATTTTTGTGGGTTTTTGTTTTTTTATGGATTTTATTTAATTTTTAATTTTATATATTTTTTATGAATTTTAATTTTGCAAATATTTTTTTAATATTTATAATAAACATAATAATATATATGTAGAAATATATAAAGAAAATAAAAAGATATTTTTATATTTTTAAAATATAGTAAATAAAATCAAAATATACAAAATAAAATATTTTTGGATTTTTAAATTTTTCTCTCTTTATGGTATTTTTAGGGTATTTTTGAGCTTTTTATGGATTTTAAAAAATTAAATACACAAAATAAACAAAGTAGAAAATACAGGAATTCAAAAGGGCCTAAAAATTATCTATCAAGTAAAAAGGCCCAAAATTATTTTTCATGTATAATAGACAAAACAAAGGAGAATTTAAAGCTTTAGCTCATAGTTTCCTAATTTCTCAACAAATATTTATTAATTTTTTAAGTTTTATGTATTTTATAATTTTTAAGGTTTATATTTGTATTTTTTTATGAATTTTGGTATGTTATAAAATACAGTAAAACACACCTACTCTATTTTCAATAACTTTTAGAGCTATATTTTGATTTTTATGATTTTTATAAGTCCAAATAATAAAATATAACTAGTTCTGCAATTTATTTGAACAAGAAAATAATAATAAATAACTTAATAATAATATAATTGATATAATATCATATAAGATATCTAAAATAATTTTTCTAGAGTTTTTGGAGTTAATTAGGCAATTAAAATAATTAAAATAAAAAACATGCAATTAATGCAACAATACATGGACCATTCTGCAATTAAATAAACACCATGTATGCATTTATAACAAAATCCATAAGTGTCGGGCCTAATCAGCAACTTTACCAAATAAAATCACAATTAAAAAGCATATGTGAGGGGTATTTCCGTAAATAAATAAAAGTCAAGGGCTATCCATGCAAATATCCCAATAAAATATCACTTTAATTTAAAGTGGAAGGGAATAAACTACAATTTCCAATTGATTTTCAATGTTTCAGAACAAGTCCAAGAAACTACAAGACATATTATGCAAATAACCCATAAAAACCCCCACGTGGGATGGCATGTGAGATGACGTGGCCAGGACTAAAACATAAATAAAAGAAACCTCAAGGCCAATATTAAAAAATATCCCAAAGTTTTTGTAATGCGATAAATATTTACAGGACCTAAAGGTAAATGCCAAAAAGTAGGAGAGGTTAGGTGCAAAAAACCCTCTCCTTGCATGCGAATAGACAGCTGAGATTGATCCAATTAAAGCAAACAATTGCTGTGGAGCGCTAGTACCGGTTCAAGCATGTGTAGCCAAGATTAGATCGTCCACCTGATCTAACATTTGGAGTGGCGCTTGATCGAACGTCGGTTGTACGATCTGGAGAATGGTTTTTCATATGACGATGGAGACGCCATAAGGAAGAACGACTGAAAAACAACTGCTCGACGACTTTAGATCTAAGCTCTTGAGTAGCTCCTGCCTCCTCCCACTTAGTTGATGGGAGGGAAACATTCATGGGACATAGTCGGATTTGCTGATGGTTGGAATCAAGTTCGGGACCCAAGGAATGGTCTCGAAGATCGAAGACGTCAGTAGGGACCTAGAGCACCTTCTTTCCTCTTGGTATCCCTCATATGGGGCCCTTTGTAGCTGGAACCTGGACGGTTAGCAAGGGTCTGGATGCAGAGCTTCCATGCCTAAAATAGGCAAGGGGAAACCATGGATGGAATGGTCTCTGACGATGGTGGTGGTGGGAAACCCAAGGAACTTGATCTTTGCAAGATCAAGGTGGAGAATGTGGTCTGGGAACTGGAAAAGTGGTCGGAAAGATGATTGGGGTAGAAGGAGAAGCGGAGTGAGTGTAGATGATCGGAGATAAGTGACGGAGCTTCGAACTCCGTTGGATTTTTGATAGATATAAACGAAATCGAAGCAAAGTGGAAGTTAAAATATGCTACTGTTAAGCTAGGGAATGAAAAGACCTAAAGAAAGAATAGCTCACCAAGCCTGCAAGCATAGCTTAACCGTAAAGAGCTCCGGTGAAGTGGATGTGCATCCTCAGTCCATGCGAAAGAGCCGGTGTCTGGCCTTCCCGTCACAAAGTCGAAGCTCCCTGGGGTTTCAAGGGGGTTAGAGATGGAGATGGATGATCAAGGGAGCAAAGGAAGGGCCGAATGTTATTTTATATTGGATGAAAAAATCAAAAAGAGAATCATGGTTTTGGCTCGATCGCGCAACAAAAATCAAATCAAGATGATCTGTGGGAAGGAGCATGATCCGATCTCCAACTTTCCAAAAGGGATCAGGCCTAAAGGGCAATAGGATTCACCTGAAAAATTGGCGAAGATGATGCCCCGACCAGATCTGACAAGCAGTAGAGAGGTAGGGGGTGTTGACCTGTGGTTAACACTCCAAAGCAGGCGATTGGGCCACGTAGGCACCACGCATGCACAAAACGACAAAACATATAATAAAACAAAAGAAATTAAAAATAAAATAGAAAATGATTTTATTTGAATAAACTTAAAACATGAAATATATTCCATATTTAGTAAGCATTATTTTAGTGATTTTTATTTATTTATATCACTTTATTTGTTAATTTTTAATTTTTATACCTACATTATAGGTATAAATACATATGTATGATATTTTTTATTTTTTGTTTTATATTTTATTATTTTATATACATAATTTTTATATATACATTATATTTAAATACATATGAAAATATTTTTCTTTTATTTTTCTGAAATTATTTATGTACTTAAATAATTATATACATATATCTCATAGGCATATATAGGCATACTTTATATATATTAAAGTATTTTATTTATTTTATTTAATTTTTGATGGTTTTATTTTATTTGATTATGTACATGTATTTTAAATATAATTTATAAATTTATAAGAATAAAAGAATGTGAAAATATAAAGAATAACTATATTGAATATAACATACAAGTAAATTGCATAATGGGGCCCAAAAGCCAACTCTGCATCTTGACTCCAAATTGAATGAAACCACCTTCGTTAAATATAAATTTTATAAACAATAAAGGTGAGTTTTTTGAATTTTGAGTATGTATGGAGAAGATGTAGGCATGAGAAGTTTTCTTTGCAACTTTTTATTCTCTGTGTCTCGGGCACACTCTACAATATTTTTAAAAAAAAATCAATTTTGTATTTTTTATATTTTCATAAATAAATTTCATGTTCAAATTTTATTGATTTGAATTATAAAAATATGAAAATAAAATAGTTCCAAATATTATATATTGACAAAAATAATTAGGGTTTTAATTCCAATTTATGTATAGTTTCTCTGTCCTATCTCTCCCTACTTTTTTTTCTTGTCGACCAAGTCACTATTTGACTCGATCATGGGTCGAAGGTCAGTTAGTATCTATGATACCTCCTTTATTTTTCTTTTCTTTATTTATTCTTTCATTTTAGAATTTAATTACGAATATTTATGCACAATATATAGGATATATACAAGTGTTAATTCGGGTGTGTTATTGATATTTACATGCATTTATCTAGGGATTAAAGCCTAAAATGAATGAATAAATGTGTGTGATCATCATTTAGTCTTAATTCTCTAGAATATTCTTGGATGCATTCAACTCCAATATTGTAGAGAATTCCTTACTCTTTAAGGTTATTAGAGCACTACTATAAATAGACATTGGGAGCCATTATGTGGAAGCATCGAGGAGATGCATCAAAGCAAGGAAGCAAGTAAAACAAGTTAGAGATAAAGTAAGGAGATCCGCCAAGCATGTGAGCAAAAGAGAAGTATGAGTGTTTCATTGTTGTGTCAAACGACTGCTAGTCTTCTTAGAGAGTTGAGTAGTTGTTGTATGTGTGTATTTGCATTCAATTTTCAACTAGTAATATACAATACATCATCTTTATTCGAGTAAAATATTTTACATGCTAGTCCTCGATCGACTAGTGGAAGCATTGGCATCATACACCTATTTAAGTGTATATATGGAGATGTATAAATGAAGTGGGTAGCTACATCATGTCTCGTATACGGTCCCCTTCCTAGATATTCACCTTGCCTCCCAATATAGGTGAGGGAGAAGATGGTTATATAAGGCAAGTAGGAGCAACGAATAAGGATTATGGTCAGTAGATGTAATGGACCTTCCTAAAGGATCAAACACCTCCCATTTAGAGAGGAGAATCTATACGTTCATTATTATCATCCAATATGGAGCCCACTTATTATCAAAATGATTTCTATATAAATAGTAATATCCCATCTATAAATCACTTCTTTAATATACTTAGGATTTATTTTGCAACATGATGAGGAAATTGTTGGAGATGTTACTCATAATTAATGCAGGTTGGCTAAAGTAGAGAGTAGCCACTATTGTTTCCTTTGAAAATCAAAGAAAAGGTTTACAAAGCAACGGTGACACATGATATGCTCTATGGATCTGAATGTTGGCCTGTCAACCATAGACATGTGTATAGAATGGTAGTAGTAGAAATGAAAATGCTAAGATGGATGTGTGGATATACACGTAAAGATCGGATTCAGAATGATGCAATCAGAAGAAAAGTTGGTTTAGCTCCGGTCGAGAATAAGATGTGTGAAAATCATTTAAGGTAGTTTGGTCATTTGTAAAGGAGGTTGGTTGATGCAACGACTAGGAGATGTGAGTTTTGAAATGAGCTGGCCAAGAGATGACAAGGACGACTCAAGTGTTGGAATGATATTATCCGAAGAGATCTTAATTTTTTGGATCTATGCCCGAGAGTTGCCCAAGATAGATCTGAATAGAGGCAAATAATCCTTGTAGTCTAATGAGGGAAAAGACTGTGTTGTTGTTATCGACCACGTTGTCCATTTAATAAAACTTGAGCAAGTTTTATTAATGCTAGATGAGTTAAATATTTATCTAGATTTGGTGAATGGCATTTTCCTTCCACACTATTCAGACAGTTTCCATGGGCTCACATAGTAGCTTCGTACTAGTTTATATACTTAATTAGTCGTAATAATATGACAAATTCGAAGCTTCATACTAGTTTATATACTTAATTAGTCGTAATAATATTACAAATTCGGTTACAGCTTCTTTCTGACTACTCAATTCTAAAATGTTACGATAATGGTCAGAAAGAAGCTGCAATAGATGAACCGTCTTGAGCTCATCGAGCTCGAGCTCAATAGGCACTCCTAATGTCATCGATAGGCCGGATTCCATGTCATCAAAGGCCTCGTGACACGTAATGGTGATAGGGGTTCCATCTTTAAGATACCTTGGATGGCGGTGCCATGTCCTATGACGGAATAGATGCTTTCCACGGCTAAAGAGAGCATCAAGTTAGAAGAGGATGCCAACATCGACTACCTTGTAGAGAAAGATGGTGTTTGAGGCAGGTGCATCAGGTCGTCAAGAGGTGGCGGCAGGAGTTCATGAAAAATAATGGAAGAAGGAGGCGACGATGCTCGCAATCAAGTGCTGATACGACCAGCTGGGGGAGATGGTTGACGAGTCGCTAAATACGATAAATAATTCGGTCACGTTGTAGCACGTGTACTTAGCGATTCGGTCAGAACCGAGAGAAGGATCTCCGTGAAGAGTGTCTCGGCTTAATTTATATCCTGGGCAAGTCCGGGGTCGAACACATGGAGGCAAAGGAACAACTTGGTTTTAATTGGAAAACTTAGATCTAGATTTCCAAGCGGTTATTTTTTTTATTTTTTTAATGCAAAATGAATGTCAAATTCAACATGCGGGTAAATTAAGTACTAAGAAATCACACAACTTAACCAAATTAATTTTAATGACAAATTAATCCAATTCAGCCAAATTATATTTTTCCTAGAATCCTAATCTAGTGAGAAACACAAAACATATTTTTTTTGTATTTTTAGGGGTTAAAATGCAACAACTAAAAATGCACACTTTTTATGGATTTGTTTCGCAATTTTTCACACAAACAGTAAGAAAAAATGATGAAAAATTTACTGGAATGAAAACATGATAAAATGAGACTACAGTAATTTTTTCGGATTTTTTTGACAAAGTATGAATTTTTTATGGATTTTTTAGTAAAAACAGAGTGACAGTGAGTAAATAATTTCTAATAAATCCACAATGTCAAATTAACAGAATGTGAATTATTCCAAAAAGATATTTTCATGTAGAATCCAATAGATTTGAAATTTCGCAAAAAGGATATATGTGGATTTAATTAAAAAACAAATACTAAAAATACTCTACAATTTATTTCAGGCACAAGATAACTCCATTTTGGTTAAAATTTGGATAGTAAATTAAACACTCTTCAAGGCATCACATATAATTTTTGTGGAATTTTTAGAGCAACTGTGTGTGAGATATAAATTTAAGATGACTGACTGGGTAAAATATATAATATTTCAGTTGAAAATTTTAGTTAATTCACAATATCTCACAAAAATACAAATAAATTTTCAGATGGAAGACAGTAAGCTGCTCAAGACAATGTTATTTTTCTTTAAATAAAAGGATGCCAAAACAAGGTCCAAATTCGAGTACAAACACAGGGGTATCCTTGCAAATAAAGAAATTAGAATTACAATGCAACTATATACAGAGACCTATTTGTAATTACAGAAACTATAAATAAAAGATTTACAATTTTTTCAATAAAAAAATTTAAAAATCACCTTCTTCTTCCTTCGTTGCAGGTGGAAGTGGAATCCTAATGGGGGGTTGGGGTCGACGGCGGCCCGCGGCCACTAGGGCTGGAGGAGGACGGCGAATGCGCGGAAGTGTGTGCGCGGCTGCGACGGTGGCTGGCGGCGGAGGCGCGCCGGCGGCGCGGTGGCAGACCTGGAGAGGGGCGGCTAGAAGGAGCGGGCGGCGGTGGCGTGGCCGGTCGCGCGGGGTTGCGCGGAGGAGGGAGGAGCGCCGCTGGAGCGTGGGCGCGCGCGGCGCTGCCTGGACTGCGCGGCCGGGCAGTACGGGCGGCGGTAGCCGCTAGTGGGTGGCGGGCGGTGGTGGGTTCTCCCCACCGCTGTCGTTGTTTTTTTTTGTTTTTTTATTTTTTTACTGATTTTTTTAAAAAGTTGCTGTACTTTTTTTGTTTTAGATTTTAATTAATTTTTTTATTTTTTTTTAACCGGAAACAAAATATATACAAAATGAGAAGGGGACAACTTGATGGTGGTGATGATATGAAAAGAAAAAAAACTATTGTGGTGATGGTGATGATATGGTGAATAAAAAATTTTGATAAATTAACAGTAATGATGAAATGAAGAAAAAAATTACCTACAATGGAAGACGGTCGCCTATGATGTGCTCGTGAGAGCACGATCTTCGCTCGAATCATCGGCGTGCGATGAGCTCGAGCAGCGCGCGGTTGCGGCTGCGATGTTGGCCAAAAAGACAACGGATCTCACCACAGAGAGAGGGCCGTCATCGCTCGACCGCGGTTGCGTCGCTGTCACCAATTCAACTATGGGAACTAGGCTCTCCTCACATAAAGATGGATAAAAGGCACAAATGAGGAGAATGGCATGTATATAAAGATGATGCATGAGAAGTTATTAAGGTGGTGGAGTTGAATGGGAAGTTGGATTATTAATGGAGTTGAATGGGAAGTTGGAAAAAATGATGGAATAATGGAGTTGAATTGGTGGTTATTGTAGAGAACGGAAATTAAATAAATAAATAAAATGAAATAAAGTATGCTACTTTAAATACAACAAAAAAAATAATGAAGGAAAAAATAGTGGTGAATTTACAAGTGAATACATACAACATGTACACATTTTTTTTACTTTTCTAATATGTAATTTTTTTGTCTTTTTATTAAGAGATATTTACAACGAAAAAATACAATTAAATAGTACAATTAAAATACAACACAAGTATGATTTTTTTGTATTTTTAGTAATTAAAAAAGATACAATAAAAAATAAAGAAAGAATGAATATATACATGATATACAATGTACATCTAGGTCCCAAAACCCAACTTTTGCAAATGAGCTCCGATTTTAATGAAACCACTTCCGTTGGATAGATAATTTTCTAACTTGAACTTTAAAAGTGAGCTTGGCGAATTTCGAGTTCAGACGGAGCGGGAATTTGGCTTAGAAGTTGGACTTTACGGCTTTTTCTCTTTGGGATCTAGGAGCATTTATTTGAGATAAATTTTGTATTTTTGTATTTTTATATACATTTTTATAAACATGTTAGAGAAAGAATTAAGTAAAAACGAGTTGAAATAAAATTATTAAAAATACATGAAGTTTTGGGCTATTTACATGTGAAAAACTCCTTTATTTTTGCGGCTTTTTATGGGTAATTTATTTTGTACAATCTAATATACAATAATTAGTATATTTTATTTACAAGAGTTACTTTGTTAATTTATGGATTTTATGGGCATTTATCTGGGATTTTACTCGGTGATTTTTCTAAGATCAAGGTATTGCGATGATGAATCGCGGATTCATCACCCCCCTATACTTAAACTTTGCTAGTCCTCGCGCAAATAAAGAATGAATAAGTTGGATTAACCCCTGACTGTGCATGTAAATACAAGACTTGATCCGTTCAAGAACTCTCGGTTTTAGAGATCTTAAAATTCTAAGCTGAACCGAGCTCTAGTCAAAAGGTACCCAATTTCCCTAATCATCAGACTCTCTTTGTATACATATATATAAGGGATATGACTTTAAGTGTTGACCGTAGTTACAAGAGTAGAGTCACCACGTCACCCAAGGTTCCAGTCCAAGAGACTCTTCTAAGAACCCGATCCTCAACACTAGGGAATAAACCATTTCTTGCATCCAATCCACTGTCTCTTTAGTTGTCAGACTTAAAAGTGTTGATGCAAGGTCAATTGATGGAGGGCATAGGATTGTGTCATTTCTTCTCTCCCTCTCATTGGAACAAGGATCCTCTCGAGTGCCTTATTACGCAACGCATTTTTTTGGTGTTGATCAGTGCGTCCGTCAAGAGAAGTTGGAGCTGTCTGCACTTGTTTTCCTAGGAGTACACCGGGGTGTGCCTTTTTTTAGTACCTATCGTACCTTCTACACCCAGACTTGTAGCATTTACGATGCAGAGTCCTTTTTTGGTGCAAGCCCGATTCCTGGTCCTAATAGCGGTGGTCCAAGTGGACACTTTGAAATGGTTGGGAGCGCTCGCCTTTGGTGGAAGCTCTTTTGATAATTGACTTTATGGAATGAGAGCTTTTCTTTGACGTTTCATTGCTTTGTAGTATTTTTGGCTAGCTCCACTGCTTTTACCAAGAGTTGGCGCACACTGATCAACAATTTTTTTTATTTTATCACACCCTGGCACATAGGTAAATGTCAAGAGATAGTACAAGAACCATGTTCTCATACTGGCTAAAGATGCTGACACTCGGGTTTCATGAAGCCTTCATTGATTTTATCCCATCCTCGAGCATCATCAAATCAAGTCCAAACTCAAATCCCCCATCCCAGTTCCTTAAGTGAAATTTCAACTCATCTCATCATAACTGCAGTCGTGTATGTGAGGTGTTGATCATATTCTTAAGGTAGAGACTAAGCATGCAATATAGCACACAAATCTTTCAAAGTAGGGAAATGTGAATAATTAAGTCCAAGACCCTAATGACTAAGGCTGGTTAACTCAAAATCTCAAGACCTCATAAACCAAGTGTTCTTGAACATCACTAGTCTTGTGTGAAAGTGAATTGTGTCAGGGATTAAACCAACTTATTAGTTAGTATTTTTTTGTTTTTTTTGTTAGTTTTTTTAGAGTGATTTTTTTTACGTTTTAGAAAAGTTTTTTTTTCAAAAAGTTTTTTTTGACAAACAAAGGCAAAGAAGTTTTCTTTTTTAGAAAAGTTTTGCTTTTGCTTTTTTTTCAAGAGTTTTTTTATGAAGAATTTTTTTTTGAAAAGTTTTTTTTGAAAAGGTTTTTTTAAGATATTTTTTTGATTTTTTTGAACTCTTTTTTTATCCACCCCATAATTATTGTATAATATATACAAAAATAGGTGAAAGTACGAGCTATGGGTAAAGTATATATGTAATATATACACGCCCCCCTATACTTAGAATGTGCTATGTCCTCATGGCACAAGAAGTGAGAAAAAGACATAGCTCGTGCTAAGCGTAGGATGGCTAAAATAATAAATACTATAGAAGTCAATCCACCCCCTATACTTAGTCTCTGGTCAGCCTAAGTGTAAAAGAAGAGCAAAAATGGGGCGAACAAGGTCAAGAGGCGAAATGGATGAGTATATACATATGGTGGGCATCGGCTCCCCCTATACTTAGGCTCTTGGTAAGCCTAAGTATAGGACAAGAGTAAGTGTAAGAACCGATGTGATCTGGAGAATATACAAGGAAGGGAGAATGTACAAGAGTGATTGAATCTTCTAAGATGTTGAATCTGTATGCTGCATCTTCATGACGAGTAATATGATGTATCTGCTCTTTGCTCACTCTGCATGAAGTTGATGACCTCGACTTGGACTAACTGCTCTTTCGAATCAAGAAAATGCTTCAACAGTTGTCCATTCACCACATGAGATTGTGCACCATCTGTGAGATCTGCTATCTCTACACTTCCATTCTCGTGCACTTTCTTAACCACAAAGGGACCCGTCCATTTAGATTTGAGCTTCCCATGGAACATCTTCAACCTGGCATTGAACAACCATACCTTTTGTCCAGGGACAAAGTCTTTGCACCTAATGTGTTGATCATGCCATCTCTTTACTTTGTCCTTATAAATCAAACTGTTGTCATATGCCATGTTTCGGATTTCCACGAGCTCGTTCAAGTTCAAGTCTCGGAAAAGCTTCCCTAGGTGACAACTCCAATTAATCTTCTTAATTGCCCATTCGGATTTATGAATCAATTCTACGGGTAAATGGAATGGCTTACCATAGATCATTCTAAATGGTGAAGTACCCAATGGTGTCTTGTAGGCTGTCCTATAGGCCCACAGAACTTGGTCCAAGAGTTGAGACCAGTTCTTCCTATCGGGACGAATCAATTTCTGCAAAATACTCTTCACCTCTCTGTTCGAAACCTCTGCCATGCCGTTGGACTGTGGGTGGTAAGGACTAGTAACTCTATGCTCAAATCCATAGTCCTTAGCTAAAGATCTCATATCTCGGTTCACAAAATGGCTACCCCCATCAGATATCAAAACTTTTGGTACCCCGAACCTAGCAATAATATGGTCTCTCACAAACTTACAGACAGTCTTGCTGTCTGCGGTTTGGGTTGGGATAGCCTCCACCCACCTAGATAGATAGTCAACCGCCAACAATATGTACTCATGTCTGTGGCTGTTGGGAAAGGGACCCATAAAATCTATGCCCCATGCATCAAAAACATCACCAAATAATCATCGGTTGCATGGGTATTTCATCTCTTTGTCCAACTGTCCCTCCCATCCTTTGATAGATCGGGCACGACCGTACAAAATCAATGGCATCTCTAAACAGGGTCGGCCAGTACAATCCACATTGAAATACTTTATGAGCGGTTCTCTTTCCCGAATGGTGTCCACCAGCCTCAAGTGAATGATAATATGTGAGGACACACTGGTATTCCTCCTGAGGAATACACCTTCTCCAAACACAATCTGGTCCTTCATAGAATAGGAAAGGATCGTCCCAGTGGTATCTCCTCGAATCCGACTTCAGTCGATCAATGCTGCTCCTAGTCCAACCATGGGGAACCTGCTTGGAGACAAGATAGTTCACCATGTTGGCATACCACGGGAGAGAGTCAATAACACAAATTGACTCATCTGGGAAGGTATCTCTAATCCGCTCATAATCAGGAGAATCCTTAAGTTCAATTCGAGAAAGGTGATCAGTCACAACATTCTTCACTCCAGGTTTATCTTTAATCTCCAAATCAAATTCCTGGAGGAGTAAAATCCACCTAAGAAGACGCGCCTTCGCGTCCTTCTTTTCCATTAAGTATCGAATGGTTGTGTGATCTGTGTAAATTGTCACCTTAGAGCCCAAAATATATGATCTGAACTTCTCGAGGGCCCATACTACTGTGAGCATTTCCTTTTCAGTCACTGTATAATTTTTCTGTGTAGGATCTAAAACTTTGCTCGCATAGTGAATCGCAAACGGAATCCCTTCTCGTTGTTGTCCTAACACAGCTCCTATAGCGAAATCTGAAGCGCCAGTCATGATCTCAAAGGGGAGAGACCAGTCAGGAGCTTGTAGGATAGGCGAGGCACAAATCTTCCTTTTTAAGATCTCAAAGGCCTCCAGACACCTGTGATCTACAATGAACTCTGTGTCTTTCCCTAAGAGCTCTGTCAGTGGACGGGCGATCTTTGAAAAATCCTGAATGAATCTCCTATAGAATCCAACATGCCCTAAGAATGACAGCACTAACTTCACGTTGGTAGATGGATCGAGTTTCTTGATCACCTCCACCTTGGCAGGGTCAACCTCCATTCCCCTTTTGGAGATGACATGCCCCAACACTATACCCTCCGTCACCATAAAGTGACTCTTCTCCCAAGAGAGTACCAGATTCACCTCTCTACACCTCGTGAGGACTCGGTCCAAGTGCGCTAAACATGTATCAAAAGAATCATCATGGACCGAGAAGTCATCCATGAATACTTCCAAGAAATCTCCCACCATCTCGGCAAATATGGCTATCATGCACCGCCGAAATGTACCCGGGGCATTGCAGAGCCCGAATGGCATGCGCCTGAAAGCATAAGTGCCGAATGGACATGTGAATGTGGTCTTTTCCTGGTCCTCAGGGGCTATGGCCACCTGGTTGTAGCCTGAGTACCCGTCAAGAAAACAGAAGAACTATTTCCCTGCGAGTCTCTCCAAGATCTGATCAATAAAAGGTAAGGGAAAGTGATCTTTCTTGGTCGCAGCATTCAGGCGCCTGTAGTCGACACAGACGCGCCACGACGTGAGTACTCGTGTCACGATCTCTACCCCCTCCTTGTTGGTGACCATCTGAATTCCCGACTTCTTTGGGACAACATGAAGCGGGGCCACCCACTTGGAGTCAGAAATAGGGTATATAAACCCTGCTTTGCACCATTTCTCAATTTCTTTCTTCACCACTTCCCGTAAATTGGGGTTAAGTCTCCTCTGAAACTCACGGGAAGGTCTCACGTTATCCTCAGTAAAAATGTGGTGCGAGCAGAGAGCGGGGTTGATGCCCACGAGATCCGACACTATCCAGCCTATTGCTTTGTTGTTCCTCTCTAAGACCTCTAACAACCTAGACTCCTGTTCTAAAGTCAAGTCTGAGCTAATGATGACAGGATATCTCTCTTTGGGTCCTGCAAGAAAGGCATACTTGAGTGTAGGAGGTAGTGATTTCAGTTCTGGCAATGTGGTATCATCAAGCAGATCTGGATGAACTGAATCTGAATCTGGTTCCGTGTTGTATGAAGGTGGGCTAAGCTGAGTAGTACTCGCCACCAAATCAGAAGTATCGGGAGTCGGATCGTCAAAAATATCCAAACAATTAGTAACAGCCTTGTCCGACTCGTCATCTATGTCCCATGATTGTTCCGAAGAGGATGGAACTGACAGATCCGGATGGATCTCTATGTCATCATGAGAATAGGTTGATGCATCTCTAGCAAGATCAGGCAACACCTGGCAAACTGCATCATGCACTATATCCTCTCCAGATGAAAGGGTCTCGCTCTGTCCTGAAGGAATTTGTCCCCAAATCCCAATTGTGCTAATCATACTGCAATCTGCCTCTGAAGATGAATACTCTGTACTACTCTCTAAATCAGGTCGCTGATGATAAACGCAGAATCGAGTGCGGTTGTATCGACTCACAAGGCGAGTCAACAGTCGGTGTTTCACCACACAAAATCCTGTATTTAATCAACAATTAACCCACACTAAAGATCAATAAATTAGAAATAATGTGGAGTTAAAATTTATTTTTAACTCTGCATAAATGATGTAAAGGGCAAGTATGCAGAGAGTTCGAACACAGGGAGCAAACAGGGTAGTTCAAAAATTTGTGCACAAGTGAGTGTGTGTGATGTCTACACTAAGCAAGCAAGCAATGAAATTTTTGTGGGTTTTTAATTTTTAATTTTTTTTATTTTAATTTAATTTTTTTAATTTTGTATTTTGATTTTTAATTTTCTGATTTTTATAATTTTATATTTTATATTTTTTTCTATTTTCTTTTTCAATATTGGAAAATAAGGACAATGTAAGAAAAGACAAGATAAAGTATTTATAAAAATGTGCAAAAATAACCAAAAAATCAGAAATTAAATGTTTTTGATATTTTTAGGATTTTTTACTGTTTTTATGATTTTTGGGGATTTTTCAAGGTGTTTTTGGTATTTTTAAATACTGAAATAAAGCAAAACAGTGAAATGAGTGCTGACTGTGAATAAAATGGAAGTTAAAAATAGCAAACAACAATCAAAATTTTTCACAATAATTTTCTAATAAAGAGAACAAAATATAGAACAAACAGAAACTGAGTTTGTGATTTTTGGAATTTTCTTTGATTTTATATATTTTTTTGAAGTTTTTGAGTGTTTTTAAATTTTTAGTGTTTTTCTTTTGAGATTTTTAGTGATTTTTGGACTGACACTAGAATAGGTTAAAATAGACAGTAGGTAATTTTTTTGGAATTTGTCGAAGTGTTTTAATATTTTTTTGGCATTTTCTAAGCTAGACAGTGCACAAAAAGCATGTTTTCAATTTTTAATAAATATAAAAATAAAACAAAATCAATCAAGAATATCACTTGCTAGAGTTTCTAGAAAAAAACCATAAGGCCCTTCGTTGGAATATTTCATATCTCCTAGGGTTAAATCCGACCTTGTGTTCATACTACATCTACTTAGAGGATGACAACAAGCCGTCCAGTGAGTTTTAGCGCATGTTGAAACTTAATCTCTGAGAAGTTGTAATGAAAGAGATAATGAAATGGTGTGAGACATGCTTTATCTATCCTATCTCTGATTCTAAATGGGTTAGTCCATTGCATGTGCTTCCGAAGAAAGCTAGAATCACTATGGTTGTAAATGAGAAAGGAGAGGATATCCTCGACCTGAATATCTACATCCCGGCGTGTTTGTGTAGATTATCGATGCTTGAACTCAACGACCAAGAAAGATCACTTTCTGTTTCCCTTTATTGACCGGATCGTCGAAAGACTGTTAGGAAAGAATTCTTTTTTTCCTTGGATGGGTACTTTGGATATAACCAATGGAAATCACCCCTTAGATCAAGAGAAGACTACATTTACTTGTTTGTTTGGCACCTTTGCCTTTTGACAGATGCCCTTTAAATTGCGTAACGCTCCCGCTACATTTCAAAGGTGTATGTTGGTTGTGTTCGCTGACATGGTAGGTAGTTTTCTAGAGGTATTCATGAAAAATTTTTCGGTCTATGGTGATGATTTTTATTCTTTCCTGATGCCTCTAGACTAAGTGCTTAAGAGATGTTGTGAAGTTAATATAGTGCTCTCTTGGGAAAAGAGCCACTTCATAGCTGCCGACAGAACTGTGTTAGGCTAAGGCATTTCAAAAGATATGAAGGTCGACCCGACCAAGGTGGAAGTCATTGAAAATCATGAACCACTTAGAACACTGAAGCAGGTGAGGTCTTTTATGGGGCATGTTTGATTTTACAAGCGATTTATCCAAGACTTCAGCAAGATTGCCTGAATTCCTACCGAGCTTCTGAGCAATGATACTGAATTTACTGCCATTGATAAGGTTCTCCTTGATTTCATTCCCTCAAGAAATTGGTTACTCAAGTGCCTATCCTTTAGCTAACTGATTGGTCTCTCCCATTCGAGATCATGACGGGCACTTCAGAGTTCGCAATTGGGACTATGTTGGGTCAGCATAGGGATGGAGTTCCATTTGCTATACACTATACCAGGATAACCATGGATAATGCCCAAAGAAACTACATCGTAATGGAGAAAAGGCTGTTGGTCATGGTGTTTGCCCTTGAGAAATTCATATCACATATCTTGGGTTCAAAAATCATTGTCTACGTTAATCACTTTGCTATCCAGTGTCTACAGGACAAGAAAGGTGCCAAGTCACGAATGCTCCATTGGATCCTTCTGCTTTAGGAATTTGATTTGGAAATAAGAGATAAACCTGGAGTTAAGAATGTGGCATCAGACCATTTGTCCAAACTAAAAAGTTCAGAGAGTCCCTTGAGCATTGTGCCTATTACTGAGACATTTCCTTATGAATCGATCTTAAATGTTGGTTATCTCCCATGGTATACCGCGATTGTGAACTATATAGTGAATGAGAAAGTTCCACAAGATTGGATTCATGTCAAGAAGGACAAATTTCTGTCCGTCGTCTATTTCTACCAATGGGAAGATCCATACTTTTATAAGGAAGGTGATGATTGCATTTGGCGATGGTGCATTCCTTAGGAGGAGTACACCAGTGTATTCAAGCATTATCATAAGCTCGAAGTAAGAGGACACCACTCTGGACATCGTACGACAGCGAAAGTAATGCAATGTTGCCTCCGGTGGCCCACACTATTCAAGTATGTCACAATATATGTGAAAGGCTGCACTGACTATCAGAAATTAGGAGGTACCATTGGTTCCAAATATTCTATGCTACTCAAGTTCATCCAAATTTCAAATGTATTTGATGCTTGAGGCATTGACTTTATGGGCCTAGTCCCTAACAGTCAAGGATTTGAATACATCCTGCTTGCCATGGATTATGTGAGTCAGTGGGTGGAGGTTGTCCCCGCTCATTCTGCTGATAGTCGTATTGTTTGTCGCTTTCTCAAGGACAGCATTAGCTCGTGGTTCAGGATTCCCAAGATTCTTGTTTTAGAATAGGGAATCCATTTTTTGAATGAGGGAGACAGAAAGCTCGTGAAAGAATATGACTTTGAACACCATGTCGTATCTCCTTACTACCCATAATCAAAGGGTTTGGTTGAGTTATCTAATAGGGAGATTAAGAATATTATACAGAAAGTTGTAAGACTGAATAGGAAGAACTGGTCTCAACTTCCTTATTCCTATCTATGGGCTTATCAAACCGTCTACAAGACTCCATTGGGTATTTCTCCCTATCGGTTTGTTTATGGAAAGCCATGCCATCTATCGGTTGAGCTAATTCACAAATCACTTTGGGAAGTAAACATTTGTAACTTTGACTCATAGCTTAGTTGTCAGAACCGTAAGATAGATCTAAACAAACTCCTAGAATTTAGAGATTATGCATACAACAACAAAAACGTGATGTACAAGGAGAAAGTCAAGAGATGGAATGACAAGCATATTAGAAGAAAGACTTTTGAGTCAAGATGGAAGGTTTGGTTGTTTGATGCAAAATTAAATCTTTTCCCATGTAAATTAAGGAGCAAGTGGACAGCATCCTTCCTAGTGAGGACTGTGTGTGATAATTGAAGCATTCTCATATCAGAGTTGTTATATGATGCGCAACCATTTGTAGTCAATGGACAGTTGCTGAAGTCGTACATAGATCATGATACATTCATGTCTGTGGTTAACTTTGTTGAAGTGGTATTTCAGGAAGAAATTGAATGGTCAGAAGATTCAGATTCCTGAGCATAAAATACTTTTGTATTTCCTTTCTTTTCCTTTTCTTTTTTCCTTTTATTCCTACTTCTGTTTATTCACTCATCCCTTTCATCAGTGTTATGTTTAGAATGAATTTATCCTAAGTATAGGGGCTGAGTGGGTTGAGTCCTCATTCTTTTCCTCGCTTGTCTCCTAACTTTTTGATAGTCTGTCTATGTTCAGGGATATTTCACCCTAGGTATAGGGGGAGACAAGTCGAGTCATTTATTTCGTACATTCCAACCCTAGTCCACCTCCGATTGGTGTATAGTCTGTTATACTTAGGGTTAATAGATCCTAAGTATAGGGGGGACTGTCTGCTTCCTATTCTTTGATTATTTAGTCATTGTAGTATAGGCTTGTCTATACTTAGTACAAGTTATATCTTCCTCTTCTCTTTGATTGGCTCAAGCTAAGTATGGGGGTCTTTTATACATTGTATATACTTTAGCCATAACACGTACTTGTGTATTTTAAATAATATGCCTAATATAATAAACATGCATAATAAATTCTTCAAAAAAAGTCTTTTTATATAAGCATTAATAAATCAGGTTCAAAATGATTTGTAAAATGATTTGAAAAATGGTTGGAAAATATTTGAAAAATCTTTTAAAACCATTTGGAAAACTTTTTATAAAATGTTTTCAAGCCTTTGTAAAAATATTTTGTTTGTAAAAAATCTTTTATTTATTTGAATAAAATGTTTGAAAATCTATTTGCAAATGATTTGGAATAGGGTTGTAAAAATATTTTGGAAAATTTATACATATTGTTTGAAAAATCACTGCAAAATGATTTTCAAATTTTTGTAAATGTTTGTAAAAAAATTATTTGTCAAATTATTTGTAAAATAAGTTTTCAAAGTGTTTGTAAAAACCTTTTCAAAATATTTTGAGAACCATGGGTAAAACTGTGTAATTATTACTTCAAATAAACTTATTGTATCCAATGTGTATATGTATGTATATACAATCCTTTATAAATACACAACTAATTCTTGTAAATATTAATGCACTCACGTGTAAATAACTATACATATTATTGCACTCACATTTTCAAAAATCCATAAAAATTTCGCAAGTTCTAAAAATCATAAAATTTGTAAAATATTTTCATAAATTGCTTAAAAATTTGTAAAACTTTTTCAAAACCCATAAGAAGTTCAAATTAGAAAATCTTTCATAAAAAGATTTTCTTGTATTATAGATAGCATTTGCGTTTTTCAGATTGTTAACGACAATTGAACTAGTCTAAGTAAAGTCTGAGGATTGGAGCTTGGTTATGACCTTAATACACTTAAATTCACAGGAACTTTATAGGAACTAGATTTGAATCTTATCAGCTCAACTTGACTTAATTCTTTAAGATCATAAGACTATGTTCACATATCATCTTGGCATGTCGAAGTAGAATATTTCGAGACACACACATGACTTTTTAGATAGTGACCTAACTTGGACACATGCACCTTACACTTTGCTCAACTTAGTTGAAGTAGTAGAAGGTTGGATTTATCGGCATGAGACACAAGCGAATGGAAACATACGAAGTCACCATTCTGTGGCCAATGTTCCCCAACCCTATCTAGTAGCGATGAGGTCTAAAGACAAAATACTGTGGGTTGCAATAAAACTTCAAAAGAGGGATAATCTACTGGCTCAAGAGGAAAAATCCTTATATAAATGCTGATGTATATAGGATTCAAAAAATGCAAAATCAAAAACTCCAAAAATAATAGTTGGACAAAAATCTAAGAAAAATCAATCCCCGTCGAAGTATGTATCCAATAATCAAGCTTATACTTCAAAGTCAAAGTATTTATGTGAGCCTGCAACTGGATGTCTTGGCTACACTGGTCAAGCATCCTAAGAAAGGTAGCTACACTGGCTACTATGCATTTTCTTCTCCACCTCCTCTTCTTGAGCAGGTTGCATTTGAACATAGAAGGGAATACCCTGCTTCTCGAGGAAAGAATTGCTAGATTGAGGAATTAGAGTTACCATGTTGGAGAATACTGTCTCTTTACCGCTTCAGCCGAGAGGAGCTACATATCATTAGCACTGTACAAGAAAGATTCTTATTCTTAGGAGTTTGCGTATGAAAAAGCTTATGCTGAGCTGACTATTGAGGAGAACTGAATAGAGGATTATGGTTCTTAAAGGATGCTAAGTTTTAAATCCTATTCCCTTTAAGGTTCCGATAAACTAATAATCCATAGGTCTCACTGAGCTCCAAACTTTGATTTTATGAAGATAAGTTCAAAAATCATTATCATTCTATGTTCTTTATTTTTCTTTTCTTTTCTCTTCTTTCATGCACGTGCTATCATAAATGTTTGCTAGGGATTATTAATTTATTTTAGGCTTTAATCCCTAGACAAATGCATGTAAATATCAACAACACACTAGAATTAATATTTGTATATTGATCTATATAGTGTATATAAATACCTAAAATTAAACCCTAAAATGAAAGAATAAAGAAAAGAAAAGAAAAATAAAGGAGGTATCATAGATACTGACTAACCCTGACCTCCGAGACCAAGTCAAACCTTGACTTGATTGACAAGGAATAAAGTAGGAGGAGATGGGGTAGAGAAACCACAGAAAAATGAGCATTAAAACCTTGATTATTTTTATCAATATATACATTGTGGGACATATTTTATTTTCATATTTTTATACCTCAAATCAACAAACATTGAACATGAACATTTTACATAAAAATATGAAAAAAATATAAAAAATTTTCATTCAAAAGTAAGCACAGTTTGCCCAGGACATATAAAAATCAAAAAATCATAAACAAAACTTCTAGACTTGTATCATCTCCATACATACTCAAAATACACCAAACTCATCTTTATTGTTCATAAAATTAAATTATCTATTTAATGAAGTGGTTTCATTTAATTTGAATTTAAGATGTAGAAGTTGACTTTTGGGCCATCATCGTGCAATTTACATGTATATAATATTCAATATATTTTTCCTTTATATTTTTCATATATTTATATACTTCTATAAATTTACAAATATTACTTAAAATACTTGTACATAATAAAACTAAAATAAAATCATTAAAAGTACACTAAAATAAATAATGTAATTTAGTACATAGGTAAATATACAATAAAGTATCTATAATATATGTATCTATATTTATTTAAGCACATTAATAACTTCACAAAAATAAAATAAAAATATGTATATGTATTGAAATAAAATTTAAATATGTATTGAAGTAAAGGATATTCGCCTTTGTGACAGGAAGGCTGATCACATGTTCTTGGGAGTGGACAAAGGAGGATGAGGCGTATCCAACCTTCATCGTAGCTCTTTCCAGTGAGGCTCTGCTCCTAGCTGCTTCTCTCTAATGAGATACTTTTCCTTGCTATCTTTTTGTTCCTTAGCGTAGCGATAACTTAGGTTTATTTCTAGTTGCTTTTCTTTTTCTTTAGTCACTCAAAAATACCAAAAAGGTACTTCACCGAAGCTCGAAGCTCTGGCTCTTATCTCTGATAGACCAAACCTGCTCCATCATTCATTCACCCCAATCACCTTCCTGACCCCTTCTCCATCTCCCATACCTCCTCAACCACCCTGGTCTTGCAAAGGTTGGGTCTATCGGGTCTTCTTCTTCCATCTTCATCGGATACCCTCCGACTGCTCCATTCACTTCTCCCCCTGCCTCTTTTCAGGCATGGAAGATCCTCTTCTAGACCCTTGTGCTAATAGTTAGGTCTGACGAATCCTTGATTGCACTAGTTAAAAAAATGAATTACCGTGCGGTAAAAATGATTTGTCATTTCGTTGTAGGCGGGCAATCGGAATCGGTCAAGAAAATAACCACAATTATTTAATCAATTTTTAATCGTGTGGTTTTATGTTTATTTTACTTGGGAAAGTCCCAAAATCGAATACAAGGAGGAAAAGGAACAACCTAGAATTCTGTCTATCAAAGTCTGTGTGCGGTTTTCGAGGCGGTCTTTTTTTTTAATTGTTCATGCAATTGAGGATGCAAATGCAATTTCAGCCTATTTTAGGGACTAAAATGTAAATATCGATCAAACAATGTCCGAAAAATATGAAACTTGGCCAAGATGATAATTATACTGAAATGAATGCATTGTAATTTTTTGGAATTTTTGAATGCAAGATGATTTTTTTAAATTTTTAAATGCAAACAAAGTGAATTTCAATATTTAATTATAATAAACATTAAATCTAATTAGTTTTCAAGGGATAAAATTATCCAAGTTCTATCACTAGGTGATGGATCTCAAAAAAATCCAAAATCTTAAAAATACAAGATTCAATACCTATTAAAAATCAAACATTGAAATATGCAAAATGATTTTTACAAGCTAAACTATGGATGCAAATGAAATTCTTTTTGGGCACAATGTTAAACACAATTAATTCTACAATCCACGATTTTTCAGGAATTTTTCGAGCAACAGTTAATCAATGACAAATTCTAGAGCACAAGATGGGCAAAATATGCAATTTTCAACAAAATAATTAATTATTAATTAACCAATGATCACAAAAATGTTCATAATATATCAAGATGCAGAAAATAAGTGAGGAACAAAATGTTATTTCTGAATAATAAAATAGTGCAATGTAGAGGTCCAGAATAATGGGGGAAACACAGGGGTATATCAGCAATAATTTAAAATATGATAAAATGAAAAGGGGGGCTTTTCTGTAATTACTGATAATCCTGGGGACTCTTCTGCAATTTTACCAATAGGTTGCATGCCACGCACGTGACCTGGTCAGCAGGGCTGGAAAGCAAATAGAAGATTCTCCTGGGGTTTCCTTGAAATTTTCCCATGGCTCACATAAGGCTCACGTGTGGTTCCAGGCTTGGATAGAGGTCGGCATCAGCCTCCACATGTCGCATTCACGTGCTTCGGAGTGGATCGAGTCTCCAGGCCTGGAGGTTGGTTCGAGGCTAGCTTCGGAGCAAATCTGAACCGCCAATGAAGATGGATCTGATGCTCGAGATTGTGGTTGTTGCGGACAGTCAAGATCTCGATCCTTTTTTATCGAACGGTGGTGGGTGGCCAGCACACGGCCGGCGGGCGTCGGTGGAGAGGCGGAGCGACGGAGTCGATGTCGTCGTAGCGGTGGCTCTTGTGGACCTCTAACGATGGCGCGGCGTGATGCTTCTGATGGCCGGAGTCGTCAGAGCAGACCGGCGAGGAGGCGGGAGTGGCTGATGCTCTGATGGACGACTGACGAAGCACCTGGGAGCGTCGAAGGCGATAATGGACGGGGGTTGTCGGCGGTTGGCTCGACGATGGTCGGAGAAGACGCGACTGAGGTGAATGAAGTCAGAGGTAGTTGAAGTCATGGGCTCTATGATGAAGGACCGGAGCTTGACAGTACGTCGGGGCGGTGCTGCGACGGCCACAGGGGGAGGCCGGATCTCATTGGAGATGGAGAGGCGGGCTGTCACCACCGCCCTCTGTTGGTGCTAACGGGGGATGAAGGGTGTTCATGGTGCAACGGGTGGTTATATAGGAGAGAGGGAGGAGGCCGAGATGGAAAGTGGGTCGTCGGCGATTCGCGCGAGATCGGGGATTGGAGAAGAGGGTGGCGCGACGAAAATGGAAGTTGAGGGTGTCGCGAGAAGGGTGATTGATCGTGATTTGATTCGGTGATCGGAGGTTGAGATTGGCGGAATCGGAGGAGAGGGTGGCGCGGTGAAAATTGCGAGATGGAGGCGGTGCTCAATTGGGAAAGTAGGGATGAAGGTGACGTTTTGGGACGATGGCCAGGGGCCATTCGATTGGCCGAGATCGGACGGTCCTCCATGTGCCACGTGGCAGCTGGAGGCGGGTGGGGTGAAGGCAGTGCATGTGTGCGGCACGTGCACGGGAGGCACGTGCCTCGCACGTGCGGCTTAATTAATTTTTTTTATAAAAATGAATAATAAAAATACCAAAAATGGTTGACACGTGGCGGCCCAGAAGCGGCCACATGTCAACACCACAAAATTCAAAAAACAAATGCAAAGAAAAAATAGAAAAGAAATAACAAACGACCTCGGATCGAAAAAGTTTCTTCATGAAAATTGCTCGTCTCGATGAGATCTACAATTTCATGAAGACACCAAAGCCAAATCGATTGCACCTAGTGATATTCTTGGGGTATCCCATGTACATAGAATACCTAGATTTTTGGGTTTTATAATTTTTTTGCCATTTTAAACCAGATAAAAATCCGAAAAAATATGGTAAAATCAAAGATAAATATTTACACATTAATCTTTTTTGAACTTTATTAATTAAGAAAAAGAAGAAATAAAATAAAAGACGAAAAAGACCAATTTTGTACAGACAGTTAGTCAAGACTTGGACTCAATTTGTTTCTTTGATTTCAAGCTCAGTTTGGATTTGGATTTTTGCGCATTTTAATAAAACTTTTATCAAAGAATACAAATGAAAAAGAAATAAAATAAAATAGGATAATTATGTACATAAAATACTAGGTCAAAAACCGCTAAAATACAAAATGTACAAAAGAGGCCCAAAACCCAACTTTCACATATGAGCTCTGATTCACTTGAACGTTGTCTTATTTTGAAGGTAATTGAATGTACATTAGTTCAAAAATGAGTAGGATTAAAACAGACACTGGGTAAGGAAGATATGAGGGTTTTAGTTCGGAAATCCTAAAACTAGGGTTTGGGTTTTTGGTCCACTTATTTGGGTTAGTGGTTTTTTTGTATTTTTCATTTATTCTTGTTAGTGATATGTACACAGTGGAGATGTTTTGGGTCATTCAAAGTTAGCATGAATTAGTTAAAAAAATGGGAAGTTAGGCTATTTACAGGTCAATTTTGGTTGGGATTTTTGGCTTCTTATTTTGTGCAAAAATAAAGGATAAAATGCAATTCTTATTAAAACATGCATGAATGAAAATTATGCAGAATAAGTGAAGAAATGCTGATGATTTTGGGGGATTTGAACTTAATTAATGAGATTTAGAGTGATGAATCTGAGATTCATCATCCCCTTATACTTAGCCATGCTCGTCCTTGAGCATCAAAAAGAAATGCCATGAGGTGAAATGAGATTGGGTTCCATACAAAGACCATGAGCTGAAGGTGAAAATGAAACTAGACTCAACCTTTGGATTATTAGTTTGGCGAAACTTCTGTGAGACTTAGAATTTTAAAATCAACAGCCTTATAGTTCTACACATCATTGTCACAGTTTTGGCTCAGAAGTCATCTTAGATCAATCCTCTTCCCAAAGCATACCCTATGAACATTGAACAATCGACTCATGTGTGTGAAAGGTTTTAGCTCTTCCCATCCAGAATGCCGGACTACCATGCAAACCTCCTCTCCAGTAACTCGTCCTCAGGGAGTCAGGTATTTCCTTCTAAGGTCTGTCGCGCTATGTTCACATTCGAATTGGGGGAGAAGTTAGAAGAAGGAGAAAAGAACTGGAGGGTGGCCAGTGTAGTCACCTCTCCTTGTGAAGCTGGCCAGTATAGCCGAGTCTCCACCAAGATCTACAGGTTTTCTTGAAGCTTGGACCTTTTTGGTCAGATATTTATTTGGTAGAATGCTTCTTTGTATTTGGATCTTTGGTGGTTCTGCTTGGATCTTGTTGTGCCCTTACGGATATAGAATCTTTTTGTTTCCGTACATTTTTTGGGGTCTTAGAAAAATTGTGCCCATCCATCCATCCCTTTTCCGAAGCTTTATTTCAATCTGTACTCCGGGTCTTTAGATTTCCATGCTACCAGAAAAGAAACTCACACAATCTTCCAACATCCTGTCTGAGTTGAGCTAAGTGCATAGTGCGAGAGTACAAATTAATTCCTTATTCCAGAGTTGTACCCAGAATGAAGAGATCAGGTTAGACACTAAGTGTTAAACGTTGCACATTGTCATGTTGAACTCAAAGAATTAATTCAAAGACCTGAAGCTTATAAAATCTTATTTCTCGGTGAAGTTCCTCTGAAAATTAGGTGGATTAAGGTCAAGTCCAGACAAGTCTCGATTTTTCTGCTCATAACTCGGTTCAGAACCCAAAGACTTTTCACAGATGCAAATGAATGAAATGCTGGATGAAGTGCAGGTGTGTGAAATACAGACACATTTTTCTTTTTGTGATTTTTGAAAAAAATATGCGAAAATGAATAAGAAGCTACTTTTTCAAAAAATTTTGATTTGGACACAGTCAGTGTTAGTAGCAAAACTCTTTTTCTATTTGTTTTTGTTTTTGTTTTTTTCAAATTAATTACCTACCTCATAAATACATATAGACTTACGTGAAAGTACGAGATATGGGTAAAATATATACACAGTATATATACAGACACCCCTATACTTAGCGGGTGATGTGTCCTCAGAGCACAAGAAGAGAAAAGAAGACATAGCTCGGGCTAAGCGTAAGAGAGTGAAAAAGAAAAAGAAAAAGATAGATATAAAATGGTCTGCCCAGTCTAAGTATAGAAGAAGAGCAAAAAGAGGCGATCGGGATATATGAATGAGGAGGGTATATACATATGGGTATCGGTCCCCCCTATACTTAAGGCTTTGGTCAGCCTAAGTATAGAAGAAGGGTGGAAATGGAATGATCGTGAGATGGGGAGAGTGGTATGTACAGATGGCATCGCCCCCCCCCTATACTTAGGCCTTGGCCTAAGTAGAGGAAGAAGATGTACAAGGAGACCGATGTGGTCAGGAGGGAGGGAGGGTAGCCGATGATTAAGGAGGTTTTCGGCTGATCGTTTGGTGAGCCTGCGGTGTGAGATCGTAATGATGAGAAGGAGATTAAGCATATGATTCCCAACTATTATCAGTGTTATCCTCAGAAAAATCATGATGGATAGTAGATGAAGCGTGTGAGTCAGATGAAAGGTAACCATCATCAGAGTTATCCTCAGAGGAATAGTATTTGAAAGTGGAAACACTCCAGATATTCTTGTCTTTTTGTTTCTTCAGTTGTTTTTCTCAGAATTCATTCCTTCTTGAGATCATGCGATTTGTCCTCGGATGAATATTTTGAAGCACCGGTCTCAGTCAGCTCATAAGAAATAATTCCAGTGTATTTGATGAGAGAAGGAGCATCAGCTTTTGATGAATAATAGTTAGGAATAGGAGTTGTCCAATGGGAATCGAATTTTGGATCCTTGCGAAGATACGGTTTTAGAACTGCCGAACAGACTTCACTCATGTAGATTACCTTCTCCGGACCTGATGAGGGATCATTAGTTGATTCCTCTTTCGTAAGGTCAAAGGTGACTTTCTTTTTCGATGAAGGAGTAGTCTTTTTATTTCGTGAAGGTGTCAGTCCACTTGAGTCTCCAGATGAATAACCATTGGAATTCTTCTCCTTGGTCGGTATTCGCCATGTGTGTTTGTTCTTAGTCTTCTTAATGCTAGTGCACGCTTGATTTGGGAAGTTTTGGTCAAGGTATTCAGAGTAGGTTGACCCAGGGTGCGACCATGCATATGTCTCAGGATCGTATAAGAAACATTCTTCTATTGTGAGATCTGCAGGAATTGAAATACTGGGGAGAGTCTCTGCATGTTCATTTTCAATTGATTTGATGTTGGAGCATTCTTGTGTCGAGTTGATGTGATCAAGATAGTCAGAATAGGTTGAACTAGGATGCGGCCATGCATAAGTCTCCGGATCATATGATTCGTATACTTGATTCTCCATGGTGAGAGCAGCTGGGAATGGAGCAAGGGGAAGAGTCTCTAAACCAATAGTCTCATCAACAACCGCTATTTCAGATGTAGCAACGGGATAGGGCTCTTCTACTGCTTCATGGTTACGGTTGTCGAGGACTTCTTGGGTTGCCTCAGAAAATCGTGGTTCCTCAAAGACTGGGTGAGATCGAAGTGCTTCCAATGATGTAAAATTGATTTCCCGAGTCTCACACTAAATAATTGCCTTAGCCAATGCTAAGAATGTCTTTCCGAGAATAATTGGAAACTGGGTGACTTCTCCTTGATGCTCAATATCAATGATCGTGAAGTCTATTTTGAGCGGAGCACCTTGGAATGTAATGATGACAGAAATGGTTCGTCTCGGCCGCTTTATTGATCGATCAACCAGTTAAAAAATTGCTCGTATCTTCCTGATCGGTCCGAGTTTGAGTTCATGAAATACAGAGGTGGGGAGGATATTGATCGGTGAATCGTCATCAATTCGAGCATGGGTAAAAATTCTGTCTTTGATTTCACAGTCAAATCTGGGCAACCGCTTCACTATGCGGCTCTTGGTTTTCCTCTTCAACACCAAGGAGGAGGCCATTGCCTTTCAGTCTTTGTTCTTATCCTGCCCAACTTTTTCATCATTAATTTGACAAGATATGTTCAATGGCCTGTATAAAGGGAAGTTCAAAAATCAATCTTTTCTCTAATGCTTCCGGTACAACAGGATCCAAATTCTTCAGATCTTCTTCAGTCTCAGTTTTTATGAATTTTCCTGGATTTTCGATTTTTTGTTGTTTTCTAATATTTCAATTTTTTTGACATTTTCTGTGTGGTGTGGAGTTGTGGTGCCTTCCGTAGATGAGTAGGGGCTTTGATGTTCCGAGTAAGAGTCAGAGGCATAGTAATTTCTAGGGGAGTAATATGCAGAAGTGTTGCTGTCAGAATCGTCCCTAGGTTTCTAAATGTCCTCAAAATTGTCAGCATGAGATCCAAACTTTTCCTCATTTATTTTTATATTTGAGCCAGCAGAGAGGGAAATTAATTGGTCAGCAAACCTTCTAAATCTATTCTCCATTAAATCAAATCTCTTGTTTATCCTCAAAATATCATCTTCCAAAATCTTTTCATGACCAATCATGGGAGCAGTCGGGGTGTGTTTTTGTATTTGAGATTCAATTTCATCTTCCATTTTCGTGGATGTGGTAGGAGAAGAGTCTCTTAAAATATCCAATATATGATCGTTATTTTTTGAAAATTTCTCGTAAAAAATTATGGAAGGAGGCTGCTCATGTGATTCATGCATGTGGAGTTGATCTGAGTAGAGTTCAATCCTTTGATCATGATTGGTCGGATCTTGATATTATGGAGTCTTCATACAGGGGTTATGTGTTTCTATGTCGTCAGTCCAGTCCTCTGTATGAGTATCATGTATGAAGATGGGGTTGTTATAGTCAATCCAAGATGATGGTTTCTTATTTCTGTTCAAGGGTGGGTCAGATGGAAGATGTGGAGGAGAAGTGTTAAATTCGATCATGTGGTTATAGTCTTCCATGAATGATGGATTGACATTCATCAAATATGAAAGATGAATTGTATGATCGGAGTAGAGTGAATTGACATATGAAAAAGTGGAGACCTCGGTCGGTTGTTGGTTTATATGATCCGAATACAAATGATTGTCATTCATGAAGTAGATCGGATTTGTAGAGAATGTTGGATCTATTGGTGGTTGAGAGTCTCTTGTGGAAGTTGGATGGTGTGTAGTTGGAGGAGGTTTTGAAGTTTTGGGTCTAACCGATACGAATTCATTTTCATAGTATAGCTCTGATGGATTCTTTGATAAATGTTCTGCCATTTTTGAAAGAGCTGAAATGAATGATGGTTTGGGTTTGTTCGAGACGAATTGATTTCCGTGATCTAGATCTGGAGAGTTCTTGGACAAAAGTTCCATGATTTTTTTATTGGTAGACAAATCAAGAAAAGAGAGAGATGGCACAATTGTGCGGCTTTTGATTTTCGAAATCGGTTCACGCACGCAAATCAAACACAAATCAAACCCCAGGTTCACCAACTCACACAATGAAGCCGTAAGAGTTCGGCTATTATCTTTTCAATTTTAATTAGTGATAAGATAATCTTGGAAAGAATTTAGCGAGCTGTTAGGTGCTGAAAATTTTCCTAATGACTGGCCCGAATTCTTACGACTAGTTGCACCTACTTTCAACCAGTATGGGAGTAAGTACGAACCGTAGAATGGCTGCCCATTACTTGAGGACGGAGCCTTACGCAGTATCCTCTAAGCCACTCACTCTGCTAAGGAAATCCGGACCGTTTACCGGCTAGTAGATCCTTACTGAGAAGTAGCTAATCATTTTTGGTAGAATCAGTAGTCAATATGGAAATCCGGGTCTGGGATCTAGCCTTAAGTGTCGTCTCTCGCTCACCCAGAAAAAGAATCCAAGGTTGGGGTTGCTCTCCCGCAAAAATTCTTGATTTTATGGGTTAATATAAAATCGGCTATCTTTAGCAGTCCCAATTTTAATTAGGCGATCACTGAAGAATTAAGTGAGCACAAATACACGTCTACCGTCCAATCCCAATTTCCTTTTAAAATTATGTGACAAAACAAGAGGGAGAAATTTGGGAAAAACCGATGCATGCGAGAAACTATGATGTATACTCAGTTAGAAGACTTACAGTGAATCCTTGCAATCTCCATGTGGGATGCAATACAAAAATTGAAAAAAACTAATCTAGATGAATGCAAGATGATGAAAAACCGCACCTAGCAAAAAGTTCTATTAGCGGGGAAGAGTTGAGTTGAATTTGACTAAATTGAACGATCTATGTGTGTTTCAATTAAAATGAAGTGTGGCCTTAGGTCCTACAAGCACAATCAAAAATTTAAATGCTCTAAGAGCCGTATGTGCAAGTTTATCCTAATCGTCACTCAAGTCGGGCCCCACCCTCACCGGAGAGTGAAACATAGCACGACACACCACAGAAAAAGTTCAAGGTCTTCTTTACACGTGCGAGAGTCCAAACAGACACCGCTATAAATGAGCAATTAATTACATAAATTAAAAAATTACAGAAAATAAAATCTTAAACTCTACGCTCTCTCACGACTCAACTCAATCTTAAATTAATTACGGCTTTTTTTCGGAAGTTGGTGAAGATGTGTCGGATCTTGAAAAACCACTCCACGTATGTCGGGTACCTCGCAAAAAAATAAGAGAGATGGTGTAAGAGAGTGACTCAAAAATAAATCAAAAATAAAATAAGAAAAATAAATGCAATTACCAAGGTCGAACACAAGGAGGCAAAGGAACAACCTAGAATTCTGTCTATCAAAATCCATACACGGTTTTTGAGGCGGTCTTTTTTTTATTTTTCATGCAATTAAGGATGCAAAATGCAATTTCGGCCTATTATAGGGACTAAAATGTAAATATCAATCAAACAATATCCAAAAAATATGAAACTTGGCCAAGATGATAATTATGATGAAATGAATGCACTGTAATTTTTTTTGGAATTTTTGGATGCAAGATAATTTTTTTATGAATTTTTAAATGCAAATAAAGTGAATTTCAATATTTAATTATAATAAGTAATAAATCTAATTATTTTCAAGGGATAAAATTATCTATGTTCTATCACTAGGTGATTGATCTCAGAAAAATCCTAAACATTGAAAATACAAGATTCAATACCTATTAAAAATCAAACATTGAAATATGCAAAATAATTTTTATAAGGCAAACTATGCATGCAATGAAATTCTTTTTGAGCACAATGTTAAACACAATTAATTCTACAACCCATGATTCTACGGGAATTTTTCGAGCAACGGTTAATCAATGACAAATTTTAGAGCACAAGATGGGAAAAATATGTAATTCTCCACAAAATAATTAATTATCAATTAACCAATGATCACAAAAATGTCCACAATATATCAAGATCCAGAAAATTAAGTGAGGAACAAAATGCTATTTCTGAATAATAAAATAGTGCAATGTAGATGTCCAGAACAATGGGGGAAACACATGGGTATATATGCAATAATTTAAAATACGATAAAATGAAAAAGGGTGACTTTTCTGTAATTACCGATAATCCTGGGGAGTCTTCTGCAATTTTACCAACAAGTCACGTGCCACGCACGTGACCAGGTCGGCGGGGATAGAAAGCAAATAGAAGATTCTCCAGGGGCTTCCTTGAAATTTTCCCACACCTCACGTAAGGCTCACGTGCGGTGTCAGGCTTGGATAGAGGTCGACACGAGCCTTCACGTGCCGCGTTCACATGCTTCGGAGTGGATTGAGGCTCCCAGCTTGGAGGTTGGTTCGGGGCTAGCTTCAGAGCAAATCTGGACCGTCGATGAAGATAAATCTGACGCTCGAGATTGTGGCTATTGCGGATGGTCAAGATCTCAATCCTTGTTGATAGAACGGCGGTGGGCCACGGCCTGCGAGCGTCGGTGGAGAGGCAGAGCGGCGGAGTCGATGGCGTTGTAGCGGTGGCTCTTGTGGACCTCTAGCGATGGCGCGGCGTGATGCTTCTGATGGCCGGAGTCGGCAGAGCATACCAGTGAGGAAGCGGGAGTGGCTGGTGCTTCGATGGACGACTGACGAAGCACCTGGGAGCATCGAAGGCAATAATGGACGGGGGTTGTCGGCGGTTGGCTCGGCGATGGTCAAAGAAGACGCGACTGAGGTGAATGAATTCGGAGGTAGTTGAATTCATGGGCTTTGCGGCAAAGGACCGGAGCTTGGCAGTATGCTGGGGCGGCGTTGCAACGACCACAGGGGGAGGCCAGATCTCGTCGGAGATGGAGAGACCGGCTGTCACCACTGCCCTCTGTTGGTGCTAACGGTGGATGAAGGGTGTTCATGGTGCAGTGGGTGGTTATATAAGAGAGAGGGAGGAGGCCGGAGATGGAAAGTGGGTTGGCGGCGATTCGCACGAGATCGGGGATTGGAGAAGAGGGTGGCGCGGTAAAATTGGAAGTTGAGGGGCATCGCGAGAAGGGTGATTGATCGTGATTTGATTCGTGATCGGAGGTTGATATTGGCGGAATCAGAGGAGAGGGTTGCACAATGAAAATCACCAGACGGGGGTGGCGCTCAATTGGGAAAATAGGGATGGAGGTGACGGTTGGGGACGATGGCCAGGGGCTGTCCGATCGGCTGAGATCGGACGGTCCTCCATGTGCCACGTGGCAGCTGGAGGCGAGTGGGGTGGAGGCGATGCACGTGCGAGGCACGTGCGCGGGAGGCACGTGCCTCGCACGTGTGGCTTAATTAATTTTTTTATAAAAATGAATAATAAAAACCCTAAAAATAAAAGCCACCACGTGTCAGCACCACAAAATTTAAAAAATAAATACAAAGAAAAAATAGAAAAGAAATAGCAAACAACCTCGGATCGAAAAAAGTTCTTCACAAAAATTGCTCGTCTCGATGAGATCTACAACTTTCATGAAGACACCAAAACTAAAATCGATCAATTGCACCAAGTGATATTCTTGGGGTATCCCATTTACATAGAATACTTAGATTTTAGGGTTTTATAATATTTTTGCCATTTTTAAACCAGATAAAAATCTGGGGAAAAATATGGTAAAATCAAAGATAAATATTTACACATTAATCTATTTTTTTTAATTTTATTAATTAATAAAAAGAAGAAATAAAATAAAGGAAGAAAAAGGCCAATTTTGTACATACAGTTAGTGAAGACTTGGACTCAATTTGTTTCTCTGATTTCAAGCTCAGTTTGGATTTGGATTTTTGCGAATTTTAATAAAATTTTTATCAAAGAATAAATGAAAAAGAAATAAAATAAAATAGGATAATATGTACATAAAATAATAGGTCAAAAACCGCTAAAATACAAAATGTACAAAAGAGGTCCAAAACCCAACTTTCACATATGAGCTCTGATTCACTTGAACTTGATCTTGTTTCGAAGGTAATTGAATGTGCATTAGTTCAAAAGTGAGTAGGATTAAAACAGACACTGGATAAGGAAGATATGAGGGTTTTAGTGTGGACATCCTAGAACTAGGGTTTGGGTTTTTGGTCCACTTATTTGAGTTATTTTTTTTGTATTTTTCATTTATTCTTGTTAGTGATATTACACAGTGGAGGTGATTTTGGATCATTTGGAGTTAGCTTGAATTATTTAAAAAATAGGAAAGTTAGGCTATTTACAGGTCAATTTTGGTTGGATTTTTGGCTTCTTATTTTGTGCAAAATAAAGGATAAAATGCAATTCTTATTAAAACATGCATGAATGATAATTATGCAGAATAAGTGAAGAAATGTTGATGATTTTGGGGGATTTGAGCTTAATTAATGAGATTTAGAGTGATGAATCTGAGATTCATCAAGGTCCGAACACAAAAGGACCCCATCTAAGGGGTCCCAAGTCCAGCAATAGTAGCTCTAGGTCCCAGCTCCTCCGATCTCCAAGACCCATTCCTTGGGTCTGATATCATTTTCTGACCACCGGCAAGCTCAACTGCCTCCCAAGAACATTTCTAGCCCATCAGCACGGCAGGAGGTGGTCGGAGCTGCTCAGCAGCTCAAATCCAAAGTAGTCGAGCCGGTGTTCTTTGTCTGCTCTTCCACCATAATTATTTGTCGTCCTATGAAGAACAACTACACAGATAGTGCAATCATCGTCCGATTGAAGGCTATCTTAACCGTCAAATGAGGTAGAGGACATGATCTCGCCCCTTCACCTATGAAGAGGTATCAACCGTTGGCGGAGCGACATGTGTTTTAGTGAGTTGATCCTAGTCGTTCCCCAATGTGTGAAGGGTACTTTATATTATTTCCCCTCACATATTTTCTATTTACGTTTTGGTCTTGTAAATATTTATTACAGTTTAAAAACTTCGAGATATTTTGCAATATTAGCCCTGAGGTTTGTGTCATTTGCATTTTAGTCATAGCCATGTCACCTCATGTGACGTCCCACATGAGTGTTTTGTGGGTTATTTGCACTATTAGTCCTATGGTTTTGTTGGACTTGTTCAGAAGTTTTTGAAATTACTTTTGGAAATTGCAATTTTCTCTCACCAGTTTAAATATAATTTTTTTATTGGGAACTTTGCATAGATAGCCCTCGATTATATATTATTTGAAAAAGGCCCCTGCAAGGTGCTTTTAAATTGTGAATTTAATTGGGAAAATTGTGTATTAGCCCATGGACTTTCTATTTTGTTACAAATGCATGCATTAGGTTTCTGAAATTGGAAATTAGTCACTATGTTGCTTAATTAATTATGTGTCTTATTTTCATTTTTATTAATTAGCTAATTAACCCAAAAATCATAGGAAAATTAATTCAAATACCTTATATTATATTATATCACATATATTTTTATTAAGATATTTAGTATTATTTTTCCATTAAAAATGGCAAAATAGCTATATTTTATAGCTTTGATTTAGAAAAATCATAAAAAGTAAAATATAGCTCCAAAAAATAGTAAAAAATAGGTTAGGTATATTTTACTATATTTTATCACATAGCCAAAAATCATAAAAAATACAAAACAAAAATCTTAAAAATTACATAGCATAGAAAAACTTAAAAATCATAGAGAAATCATAGAAACAGCAGAAAATAGGTTTTAAAGCATCAAAAAATTCTTTTTTATCTACGATGCAGGAAAAATAATTTTGGGCCCTTTCTGATGTCAGATATTTTTAGGCTCATTTGAAGTTCTTGTATTTTTTGTTTCTTTTGTTTTGTGTATTTTAACCTAAAATAGCATATATAGAAAAAAATATAAACAAATCCAAAAACATTTAATTTTTGTATTTTGATTTTATTTGCTATTTTTATAAAATAAAAAAGACTCCTTTTATCTCTTGTTATATCTCTCACTTATATAGTATTATATATTTAATATAAATGTTTATTAAAAAACATTTGCAAAATTAAAATTTATAATATATATTTAAAAATCAAATAAACATCATAAAAAATTAAAAACCCACAAAAATTCATAAAAACCTAATAGGTTGCAGAACCAGTAATTTTGTGCTTGAGTCTTTGAGTTGGGTTTCATTTTTGTGATCTATCCATGTTTGCTCCCATAGACAACACTCTACCTACTTGCCTCATACACATTTCATGTAGACGACACTACATGTTTCCGTAGACGACACTTACACCTGCATGATCTCTTTACACGTACACATTTGTGGGTTTTAATGGTTATTGACTGAGTTGAATATTTACGATCTGAGAGCCAAGAGAGGTGTCGATACATCGATTGTCAGACCCGACTTGTTGGGCACTGCAGGCCCTCCAAAACCGGACGTTAGGATCTTCTGATTGATCATTTTTTTTATTCAACACCCCTATACTTAGTGGATGTTAAGTAGAGAAGGATGCAAACAAAGAAAAGGGGGAGAGGGGTGGAAGTCATCACGCCCCCCTATACTTAGGCTCATGATCAGCCTAAGCATAGAATGGAGAAAAAATATGGCGGTTGAGGATAAGAGAAGAGAAGGTGGATATAAACAGGGTGGGCATCGGTTCCCCCTATACTTAGGCTTTTTCCTAAGTATAGGAGAAGTACAAAAGGAACCGATGGGATCGGGAGAGAATATACAAAGCGTAGGGGTTAGAGAACTCATAAGGATTCAGAGATGTGAAATGTGCATGTGTAAGGTGTCATGCAGAGTATACTGGTATGTCTCCTAGATTTGCTTCATGCATGACAATTTTCTTGACTCTTGGCAGCTGATTGCCTGATCCAACAAACAACTTCAGTAGCTACACATTCACTAAAAATGCTTGTGCACCCTCTGCAAGTTTTGAGAGAGCAACGCTTCCTCTCTCGTGCACTGCTCGGACAGTGTAGGGACCCATCCACTTCGATTTCAATTTACCTTGGAAAATTTCAGCTTTGCTATAAAAGCCTTCTTCCTAATGTGTTTATCATGTCGTTTCTTCACCTTACCCTTGTAGATTTTGTTGTTGGCATATGCCCAGTTTCTAATATCCACTAGCTCATTCAGGTCCATCTCTATCTGTTTTTACCCCTTACATTCTGATTTATGTAATAATTTCGCGGGCAAATGGCAAGGTTTTCCAAAAACCATACTAAATGGGGAAGTACCTAATGGAGCCTTGTAAGATGTTCGATATGCTTATAGAACTTGGTCCAAGAGTTGAGACTAGTTCTTCCTGTCAGGGTGGGTGATCTTTTGCAGATACTCATTACTTCCCTATTCGACACCTCATCCATGCCATTAGATTGAGGGTGGTATGGGCTAGCGATACAGTGTTCGATGTCGTAGTCCTTCAACAACTTCTTCAGCTCTCAATTCATGAAATGACTACATCCATTAGAGATCAAGACCTTGGATACCACGAACCTAGAAATTGTGTTCTTCTTGAAAAACTTACAAACAGTTTTGTTGTCTGGGGCTGGGGTTGGCATAGCCTCCACCCACCTAGACAAGTACCGCTAGAAGGATATATTCAAAGCCTTGTCTCCCAGGGAATGGGCCCATGAATCAATGCCTCATGCATTGAATACATCACATATGATAATTGGGTGCATTGTAATTTCATCCTCGGAATCGACGGTTCGTCCCATTCACTGACATACCGAACACGACTTCACGAAGGAATACACATCATGAAATAGAGTCGGCCAATAGAAACCACATTGTAATAACTTCCACGCGGTCCTCTTCCCGGAGTGGTGTCCTCCTAACTCCAAAGTATGAAAATTAGTAAGACACTATTGTATTTTTCTTGAGGAATACATCTCCTCCAGACATAATCCGATCCTTCGAAGAGAAGGAATAGATCCTCCTAGTGGTAGTTCCTAGATTTCGACTTGAGTCGGTAAATATGGCTCATGGACCAATCATAGGACATGTCTAGAAACCACGTAGTTCACCATATTGGCATACCACGGGAGAGAGTCAACAACAAAAATTGACTCGTCGGGGAAGGAGTCTCAAATTGCGGTAGGGTCGGACGATTATGCTTGTTCGAGACAGGAGAGGTGATCGGCCACTACATTCTTTACTCCAGGTCTATCTTGGATATCCAAGTCAAAATCCTAAAGTAGAAGAATCTATTTGAGTAGAGCCGCCTTCGCATCTTTCTTTTCCATCAAGTATCTGAGTGCCATGTGATCTGTATAAACTGTCAATTTTGACCCTATGAGATGTGATCTGAATTTGTCCAAGGCGAATACCATAGAAAGCATTTCCTTCTCAGTAACCATGTAGTTACGCTGAGCAGGATCCAGGGCCTTTTGTCATAATGAATCATGAATGGGACACCCCCCCCTTCTTTGTCCTAACACTGCCCCTACCACAAAATCGGAAGCATCTATCATGATCTCAAAGGGAAGAGACCAATCAGGGGCCTGCATAATTGGAGCATCCATAATTCTCTCCTTCAAAATCTTGAAGGCCTCAAGACACTTGTGATTCACAATAAACTCTGTGTCTTTTCCTACATGCCCAAACTCTCATGTACCATAAATTAACTCTTTTACCAAGAGAGTATCAGATTCACCTCGCAACATCTCTTTAGGACTCAGTCTAGATGCTTTAGGCATGGATCAAAAGAATCTCCATAGACCAAGAAGTCATACATGAAGACTTCCAAGTATCCACCCACCATCTCGGCAAATACTATGATCATGCACCTTTGGAATGTTTCTGGAGCATTGCATAACCCGAAGGGCATGCGCCTAAATGCATATGTTCTGAAAAGGCATGTAAAAGTGGTTTTGTCCTTATCCTCAAGAGCTATGGCTACTTGATTGTAGTCCGAGTACACATCTAATGAGCAGAAGAACTCTTTCCCAGCTAGTCGCTCGAAGATCTGATCAATGAATGGAAGGGGAAAGTGATCCTTTTTTGTTGTGGTATTTATGCACCTATAATCCACGTAGACACGCCACGATGTGGGTACTCGCTTTGCAATCTCATCTCCATCCTCGTTGGTGACAATATGAATACTTGACTTCTTCGGGACAACAAAAAGTGGTTCCACCCACTTGGAGTCATTGGTGGGATAAAATAAAACCCATGTCACATCATTTTTCTATCTCCTTCTTCATGACCTCACATAATTTGGATTCATCCGATGTTGGAATTCATAAAAGGGTTTGGCATCATCCTTTAAATAGATATAAACACATAACGGGATTTATCCTTTGGAGATCAGAAACACTCAGGCTATTGCCTTGCAGTTTTTTTCCAAGATCTCTAGCAAGTGAGACTCCTGCTCTTCAGTCAATCTCAAACTGATGATGATCGGATGTTTCTCCTTAGGTCTCTCAAGGAAGGCATATTTTAGGGTTGGAGGTAAGGGCTTTAGCATGGGTAAAACATGATCATCTGATATGTCTGGCTCAACTACCTCTAGCTCTGTGCTACTGGAGGTCGAATCAGTCGGTGATGTTACTTCCACCAATTGTGTCTGCTGATCAAGAGTTGGATCGCAAAAGACCCGAGGAAGTAAGTAACCATCTTGTTCGACTCATCATCCTCACCCTCAGATTATCATGTCGGAAATAGGATGTACCAGCCTAGATTGACCTCTAAGTCACTGAGGGTATAGGAATCTATATATGTACTTGTGCGGTGAAGAAGATCTCGGATAATCTTGCATTCTATATCAAGCACAATGTCCTCCTCGAGTGAGATAAATTCATATGCCTCAATTGGGTTCTTCTTCTAGGGCCCTACAATGTCCATTTTATCAAATTATGCTTCAAGTATAGAGTACTCAGTACTTCTCTCAGAATCTGATCTTTGCCACTTTGTCTGCTTCATCTCTAACTCTACTTCATCACCGTGAGCACGGAACTGGATCTTCCCATCATTGTAATCGAACATTACCCCGGGTGTTCTCATAAAGGGGTGATCAAGAATAATTTGGGAATCTATTCAGTGTCGAGGGACCTCCATGTCTATAATAGTAAAATCAACTTTGTATTCATGTCCCTCGATCAATACGACAACGTTCCTCAACACACCCTTAATTCTCTTTATAGATATTTAAGCAAATTAAATATCTCGATAAGTGTAGAGGTGAGGAATCCACATTTCATCATCTTTATTCTATCATTTTGGCCTCAAAAACCCTGGCAAATGCTTGTAAATACCTTTAATTCATGCATTTTAGCATTCATGCATGTGTGTGTAAATATTGTGTAAAATACAATTTTTAAAGTCAAAATTATAGAATAAAGAAAAGAAAAGAAAAGGAATAAAATACTGTAAATATTTTATGACTCGAAACCCCGAGACCTGGGCATCTAGATGAATAGGTCGACAATGAATAAAGTAAGGGGAGATAAGGGCAAAGAATACAATAAAAATTCCCTTTTATTCAATTCATTCTTTATTAATTTTGGGACCTATTTTTAGTTCCGCTTTTTATAATTGAAATAAAGAAACTTTGTACATGAAAGTTGTAGATAATTAAATAACGAAAAATACAAAATTGATTTCACTCAAAAATATTGTACAGACAAAAAGTTATGATGTGAATAAGTTTCCAGAATCCCAACTTCCCAGACCTGTATCTCTCAAATAAAAATTTGAAATGTATCAAAATCACTTTGATTGTATATAATTTTCAATAAGCTATTTAATGAAGGTGGTTTAATATTTTTCGGAGTTACGGTTTGAAAGTTAGGTTTTGGACCCCTATTGTATACTTGTGCAGATTAAAATATTCACATTATTTATTGTTCATTATTTTTATTATTTTATATTTTTATAATATTGCAAATATTATTTACCATACATATGTATATTAAAAAGGAATAAAAACACAAAGGAAACACAAAAATAAAATACTTGTATACAATACATAGGTATACTACCTGTAAATATACCTATATAATTAATGCTTCTTTTTTATTAAGTGTATAAAATACATTTCAATATATTTAAGTATATAACAATAAGTTATAAATATATAAAATAATAAATCAAAATAAATAAATTAAATATATAAATTAAAAATAAATCATTAAAATATATAGATAAATATACCTATATAGCCCTTAAAAGGGAACTTGTGTTTTTAAACCTCGAAAAAATAAATAAAAATCACCATAAAATAATTTATAAAATAATAATTATTTTTATTCAATAACCTAAAATTAATAAAATCATTTAATATCTTTAAATTAAATTTACAATTCTTTTTCTAGAGGTTTTTGGACAAACTAGGAGGCTCGGACAGTTGACCTCCGGTCAATTGTCTGACCCCCCTCTGCCACCTTTGTCAGAACATCGTTTTGACAGATTTTTTGTGGATTTATTGAGGCTATTCCTTGCCTGATCTCGTGTCGACTTCTTCACAACTTTTGCTCCTCGTGCATTGGTCTTTCACGTCGAGTGTTTTTTTCGGGGCGTGAGTCGCTGAGTCGCCTGCTACACCATGTTCTCCGAGTCGCTTCCATCACTTGTTCAAAAGGGCACCCATGTTTCCCTTCCGATTTTGAACCCTTTCTTGGCCGAGCTTATACCTTCGAGAGTGCTCTAAATCGACTCCCATGATAGGGGAGCCTCCAGCACTCTCGTCTAAGGTACGGCGAGGTCAGGAGAGCCAGTTCCACCCCCATCTCCGGCGTGCCGCCGTGAGGTACCCATCTCGCCATTTCATGGCTTGAGCTTCGCATTTTATTCACTCTTATCTCCTTTTTCTTGCATTTTTAGATTCGCCTTAGCCTTAGGATTAGATTACCACTCTCCATTTCGATCCACGCTCAACCAATCACCATCCGCCACCCCCTCGCCGAAGCTTGCTCCGGCGAGCCTCCATCTCATTGTTCTCCATCGCCTTTCGCCAACTGGTGGGTCGCGGCAATTGGCCGCGACCATGTTGACTTTTCTTGCAGGTACTTGGACTTCAAGCGCATCTGGGAGAGGATTTTGGCATTGGACTGAGTATCTTGGGGCCGCCACCGTCTCCAACTTCGTGGCGGGTCTACGGTGATCCTCCGTCCATTTTGTCTCCCCCAGCCAATAAAGGATCCCCGCAGGAGCATTTCTGGCATTTTTGGAGCGTTAAAGCACGCCGGAGAGGAGAGTCACAACGGGAAGAAATTCGCTCCGACGGAGCTTCTTCCCTGTTCGTCGTCACTGCCTCCCCATCGTTGGATCAGGAGCGCCAGCCCAGACAAGCAGATGACGTCCGATTGAATCAAGCAAGCATCGTTGATCTCCTTGCAGAGATCTAATCGCCACCGTCCGTGCGAAGCGTCATCGACCGTCACAAGAGCGCTACGTGGCAAGTCAAGCAGAACCAGCCGTTGGATGCGCTCAGGTGTGGGTAATTTTGCGTCATACCCCTGTCGATTTTGTATTTAAAATTTGAACCTCAAGCTTTCATCTGTAGTTTAACTATTTTGTATATTTTGCAACAACACCCCCGTACTTTACGCATTTACGAAGAGGTCACCGGCCACGTCACCTCATGTGCCTATGCGCGTGAGGTGTAGGGCATTTTGCTGGGGACCCCCTTTGGGTTTGCTTATTTCGAAACAGTCCAGGAACACTTCTAAAACGTGTAATAATTTGGGTAAATTGTAAAACAACCCTTGGCTTTTAGATAATTACAGAATAGTCCTTGTAAGGTCACGCACCCCGTGCACGTGACCTTGGTGTTTTTACAAAAAAGCCCCTGAGCTTTTGTGTATTTGTGATTGGTCTTGGAATTTTGTTAAATAGTTGTTTATTTTGTGGAAAAATTGCATCTGTGCTCCTGAACTTTCTGCTAATTACATAAATGCCCCCGCTACGATTGAATTTTCTTTTTGCTTCTTTTATTTATTCCATGCATCTCTAAAATCCTAAAAATTCCCAAAAAATATAATAGCTTCCTGTTTTGTTGGTCTTTCACGCCATATTTTCATTTTGCATTTTTATTGCATTTTAATATTTATAGAAATTCAAAAACATGCATTTTCTTTACTGTATGCATTAGAAAATACCAAAAAATATAAAATTTATTCGAAAAATTCCAAAAAAATATACAGTTTTGTTTCTGTATGTTTTAACTTCAGTCCAAAAATCATAAAAAAAATACAAAAGAAAACCCCTAAAAATAGCAAAACTCCTAAAAACTTCATAAAAATCTTAAAAATTCCACAAAAATTCTAAAAATATAATTTATGTTCCTAAATTTTTTCCATTTTATTCTCTTTGTTTTAAAATTAATTTGAGGAATTTTTTCTGTTTGATAATTTTTCATTCTCATTTTGGTTTTAGCCCTTTACTGTATTCACTATTTTCAGTATTTTTGACTTTGAAAATACCAAAAAAATTAGGGAAAATACAGAAAAATTACCAAAACATTAGAAAAATATAAAAAGCATAAAAATATGTTATTTCATGAATTTTATCTATTTTTTACCCCTTTTTATAATTATATTATCTTCCTTTTCTTATATTATATACATATTTTATTAAAAGAAAAGAAAATATAAAATATATAAAATATAAAAAGAAAATTAAAAATCAGAAAATTAAAAAGCAAAATATAAAAATATAAAATCAAAAAATTAAATAAAAAATATATAATAAAAAACCCACAAAATTAGCATTTGCATAGGCATTTGATCACATTCATTTCTGAGCTTGATTGCTTGATCTATCCTGCTTGTTCCCTGTGTTCGACACTCTACATATACTTGCATCTATACACACATTTGTTCTAGAGTTATAATAAATTTTAACTCCGCACATTTACTTTCATTGCTTGATTTATTTGTTGTGGGTTAATTGTTGACTTAGCCCAGATTTATCGAGGGTCGCCACAGCGACTGTGTCTCTGCCCTGTGTGAGATACATTTAGACCCGATACTTTCGTGTTAATCAAGAGGGTAAAAGATGAATTGATGAAACGTTGTCTAGTAGAGTACATGTAAATGTAGTGTCAGCGATCTGACTTGTCACATAAGAAGCACCCATATCCCGTTTCTTTGGCGAGATGTCATTGCGGATGACACGAGTTGTTGATATGGATAACACATATTTTTCGGTTCTTGAATTTTCTTCCTGCTTGCCCTCGTAGGTGTGTATTTTGATTGGAGGTACTTCTTCATAGCAGGTGTGACATCCATAAACTCACCAAATGATCTTGACATAATCCTTGCACATCCGTGCTACCTCAGGATCATCTTTTTATATTTTTGGATTTTTCTTCCTTCCCCTTTTAAGAACATGGGGAAAGGGAATTAGTGGAGGAGTTGGAAGAGACATGTCAGAATCAGAATCATGCAACTTGCTACTTTTATTTTAATCAGAAAGGTGTTCATAAATATGACTCTGAACTGGACTCTCTACATCACTATTATGATGCTCGTAAACACTAGGCATGGACCCTTCTGGTGCTACAACTTCTCCTCGAAGTGTGGATACCTCGTTTCTAGCTGACTCGTGTACTAATGAATGCATGCTCTTTCTACTTGGATGTTGGTGGTTCTCTTCATCTTTCGAGTCCTCATGTGGATGATCAGATTTCTCTTCCTCTTGTTCGTTAGTCCGATCATGCATTTGCACGGTCTGTTTGCTCCTGAGAGATATATGCTTATTATCATCATGCGAAAAGATCTCATGTCCAAATAATGAATATTCTAGATTATATACATGATCTCTTGGTCTATGCTATGGTGGTCGGTTCAGGTTGTTGCGGTTAACTAGAACTTAGGCGGGGAGCAGGGTCTAGGGTGTAGAGTGATCATCCTGCCAATGTGACCCTCGATTGATGTCAAACCCTCATATCGTGCATCTAAGTGGTGATCCTCTGGAGTTGCTCTAAAATCTGCTAGAAGTTTGAGGTGCATGCGTTGGACGATCCAGCCTCTTGCCTTTGGGAAGACTGCTGGTAGTTATAACCACGTGATGATCCATGTTGAAAGTTACATTGTGGCTGATGAGACAGGTGCTGGCCCGTGGGTGGGCCTACTGACCTAGCTGGTATTGTTGTCTCTACAATGGTTGCTGATAGGTTGGGGTTGGACAGTACTGACGTGGTGCAGAGCGGAGTTGGTAGGATAAGTGGTATACCATACTCCTTTGATTTCCCACACCTACGAAGGCTCCTCGTAAGATACCTCAATTGGTGGCTCAGTCTGATGGTATGTATGAACATGGTACTACTCCTGACCAATGTATTGCCCCTACATAGGATGCTCCTAAATATGATGGACTCGACGCATGGGATAGGGAGGAGCAGTCAGGGTAGGAAGGCTCAACTAGTCTAGCTTCTCAACTAAACTTTCCACCTACTTTGGCAGTTTGGTGAGCTTGCACAAGTCACCAACTTTTTTCATCTTCTACTCCATCAAAGTCAGATCCTCTTCTACCTCTATTACAGTTCTATTTCTCCCCTCAGTGGTTGCTTAGGTATGTGGATCTTAGTTGTAAGCTCCACTATGGTCTGGGAGCGACTCATATCTACCATCTGTTCAAAGATATTCCAGACAGTATCGGCATTCTTGTTCAGGTAGATGTATCCATAGGTAGTGCTCACTAATCCTTGCATCTCAAGTGCAAGTCCTTCAAATAAGCATTGTACAAGAACTGCTTTAGTAATATCATGACAAGGATACTTCTGTAGCATATCCTTAAATCTCTCTCATGCTTAATTAAAGGGTTCATGAACTGCGTGAAACTCGTGATATGTGCTCTCATCTGGTTGATTCACTTTAGAGGATAAAACTTCTTTAAGAACATGTCCTTTAATCGATTCCTTGTAGTCACTACAGTTCCCAAAGTTTTCATCTAGTAAGATGCATTATTTATCAAGGCAAATGGACGCGGATATAATCATGATCGACCCGAGGGTTACTCCAGTTATCACAAATCATTTCAAATTCTCGTAGGAATGTGATGAATCCACATTTCATCATCTTTATTCTATCATTTTGGCCTCAAAAACCCTAGTGAATGCGTGTAAATACCCTTAATTAGAGCATTCATGCATGTACATGTAAATAGTATATAAAATACTGTAATTAAAGCCAAAATTATAGAATAAATAAAAGAATAAAATATTGTAAACATTTTATGACCCGAAACCCCGAGACCTAGGCATCTTGATGAATAGGTCAACAAGGAATAAAGTAGGGGGAGATAAGGGTCAAAAATACAGAAGAAATTCCTTTTTCTTTTTATTCATTCTTTATTCATTTTGGGACCTATTTGTGATTCCACTTTTTATACATCAAATAAAGAAACTTTATACATGAAAGTTGTAGATAATTTAATAAAGAAAAATACAAAATTGATTTCACTTAAAAATAATGTACATATAAAAAGTTATGGTCTAAATAAAAATCCAGAATCCCAACTTCCCAGACCCGTATCTCCCCTAGAATAAAATAAGCTATTTAATGGCGGTGGTTTCGCATTTGGCGGAGCTACGATTTGAAAGTTAATTTTTGGACCCTCATTGTATAATTGTACTAAATAAAATATTCAATTTATTATTTATTCATTATTTTTGTAATTTTATATTTTTATAATTTTGTAAATATTACTTTTAATATATATGTACATTAAAATCAGAAGAAAAACCCAAATGAAATACAAAATAAAAATACCTATATATTACACCTAGGTATGATACCTATTAATATACCTATATAAACTATACTTATATTTTATTAAAGATACAAAACAATTCAGAAAAATAAAACAAAAATATAAATGAGTGTATAAAAGTATTTTATAATTTTACAAAATAATAAACAAAAATAAATAAATTAAAAATACCAAATAAAAATAAAATACTAAAATATACAGGTAAAATGCCTATATAGGCTATAAAAAGCAACTTGTAAAAATATACCTCATAAAAATAATTAAAAATCAGAATAAAATACTACATAAAATAATAAATATTTTTTATTTAATAACCAAAATTTAATTAGGCCATTTACTATTTTAAAATGAATTAACAAAACATTTTCCCAGGGTTTTTCTTGGTTGGTCCACGTGGACCAACCAGGAGGGTCCGAGAGTTGACTGGCGGGTCAACTCTCTAACCCGCCCCATGTGGGTCTGTCAGCCGTGATTTTTCCCTCGATTTTCCCGATTTTTGGAGCTCGAACCTTTCATCCTTTCATGTTGAGCTCTTCTTGACTTTTCATCCTATAGGATCGAGGATGCTCGCCCTACGTTATTCTTGGGCTGTGGATCGCTTCTGCGCTTTGTCCGCGTCGATCTATGGGCCCTGTCTGTCAACCCAATAAAAGGGAAGCCTTGACTTCCATTCAAAATTCGAACCCCACTTTTGATCCCGTTGCCTCCCCTTCCTTGCTCCATAGGTCGTCGGAGGTGACAGCTCCGATTCGAGCCATCCATGGCGAAGCCCCGACGAGGATTTGGGCATTCCATCAACCTCCGGCCAACCCCCGTTGAGGTATCTTTAATCTCGGGCCCCAGGCCCTTGAGGTGTTTGTTTCTCCTCGATTTCTCTCGCATTCTTCTAGCCATAGTCTTAGGATCAAAAACCCTCTAAAAACCGTCTCGATTCATCGATCAAATCGCATCTCCAAATCCATCGCCGGAGCGCACCTCCGGCCAGCCGCCGTCGCACTACCCTTCGCCGCCATTCATCCTCCACGGAGCCCAGGCATTTTGCCCTGGACTCTATCACCTTTTTCTTGCTGGTACGCACACTCGAACGACTACCTGGGAGCATTTTTGACTTCGCCGGATGTTCCTGGAGGTCCCGAGCTCAGCCGTCGTCGTAGGCGAGAAACAACGCCCCTCTGGCCATTCTGAAGCTTCGCGCACCTGGAGACCGCCTGCAGGAAGAGATCTGGGCCTTTTTGAGCTTCGAACACCGACGTAGGAGGGCGAGGGAGGTCGCGGAAGTTCACCATCGCTGGCCTTCTTCCGCGTTCTTCCTCCAGGCCTTTCAGCCGTCCGATCAAGGGAGCCCCCCAGATCCATCGCCCACCGTCCGATCCTGTCACGCTCCAACCGTCCGATCGTCATCACCAAGTCTAATCGCCACCGTCGGAGGCCGAAGCGTCATCGCGCAAGGAACAGTTGCCACGTGGACAAGTGGCTCGGGCCACACCGTGGGATTGAGCCCAGCCGCCAGATTGGCACTACGCGTCATCAACATCCATCCGTTGTCCGATCAGCTTCGAAGGGGTATTTTGCATACCCACCCCTTCCCCTTTTGTAATTTGCTTTTAGTCCAGAAACTTTAAGTGGTAGTCAAAATGTTTTGTAACATTTATAATTAGGCCCTTGGACTTTAAATATTTGCAACTAGGTCCTCAGCCACGTCACCTCACGTGACCTGTTCACGTGAGGTGCTGGGATTTTTGCAGTGAGGCCCTTGGCCATTTTAGTATTTCGCTCCAGTCCTAAGAGTTGAACATAAAGTGTAAAGTTTTTGGAACATTTGCATGTAAGCCCCCTAGGTTTTTGAAATTACAGTTGGGTCCTTCCCAGGCGCGTGCAAGTCACGTGCCCTGGTGGACATTTTGCAACTGTACCCTCTTGGGTTGGGATATTTGTGATTGGTCCTATAAATTAAATATTTAGTTATAATTTTTGTTGGAAAATTGCATGTTTGCCCCTGGATGTTTCTGTATTTGTGTATATACCCCTATCATGCCAGGCATTTTTGTGTGCTTGTCTTATTTAATTAGAGTATCATATCAACTTGAAAAGTTCCACAAAAATCATGCTAAGCTCTTGTTGACTTGCACTTCAACGCTATATTTTTACATTTTATTTTTGTTGCATTTCCATATTTATTAAATATAAAAAACATGCATTTTAGCTACTGTATAGCTTAGAAAATACCAAAAAAATATAAAAACACCTAGAAAAATTCCAAAAAAATTTACCTATTGTGTATTTTAGTGTCCTTTAGTGTCTATCCAAAAATCACTAAAAAAATCAAAATCAAAACCTTAAAAATTAGAAAACACCCAAAAACTTCCAAAAAATCTAAAAAAATCATTGAAAAATCAGAAAAATATAAATTCAGTTCATGTAGGTTCCTTATTTATTCTCTTTATTTTAAAACTAATTTGGGAAAATTTTGAGATTATTTGATATTTTTCCTTCCCATTTTAAGTTCATCCAGTGGTTTATTCCCTATTTTCCTTTATTTGGCCTTTTAAAAATTTCAAAAATATTCTGAAAAATACCCAAAAATCACAAAAATAGTAAAAATTCATAAAAAGACAAAAAATATTTTATTTCTGAATTTTGAGCATTTTTGCGTATTTTTATATATATTTTATCACCTCTTTTATTACATAGTTTATATATTCCAACATTGAAAAAGAAAATAAAAAAATAAAATACAAAAAGAAAATATAAAATCAGAAAAATTAAAAAAAATCAAAATACAAACTTAAAAATTAAATAAAAAATTAAAAATTAAAAACCCATAAAAATATTTACATTTGCATAGTGTAGACAACACATTACTTTCACACACACACACACATACTTGTGGATCTACCCTGCCTTGCTCCCTATGTTCGAACTCTCTACGTACTTGCTTCTATACATCATTTATGTAGAGTTAAAAATAAATTTGACTCCACATTAGTTTTCATTGCTTGATTTATTATTGTGGGTTCATTGTTGATTAATTAGGGATCTTTAGCAGTCACCGCAGCGACACCTTTGTGTTCCCACCTTGTGTGGAATACAAGACTGCTAGAAATTCTTGGTTATCAGAATGCAAAGGCTTCCTCTATCTCATTCCCACTGAATTGGGGAGTAAATCCAAGAAATACAGCTTCAGGTCATGTGCTTCTTGAAGCACTACCAACCTAAGACAACTCTAAATCTGGTTCTCTATAGGGTTGTATTCATCTTGCATCCGTCCATCTTCTCCTCCTACAATTGTCAGATGAGACACCTAATCCCTAAGAGTCTGATTATTATGTTCTATCTATGCTAGCCTAGCTAAATACTACTTGATGGGATCATCCTGATCATCTTCTTCAAATGGTGGTTTCTTGGATGACATTTCTGCTTCTTCTTTGTTACTAGCAATAAAAATTAATTTCGTGTAAGCTCTTGCTGAAGAAAAAGATCTAGAGGCACTGAGGAGAGGCTCACTCTCGGTGCTAGAGGAGATTAGGGTATTGGTCTAGGTCTGACCATACCCTAACATTAGAGGATGGTTTCCGGTTCCAAGAAGAAGGCAATCTAGGAACTAGTCAGGCCTACGAAGAGAGTCATCATAGACCAGGAAAGACGTGAGATTTGGAGCGTTCAGTGAAGTATTCACAGAGTCTGACTAAAAGCATTCCAAATTTCCATCTTTCAATTTCAAAATATATGAGTTGGAGCATGATATTCAACTCAAGAGGCGAGAGAATATATGAAGGTGTGTAATATGTAGTCTTTGCATACGCATAATTCAATACACAATTCAACCCCAATTTCACCAATTTAACATAGTAAGGGCTGCAAAGGTCCGGTTGTTTATCATTTCAATCTTAAGTTATGAGACAATACACTATTGGAATTTGTTACACGCGAGTGAGTCTCTCTGACACCTAGATGTGGTTCTAATATCCCTCAATCAAAGGAGAAATCTGCTTGGGATACCAAGTTATATCACATCCCTAAAGGAAATAGTAAACTTGCAAACCCAAAACATCTCTCTATGGTTGGAGGTGAGCGCTTGTAGATCCAAAAATCCGCAAGAGAGTCGCATCTGGAGACTTAGGGCGCGGGTCAAGGGTTTTGGGCTCTAACCTTAAGACTTCATCCTCACCCACCCATAGTCTAGAGGTAAGTACATGTGTATAAGGATCAGGGTTACTCTCCTGCAATGCTGTGGTATCCAAGTTTTATCATATTTTTATTTAATCAATATTGCTTAGCATACCTGATTTTATTTAGCGATCTCTTGCTTTGAAGTTCAGAACCAAGCATTTCTACCGAGCAGTTCCAAATTCCTTTAAACTCTAAGTGAGAAAACATAGAGGAAGAATTCAGAAAAGCTGATGAAATTCGACAAATCAATGATGTGTGCTCAAGTAGAAACACTTATAGTGATCCCCGCAATCTCTGTGAAGATGCTGAATAGAATTAAAATTTAATATATATGAATGCACCAGAAAAATGCTCCTAGATAGATAGTTCTATGAGAAAGTAAAGAACATGTTAAATTTGGCTAATTAAACCATCTAGTGTATCTTTGATAAATCTCATATTTATCATCATAATTTAATTTATTTATCTCTATTGCTTAAGTAATTCAATAAGATTCATTGACAATTAACTCTAATTATTAATTTATATGTTGTAAATAATTGACTAATTAATATACATTACATAACCCTATGATTGTGATATTATTTTATGTACTCATTAAAAATCAAACAAAAATTAGAATAAAATTATACATAATTAATATAACCTAAAATATAATTCAAAAATACAAAAAATAAAAAAATAAAAGAAAAAGATTTTTATTGTTTTAATTACTTGTTTAATTTTTATCTTTGTATAGATGATTATATTCTCTCATTGAGATCTACAACTTTCATGTTGGCCACGTTATCTTAGTTCGATTCATAATTATTTTATTTATAATTTTCTCTGATTTTCTCATTTCTTGTAATTCCTATTGGGCCATGTGGTGCTTCCTCAGCCGCCTGCGTGGCTGATCTTGGTTTGCTACCCATTTATCTTATAGGTCGTCGGATCAATCGATCAGACGGCCTAGGTTATCCACACATGCTCAATTCTTAACCACGTGATGAGATTTTTTGATCTAATTAGGACCGCTCATTGGCGTTGGTTTCTGAGCCATTGGATCATTTGATCCAACAACTGATCTTTGTCATCTTCCTCCAGCTATTGCCACGCCTTGTTTCAACTGCCCAATTTCTTAGATTTATCCCTTTGTCATCAACCAACATCTCTGTCAATTGCCATCGCTTTCACCTTCATATAACCACCCATATCCTCGCATGAAGCCTCAACCGCCATCTATGATTGATCTTCGCCAACATACGAGCAGTTGAAACTACTTAAAAATAACATGTAAACCACCACCGTCCCCTCCTTCAAATAGCATTCCACTAGCAACCTCCGCCGATTGTCTATTCTTGTGAGAGCCAAAGCCTAACACCTCCCCTCCTCATGTGATAGTGGAAGTGAGGCATCGATGGAGCGATGATGACTTTGATTCCGATGAGACCCATGGCAGAATGTCATGTTACAGTGCTCTTCGAGCGACTGTTAGAGATGCAAGGTCCGGCTCACCTTGTTCAGTGGTGACCTTGCGGTCATCAAGGCTTTGATCCCAAGCCTCTCACTCTACCATGTTCATCTTCAACCTCAGATAAAGTCTTCTATCTTATTTTCTCATGTATTTCTCTCCTTTAAGCACACACATACTCAAAACATCTTCCACTCCGTTGAGCCACATCCGAGCTCCATCTATCAACAATCGTACTCGCACCACCATCCAATCACAACATCCCTCCATCAGAACCCCTTTCCGCTCCAGTCATTCTCCTCTGTCGGAGGCAGAGGAGAACACATTTAGGGTGACCACCTTCTACGCCTTCACCTCCCTCCACTCAACCTCAGCACATACTCACGTGGATTGTTTGTGCTCTAACATTTTGTAGGTTCTCTATGATTCAATGGTCAAAGCTTCGGTCGTGTCTCCATTCTAGAGGTTCTCTATGATCTTGGTTTGCTACCCGTTTATCTTACAGGTCGTCGGATCAATCGATCAGACGGCCTAGGTTATCCACAGATGCTCAATTCTTAACAACGTGATGAGATTTTCTGATCTAATCAGGACTGCTCTTTGGCATTGGTTTCTGAGCCATTGGATCATTTGATCCAACGATTGATATTTGTCATCTTCCTCCAGCTATTGCCACCCCTTATTTCAACTGCCCAACTTCTTAGAATTATCCCTTTGTCATCAACCAACATCTCTGTCAATTGTCATCGCTTTCACCTTCATCTAACCACCCATATCCCTCAACCGCAATCTATGATTGATCTTCGCCAACATACGAGCGGTTGAAACTACTCGAAAATAACATGTAAACCACCACTGTCCCCTCCTTCAAATAGCATTCCACTGGCAACCTCCGTCGGTTGTCTATTCTTGTGAGAGCCAAAGCCCAACACCTCCCCTCCTCCCGTGATAGTGGAAGTGAGGCATCGATGGAGCAACGATGACTTTGATTCCAATGAGACCCATGGCGGAATGTCATGTTACAGTGCTCTTTGAGCGGCTGTTAGAGATGCAAGGTCCGGCTCACCTTGTTCAGTGGTGACCCTGCAGTCATCAAGGCTTTGATCCCAAGCCTCTCACTCAGCCATGTTCGTCTTCAACCTTAGATAAAGTCTTCAATCTTATTTTCTCATGTATTTCTCTCCTTTAAGCACACATATACTCAAAAAATCTTCCACTCCCTTGAGCCACATCCGAGCTCCATCTATCAACAATCATACTCGCACCACCATCCAATCACAACCTCCCTCCATCAGAACCCCTTTCCGCTCCAGTCATTCTCCTCTACCAAAGGCAGAGGAGAACACATTTAGGGCGACCACCTTCTACGCCTTTACCTCCTTCCACTCAACCTCAGCACATACTCACGTGGATTGTTTATGCTCTAACATTTTGTAGGTTCTCTATGATTCAATGGTCAGAGCTTCGGTCGTGTCTCCATTCTAGAGGTTCTATGCCGACGAATGTTCATCGAGCTGGAGATTCAGAGCTTTTTTCCCTTCTATTAGACTTCCATCACCTTTTCGAGGCTTCCAAGAAGGTTCCAATACCTTCTGCAAGCCAGAGGAGGATGGAGGATGTATCGAGGGGGCTCATCAGAGCCCAACTATACACTGTCGCACGTGGCGGAGTTCATTAAGGGAGGAGGTATATGCATCGACCAATCAGGACGATCGGACAACCCATATGATAGCCCCACCATGGAGCCATGGGACTTGCCTCAGGGGAACCGGGTCATCGTCCAAAGCATCCGGGCTAGCCACGTGGCCCAAACCACCTGTAACCAACCGAGCCAGACTCCGAGCCTGGCTGCACATGTTAAATACGTGTATTCTGGCCAAATTGCAGCCAAGCACCACCGGCAATCATTAATTGCAAAAATACCCCCGCTAGGTTGTATTCATTGTCGCATGTGGTGGAGTTCATTAAGGGAGGAGGTATAGGCATCGACCAATCTAGACGGTCGGACGACTCATATGATAGCCCCACCATGGAGCCATGGCACTTGCCTCGGGGGAACTGGGTCATCGTTCGAAGCATCCAGGCTAGCCACGTGGCCCAAACCACCTGTAACCAACCGAGCCAGACTCCGAGCCTGGCTGCACATGTTAAACAGGTGTAGTCTAGCCACATTGTAGCCAAGCGCCACCGTCAATCACTAATTACAAAAATACCCCCGCTAGGTTGTATTCATTAAATTTCAAGGCCAACTTTTCATATTTGCATTTTAGTCCCTCAAGGGACCTATCTGTGATGTTTGTGCTATGTTTTATTTTATTACATTTATGTCCCTAGACTCATTGTTAATAACTCTTGCATTATTAATCTGATTGAGCTGATTTCAGTTTCATTGGAAAGCTAATTAAAATTTCCTTCATATGGAGGAATTAATTTCTTGAATTGATGCATGATTATTGATAAATTAATTAGATATAATTCAGATGCATTTATCTATGTTTAAGGAAACTCTGTAGTTCATTAAATACTCAATTGGATCTCGATTCTCAATCTTAAGTTACTCGATCATTTTATGGCATATATATGTGAATGTTTGAATGTGATAAATTAATATCATTCTGTTCATCATGTCATCACTTTATAACATGCGTAAAATTTCTTTAAAACCACAATTTTCCTCATGCATGCATTGGCTTCATTTATACATTGTAGTGATTGTCTGTCTTTGCTTGTTTGACCTAGATAATTTGTCAATCATTTAACATAAATATTAAACACCTTAATAATTGTATTATGGATCATGTCCTTGTGTTCGACCAGGGACTTCCTAGGGTTTATAAATTAAAGCTGAGTCCTCCTCGCGGAGATCTTCGATTAAGTTCTGCATGGTTCTCTAAGTACCTGTGCTACAACGGATACATATTAATACATGCATTTGGTGAGTTTATCAGATTATTAATTATGAATGTGTGGACCTACGACTACGAGCACAATAAATGAAACCTAATGGCTATAATAGCCAATTCACAATCCTAAATCTACGTCAATCACCACAAATAATGTGGCATGATAGGTCGAGTGTCCAGTCTGGGTACAAGCATGAGTCTTCAAGCGAAGATCGCTGGGAATATGTAATTATTACAATATATTTACAAGAATAACAAAAATAAAACTCTCTCTCCGAATAAAATAAAAATTTCTTCGCACCTTCTCAGCGGGCTCAATCCACAAAATCGCATGCATCTGGTTGCTCCGAGTTGCCTCAGCCTCCGAGAAAGCCGCCTCAAGTCACTAGGTGCCTCGTACAAAAAATAAAATCAAATATTAGAGGGATATTCACAGAAAATACATATAAGAAATAAAAATGCTGAAAAAACAAGCAGAGAAATAAATAAAAAGAAAACCAGGAGTCAGACTACCCGAGGATGGAAAAGCAAAAATTTAAATTATCTAAAAATTAATCCTAAACTATAATAGCACCCTTTGACAAGCTCAAAAATTTCCCTCATTAATCCAATGATAATAATGTCGAAGTTGTTGTAGCCAGGCATCTAGAAATTATTTAAAATGACCAAACAAATAGGTTAATGCGGAGAAGTAATCCTCAATGCAGTCGAATTATTTCTTTTATTTGAGTAAGTACCAAGGTCGAACTCGGGAAGTCAATGTGAAGGTTCAAGATTAATTGTTAAATAATCTAGAAAATTATATTTTCAGAGAAGAAATGAATATTTTTGGTGCTTTTGTTATTTTTTAGCTTTTTATTGGTTTTAGAAATTTAAAGGATGTATTTAGTTGCGAGAAGAAATATGATACGTGAATTTTGGAAATAATTTTAGTGGAAGAAATAATGTTATGTTATGTGGTACATGAAATAAATAAATACAACATTTTTGTGATTTTTTTAATTATATGCAAATGAATGCAAGATGATGAAGCAGGTCAAGCAGACAAGAACCAAACCAATCAATGAGCAATTAACCAGACCAGAGCTTCCCCTGTGAACTAATCTCAGTAAATAATTATTGAATTAAATTCTGATGAATTTCCCAAATAATTTCCCAAACTAATGCCCCAATTTTCACCAATTATTAAGAAAGACAATAAAAAATAAGAATGAAGATACTCACAATATCTGAATAATTGTCTAATTGATTGATGCTCCAAAAGTGTCTCAAAATCAATATTTGAGTGTGACATATGATAGATAACATATCAAGGTTCAATTAGACATAAAGAATGTCGAAATCTGACAATAGATGATCAGGTTATCAATAAATGAGTTCAGGGGCATAATTATAATAAAAATAATAAGGCCTTTCAAATCAGACCTTCTAAGGGTGTTTTTATAGTTTCTCAAAGTCGATTGGGGTCCTCTACAATTTTCCCCTAGGGAGAACGTGTGCAATTCTTGGAAGCTTGAGGCGCGTGCATGCAATATCTCCGCCGAGGCACATGCGTGGACACGTGAGGGGAACCTTTGTGCTATTATGGGGAGTAGGGAGGGTTCTACTGTAATATTCCCTCAAGCGCGTGCATGTTCACGTGTCATCCGGCTCGATTGGCATCTCGTATCCCAAAGCTCCACGTGGTTCTTCTTCTTGCTTCGATTTTATCCAAAACACTAGGCTTGGATGACAAGCTCAGGAGCAATCTCGAGCGTTCGATGACACAAGATCCAATGGTGGTGATTTGGGCGAAGATGGATATCTCTGATACATCTGTTCTTGATCTAGTGGTATAATACACTTTGGCATGGTGCTTCATCTTTGTCGAGTCAGTGAAGAGGATGACAACTCTCCTCTCCGATCGAGACATTAGGGAAGCGGCTGATGATGATGTTGGTGGTTGCTCGAGGAAGATTTCCGGCCCATTGATAAAAGAGGGCAGTGGGTGTTTCTCCTTGAAGTCGTGTGTGATTGGGAACAAGGAGCAGAGCTCCATCGTGATATCAGTCGGAGGGAGAGATGGCGTAGAAAAGAAGGTAAATGCAAGGAGGTTTCAAGGATAGAGGTGGTTGGGAGCATCAGAAATGATTTCGTGCTTAAGGGGATGATGATGGTTCGGGAAGACGGTGTTGCAATCTATTGTGAAACAAAGAAAAGAATCGAGGAAGAAGAAGAAAAAGGAGTTGAGGAAAAGGGATATACCAGGAGAGGTTCGCCTGGAAGGTGGAGAGTCAAAGGACCTCTCTTGCTCTTCTCCTATGAGTTTGGGCAGAGCAACCACGAAGCTCGGCTCCATCCGAAGAAGGAGCAGCATGACCAGGGTTGTTGTGGATCGTTCTTGGAGGGGGAGGTCTTCACCGATGAAGGGAGGGGTTCGTTGTCACTACCCCCTTTCTACATCTCTCTTGCTCTCTCTATTTCACGTTGAAAAACCAATGATGGCAGATGTTGTCATGATGCTCGAGGATGGTTTAAGTAGGGAGGTTGGAGTTGTAGAAGGTTGGGGGGTCCGGTCGATTCGGGATAATGATGGTTGGGTTTTTTGTTGGCGGTGGTGATAAGGAAGAAGATGATCTGACAAAGGGTTTGATCTATCTCTGATTGGGTTTGGGTGGAGGTGCGAAGATGGAGGTCGTGGGTTGAAAGAGGGGATAGAGTTAGGTTTTGGAGATTAGGTTTGTTGGAATGGATCTGAGGGAAGGAGCTCGATTAGAATCGGTGATAGTTACGGTTTCTGAAAGATCAGAGGAGATGGGTGGTTGGTTTGAGTGGTAGGCTCGACCGTGATAGGATTACGATGGCCAATGCAAGGCGTTGTTAGGGTGAAAGGAAGAAGATCATGTGCATCGCACGTGATGGAGGTTGAATGATTAGCACATGCTAAGCACGTGAGGAGAGAAGTGGTAGATGGTGTTGTTCTAGACCGTTGGATCAAAGTCGATCCAACGGCCCAAATCAAGGTCTAACGACGCAAAGAGACATTGACCAAGTCAGGTTTTGACCTGGGCGGCTGAGTTGGGCGAATGGGAAATAGACATGTGGTTGGATGTTGACCAAACTTCGACCAGTACAATAAATAAGAGGAAAATAGATTTAAAATAACAAATGGCCTCTGATGCAAAAATTCTTAACATGAAAATGCAGTCTACAATGTTCATATAGGACCTAGATGCAAATGAAATGATCTGTGCAAGATGTATTCTTTTTTGTATATCGTATGTGCATAAAAAATCAAATTTTATCATTTTATAATTATTACTTGATTTTTTGTGAATGAATAAACTCATATAAAAATCAAATATGATGTGAAATAATGTAAGATACACAAATGTATTTATTTTATTTTTATGGATTAAGTTAATGCTATAAATTGTGAGGTATATACATATGAATGGATCAGTGTGCTTAAGTCAGAATTAGTTTTTTTTTCATTTTTTTTGATTTTTTTTATTTATTTTTATTTATTTAGTTAAAACACTGAATAAAATAAAGAAATGGAGAGGAAAATAATCAAAATGAGTAGAATATGCATGTGAAACCTCGTATTTTCCCCCTAAAATCTAGAGTATTGTTAAATCCAAAAAATTAAATAATCGAGCCATTTTGTATATCTTGTCGAGATCTTTCCAACGAGCCCAAGAACATCCAATTCCGACATTCCTAGCTCAAGTTATCGTTGTTTTAAGTATCATAGTCGAGACCCATATATAGATCCGAACTGGATCCGATTTGGGATCCAATTTCACCTCTCCTTCTATAAATAGGACATGATTGGCTACTCTCTCAAAGCCCTAGCCACCACCATCCTTCTCTCTCATTAGATCACCACCACCTTGACTAGTTTAGTTGTCGGAGGGCCGCCATCGACGTCAGAGAAGTTGCTCCGATCGATGATCCACGACCACCATCACGTAGGAGAGCTCAAGGTCACCGTGGTGCATGCCTCCGCACTGCAATCAAGCGATGGAAATACCATTTCCGTGCAAGAGGAGATCCTGAGGGAATATCCTCGGAGGTAATGATATTATACCTTCCTCATACTGTTGTGTTTATACGACTTTTGTAATGTTTTGGAGCCTTGATTAATCTTGTGATGTGCTTCATATACAAGTAACAAAGTTCTATCCCTTCTTGTTATTGGTTCCACATGACTTTCAATCTTGTGTTTGAAATTTTTTTCTTAGGTAAATACCATAAATCTTAGATTGGAACGATATTCCATTCCTCATTGTTAGTTCATGTTTATAGCGATTCTCTCAATCAAGCATGTAAATGAATATGTAAATTCCTTGAATTGTTTACAGTTAATATCAACCTGATGAATCCATGATTCATCGCCTTTATTCTTTCATTTTGGCTAAAATCCTTGATAAAATACATGTGGTAAAATACATGTAAATAATCACTAATTCCAATTAATTATCATTCTAACCATAATTATTAATAATATAAATTTAACACTTATTTTTACCAAAATAAAAGAATAAATATAAAAGAAAAATAAAAGAAAAGAAGGATATATATAGAAGATACACAGACTGATCCTAACCCTGAGACCAGGTCAATATTGACCGGGTCGACAAGAGAAATAAGTAGGGGGAGATAAGGATCATAGCTTATAAAAATTTCTAGAAAATCAAGACCCAAAATATAATTTACCCATTTTTCACCATGTAAATATTTCACCTATTTTATTTATCATCAAGACAATTCCAAATCAAAATACTCTTTTTTTAACAATTGTTCACAAAAATATATATTAATTTATAAAAATATCAGAAAATTTCAGCATAAAAATAAAATAACCGTAATGAACCGTAAAAGCTGTAAAAGCCGACTTTCTAGGTTCATAGCTATTTATAAAAAACTCCAAAATGACCAAACTCACTTTTAAATCTGTTTTGTACATATTACTATTTATTAACAACATCAGAAAAATATTCGGATAAAACCGGTGAGTTTCGGCTTTTTTGACTCGCTATCTATATGTACTTTATGTATAAACTTCCCCAATTTTTAATTAAATAACCGTAAATGCGATTAACTTAATTCTTTTTCCTAAAATATTCTAAAATTGTATATAAAAATATAAAAATAAAAGTAACTTAAAATACCAATAACATCCGGAGGCTCGAAGCCGCTACTTTTTTCGTCCGGGACTCATAACTCGGCCGTATAAACTCCGAATTAAGCAAACTCGGTCCCTAAAATTATATTTTTCAATTATCTACAAAATAACATTAGTTTCGCTAAAATCAGAGTTAATGTGAAAACGTGTTTTCCAGGTCCGTATTGGTATATTATACAATAAGCCGTAACTTATATTATTATTTAATACATTAACCCTTTATTTTTATTTAAAAATAAATAATACTTTATTTATTTATTTATTTAAATTAATAAATTAATTAATTAATTTCGAAATTATAATTAATTAACTTTATTATAATTAATTATTTAATTAATTTTATTTCTATTTCTTCCCCTTTCTTTTTCTCTCTTTCTCTCTTCTCTTTTCCCCTTCTCTATCCAACTTTACTCTTTCTTCTCCAAGCACACCCGTAACCCCATCTTCTTCTTCCCTCCTTCTCCTCCAACCTCCTCAACCGCCTCAACTGCCGGCCGTTGCCCAACCACCATCGATTCCGGTCACCGCCGGAGGTGACCCAACCTCCCTAAGCCTATAAATAGCCGTCAGACCCCCACTCTCATTCCATCCGCCATTTTTCTTCTCCCTTGATCAGTGAGCTCCGGTTGAGAGCGAGAGTCGAGTGACAGCGTCATCCTTCCACCGTCGAGCGAGGTCGGGAGCGGAGGAGCGGCAAGATCTCCACCGGCGTCGAAACCTTAGCTCCGCTGTGATCAAGCCTCCCTGCGCCGAGGTCGAGGCTACAACCCGCTGGAGCTCCGCCAAGCCCCAGCCTTCCTAGGCGTGCATCCGCAAGCGACGAACATCATCTGTTCATCCGTTATTCCGTATTCCAGGTTAGTTCCCTCTCTGTTCTACTTTTCACCCTCCCTTCTCTCCTCAATCCTTCTCGTCTCCTTTATGTTCTCTGTAAATCACAGCACAACCCTCCGATTTCCCCACTGATTTCATTCCATACTAATCACACATTCCTCCAAGTTCCTTTCCACATCCAAACTCCTCAGACCAAATCCGGATGTAGTTCCGCTGGAAATTCTCACATCTCCCCATCTAATCCATATTATTGTCCAGATTTCGAATTTCTTTAGATTTGACACAAGGTGTTCTAACGATTTCTCTTTTCATCATTAAAGCTATTTGGATTGATTAGTGCTATTACGTGGAATTTCATTTCAAAATATATCTGTCCCGTATGTAACGCAAGGCCGAGAATGTGAATCTTGAGCCATTTCCAGATATTTGTAGGATATATACCAGGAAAATGAACGACTTCTCATTGGATTGAATAACAATTCCTCATCTGGAGTAATTGTGAGCAAAGCCACAGATCGAACTTCTGGAGAGCACGATTTTTAACTGCAGTTCACAACCTGCAATTGAGTGAAGCACCTGCAGTTCCGAGGGCACACCAATGTATCCGGAGTTGAGTTTATTGTCACCGAGTATCTGGCCAATTGCATAACTAGAGGAAAGCACCTAAAAAATGAAGCCAGACGAATCCGTTGCCGAATCATCAGATCCAATATTCGATTAAAAGGAGCTGCTGGGGATCAATCCGTGCATCAACATGGAGAGCTGCAGTAGTTTTAATTGCCTAAAGTACCGTTGAGATGATCAGATCGAGGTAGCCGAATTTTTGCTGAAAGGTGGAATAGCAGTAGTTGGCATTCCAGATTGAATAGACGCCACACGATCGTTTGCCGATCGTAGGACTGAGAGAACGCCACGCATCAATCGCCAAAAGTCCACTGTCCCGCCGCTTGTGTTGCTCTTGTGCGTCTCACGCTCGCATCACACGAGGCAGGAGTTTTCCTTTTTAGGTTAATTTGCAGATCTACCTCCAAAACTTTGCAGATTTACAAATAGAACATGCGAGAAACCTGTACGTGATTTGCACACACTTGCATCTGGAGTTTTTGCACACATATGCTCCACCTTTTGCATATTAGGCATGCACCCCAAATTTCCAAATTAATTTCGTACAGACCCCCAGATTCCAGAATAATTACACATATACCCACGTATTATATATAAACTCTATCCATAACTATACTCTTATATACATAATTTAAAAAATATATAAAAATACCCTTCAAAATCTTATAAAAATTAGTTAGAGTATATTTTACCATACTTTTCGTAATAAACCAAAAAGGAAAATTAAATAATAAAATCAAAAAAAAAATATAAAATACACAAAAAATTGTTAAAACTTGTAAAAATCGAAACTAAATAAAGAAAAATCTCCTAAAAACGCACAACCTATCATTTTAAAGATAATTTCATCTACTTTCTAATAAAAATACAATAAAAAGATTTTTGCACTGTTTACTACCTTAAATATTAGAAAAACGTAACATTTTTCAATAAGGAAAAGTTTTTCACATTAGAAATTAACCAAAACTCATAAAATTCCTAAAACCCTCTTAAAAATCCATGAAAACAGTAAAACACATTTAAAAACAAAAAATAACAAAATAAAAAATTTTAAAATATTTTCTAAAATAAAAAAATTATAAAATACTTAAAAATCACCAAAACAATATAAAATTCTTTAAAAGTCAAATAAAAATCCAGAAAATTCTTTAAAAAATAAATAAAAATTAGAAAAATCATTTACCTAAGTTTTTATACCGATTAACCCTACTTTCAAACAGTTTACCTCCCTGAGTTCGACACTCACGTGCTTAACTGCTATACACTTAAGTTTAGGAGTATAAATAAAAATAAAGAAGATTAACTAATACTTAATCTTTTCTGGTAAAACTCACATGGTCTATACAACGACCAAAATCTTTTTCTCTAATTCTTTTGTAGGTTCAGAAGACAAGTGATCAGGTGATTTTTCACAATCCAAGAGTGATTGACATATATAAAATTTTCCCTGATTCATTGCCAAGAAAGAAGTTCAAATCACACATATATGGGTCCCGACTATGATACTTAAAATAATGATAACTTGAGCTAGGAATGTCGCAATTGGATGTTCTTGAGCTTGTTGGAAAGATCTCGACGAGATCTACGAAATGGCTTCATTATTTGAATTTTTGGATGTCAACAATACTCTAGATTTTAAGAAAAAATATGAGATTTCACATCATAAAAATCTTAAAGGAAGTCTCATCCTCAAGACGTAGGATTTAACGTATATGTTTTGAATGCGACATAGACTTAGGCATAAAAATATTAAAGAAGACAAAACCCATAAATATCTTAAAGAGAATTAAAGGGTTTTGTGATCATACCATCAAAAAGTAGGGGTATTTCTGTCGCATATTTGCCTCAGGCTCCCATGTGGCCTCTTTAACATTCTGACTTTGCCACAATACCTTGATCAAAGGGATGTCTTTCCTTTCTTGACTGTCCGGTCTAAAATCTGCACGGGTGCTCAGGGGAAGACAATTTCGGTTCAACCACGAGGTCCTCATAGCTAATCACATGATGAGGGTCTCGAATATATTTTCGGAGGTTTGACAAATTGAATACATCATGCATACTTGCCAAGTGAGGGGGAAGTGCTACTCGGTATGCTACCTTCCCGATACGAGCCAAAATCTTGAAAGGGCATATAAACTGTGGTGCCAGGTTGCCCTTAACACCAAATATTTGAATACCCTTCATTGGAGAGACTCTCAAGAAAACAAAATCTCCGACTTCAAACTCGAGATCACGACGCCTCTGATCAGCATAGCTATTCTGACGGCTCTACGCAGTTAATAATTTCTTTCTAGCAGTTTCTACGACTCTTGTTGTATCTTCTATTATCTGAGTGGAATAAATGTCTTTGTCACCCACTTCCTGCCAACACAAAGGAATGGTACATCTTTGCACATACAATGCCTCGAAAGGTGCCATGCCAATACAAGCATGATGGGTATAATTATAAGTGAACTCCACCAAAGGAATATGATGCTTCCAAGAACCTTGCCACTCAATGGCACATGCTCGGAGTAGGTCCTCAAGGGTCTGAATTGTCCTCTCGGATTGCTAATCTGTTTGTGGATGATAAGCTGAGCTAAGACATAATTCGATTTTCAAAGCACTCATGAATTTTCCCCAATAGTGTGACGTAAAACAAGCATCTCTATCAGATACAACCTCCTTGGGAAACCCATTCAAGTGAATAACACATTGAATATATAGCTTGGCCAGATCCACCAGAGTGCATGTCATGTTCACGGGAATGAAATGTGCAGACTTGGTCAAACGTTCTACAATAACCCAAATAGCATCATATACACCTATTGTACGAGGTAAGGATGTCATAAAATCCATAGAGATACTCTCCCATTTCCAGAACGGGATAGGAATTGACTGTAACAAGCCAGGAGGACGCTTGTGTTCTACCTTCACCAATTGACAAGTAAGACAACAGTTAACATGTTCCGCAACATATCTCTTCATCCCCTCCCACAAGAAGTGTTGATGGAGGTCTCTATACATCGTGGTGCTTCCTGGGTGGATAGATAATCTAGAACAATGAGCCTCATCTAGGATGTCCCTCCTCCAATCATCTTCATCAGGAACACAAACACGGCCTCTCTTCCATATGATGGATTCATAAACTCAGAATCCATCAAACTCCCCCTTCAGGCATCGATGGAACAAGTCTTCTAATTTTTTATCTATTCGTTGACCACGCACAATCATGTCCCATAATTCAATGTACTTGCAGGTACAGTTACAGCATTTGTAGTACTATCAAATGGGTGCCACTCACTGAGCGTTGTGAGCATATCCTAAGTCTGTAGCCATGCTTGGTGCCCTTTGTATGTGCTCTCCTACTCAAAGCATCTGCTACTATATTTTCCTTACTTGGATGATAAGAGATTGTGCAGTCATAATCTTTCAACAGTTCCATCCATTATCTTTGCCTCATATTCAACTCCTGCTGGTCAAAGATATACTTAAGACTCTTGTGGTCTGTAAAATCTCAAACGTGACCCTGTATAAATTTAGTGGCGCCATATCTTCAATGCGAAGACTATAGTTGCCAACTCCAAGTCATGAGTAGGGTAGTTCCATTCATGGTTCTTTAGTTGTTGTGATGCATATGCCACAACATGACCACATTGCATCAACATTGCTCCTAAACCCTACTTTGATGCATCAGTATACACCGTAAAGTCTAAGGTGCCTGAAGGAAGGGTAAGAATCGGAGCACTGGTCAGTCTCTCCTTCAACTTACAAAAGCTCAGCTCGCACTTGTCACTCCAAATGAAGGGGGCATCTTTCTATGTCAGACGAGTAAGTGGTAGGGCAGTTGCAAGAAGCCCCTAACAAAGCGCCTGTAGTAGCCGACGAGACCTAAGAAATCGTGTTTCGGTAACTGTCATGGGTTGCTCCCAAGACATTACTGCATCTATCTTGGTTGGATCAACTGCCATGCCTGCTCCTGAAATTACATGACCAAGGAAAGCTACCTCGATAAGCCAAAACTCACACTTGTTGTATTTCTCATAAAGCTTGTCGTCTCTGAGTGTCTCCGGAATAGTATGAAGATGTTTCTCGTGCTCAAGCTCATCACGTCAGTAGATCAAGATATCATCAATGAACACCACCACAAAACAATCCAAGTACGGGCGGAAAATTCTGTTCATCACGTTAATAAATGTGGCAAGTGCATTCGTGAGTCCAAAAGGCATGACCACAAACTCATAGTGGTCGTATCTTGTGTGAAAAGCGGATTTGAGCACATCTGTGTCCTTAATCCTCAATTGATGATAACCTAATCGTAGGTCAATCTTTGAAAATACTGCAGCACCCCGCAATTGATCAAAAAGATCATCTATTAGTGGGAGTGAATAACGGTTCTATATCGTCCTCTTATTCAATTGTCTGTAATCGATGCACAATCGCATAGACCCGTCCTTCTTCTTTACGAAGATGACTGGTGCTCCCCAAGGTGATGTACTGGGACGGATAAATCCCTTTTCCAACAACTCCAGTAATTGAACCTTGAGTTCCCTGTGTTTGGTTGGTGCCATTCAATATGGAGGTACGGAGATCGGTTGTGTGTCGGGTATCAAAGTAATCTCGAACTCGACCTCCCTCTCTGGCGGTAGTCTAGTTAATTCCTCTGAAAATACATGAGGAAAATCTCGTACAATTTTGACATCGTCAATAATACGATCTTCGGCAGGTAACTCCTCAACATAGGCAAGAAAATCTATGCAACCCTAATTGAGAAACTGTCGGGCCTTCAACGCGGACACATACTACACTTCACCATATTTGGTACGTCCATCAAACTGAAAGAAGGGTATGCCCAGAAGACGGAAAACTACCATCTTCTCAAAACAATCAAGGCATGTGTGATGCTGCTCGAGCCAATCCATCCCCAAGATAACATCAAAATCTTCCAACTAAGTAAAAGATATGTGGGCATCAGGTGCCCTCCAATCTGCACTACAACATTCTCCACTGCTTGTCGCACTATGAATAATTGGCCCCTTGGGACCTTGATGTAGTAAGGAGGTGAAACACAGACTGGTTCTTTATCATATTTAGATATTAATCGAATTGCAAGAAAGGAGTGTGTATCTCCCAAATCAAATAAAGCGTGTAAGGATGTACCATGCACTGAAATAATACTGATGAATCTCCATTTCATCACCTCTATTCTATCATTTTGGCCTTAAAAACCCCAGAAAATGCATGTAAATAGCATTAATTTGTCCATAAAAGCATTCATTATTTGTTGCATTCATTGTACATAGAATAAGGTTTTTAATGCCAAAAATATAGAATAAAGAGAAGAAAAGAAAAAGGAACAAAATATTGCAAATATTTTATGACCCGAACCCCGAGACCAAGGCCATCATGGAATTGATCGACAATGAATAAAGTAGGGGGAGATAAGGGCCAACAGTACAATAAATACATCATTTATTTATTCATTTATTTATGCATTTTTGACACCTATTTTGTATATAATTATTCATTCATCAAATAAAGAAACTTTGTACATGAAAGTTGTAGATAATAATGTAAATAAAAATACAAAATTGAGTTTGTGTAAAAAAAATACTCAGTGTACAGTTTATACCCAGAATAAAAAGCCAAAATCTCAACTTCACATACCCATATCTTGCAAATAAAAACTCCAAATCACCCAAACTCACCTTTAATTGTATATAGCTTTCCAAGAACTATTTAATAAACTTGGTTTCATAATTTTTGGAGTTCATCTGTAAAAGTTAGGTTTTTGGCCTTCATTGTACAATCTGCCTGATTAAAATATTCAATTTATTCATTGTTCATTATTTTTACAAAATTATATTTTTAGAATTTTTTAAATAATGTATACAATACATTTACATATTGAAATTAAAAGAAAACCAAAAAGAATTTGTAAAATAAAATAAGTCTATAAGATACATAGACAAAATACCTATGTTATCTGTATGTATATAAAATAAAAGGGGATTTCATTATTCATCTATATTTTTATAATTATGTAAATATTACATATAACTTATTAAAAATACAAATCCAAAATAAAAACCAAGAAAATACATTAAATAAATTAAGTATATATAAAATATAGGTAAACTACCTATATGTATACCTACATATATATATGTACCTATTTATTTAAATATGAAAATCAACTCATAAAAATTAAATAAAAATACCCTCACACTCACAAAAATAAATTATAAATTTATAAAATAAGACAATAAGATAATAAAACAAAATAAATAAAATAAAATAAAATATACAAATACATGTAAATACATGCATACATACATTATTTAAATAAAAACCATAATAAAATACATCAACAAATTAAATAAAAATCATAAATAAATACTACATTAATTATTAAACATTTTTTATTTTATAAGAAAAAAATAAAAAAATCATCTATTATGCTAAATAAATCATTTTCGAATAAATAAGCCTATTTTGTCCGTTTGCGGCCGAGGTGGACCAATGGGGAGCCAGCCTTTGTTGACCTCTGGTCAACTGTCCCATCAGGACCTGGCGCCTCTGAACCTTGTTGATCCCTTGACTTGCACCATTTTTCCCGGGCGTCTCGTCCCTTATTCTCGCTCGTCGCCTTCATAAGATCTGTAGAGGGATCATCCATCTATCACTCATGCTTGTTGGATCGAGGAAACGATCATTGCATTCGCCGGAATATGCGGGCCAAGTAGGGCACCCAGAATGTCTATAAATAAGAGCCCTCGACCTCCTCCACAAAGTTGGCCAATTTACATCCACCCAAAAGCCTCGAATTTGTTCCTGGGAGGTTCCTCGTGACAGGGGGAGCATTTCAGCGAATCGAATCAGTCGAAAGAGGGATAAGTTTTGTCGCGGCGGAGCTCCGGCGTCCGTCCTGCTCCCTGGTGGCCCCCAGGTATAAGAGTTGTCCTCTCGTGCTTTTTAGGTAGATTTCAATTCTAGCATTTCAATTCCGCGCTTAGTTTAGCCTCTTGATCAGTAGCGTATCGTAAATTAGTAATTTCGAAGTTCGTCGGAGCTCCGCTCCAGTGACTTCTCCACCGTGATACCGACTGTCTCCGACCGCCCCATTCACCTCACTTCGTCCCCCATCGCATGCTCCATCTCCCAATCACTTTTATTCAACCAAGGACCCTCAGTTCTTGCGAATCGGAGCTCCACCTCCGCCTATAGCCGGAGCTCCTCCGCCTCACCTCATCTTGCACCAAAGCTTCACCAACCAGGGTCGAGGAGATAGCCCTCGTCCCCCTGGTTCTTCCCATGCAGGTCAAACGACGCAAGGAGCTATTTTGGACTCGATTCGAACCAGGAAGAGGCTCCTGGAGGTCCCGACCTTCATCGACCTCGCCTGAGATCCTTGGACCTCCAGAAGCCACGCCAAGACCACGAGCAGACGCGGAACGCCTCCAGCTACGACCAGAATACCTCAGACGCGAGGAAGAGGGTCGGAGGAGCCCATGCTCCAAGATCGAAGCTCGTCGGGTGCGAGTTCCTTCCCTGTTCCTCCAGACCCCTTCATCGCCGTCCGATCAGGCGAAGCGCCCCAAATTGAATGAGAATCGTCGGATGAAGCCCAGCCACCACCGTCCGATCCGTGAGGAGGATCTAATCAGAAGCCTTCATCGGCGAACCGGTACCCGCCGTCGGATGTGCGACGTGTGTCCAAGTGAGATCTTCATCGCCGTCCGTTAGCGCCTAAATAAGGGGTAAATTTCTTATTTTGCCCCATCCTTTTTGTATTTATTATTTAGCCATGTAAATAAAATTTGAAGTTCATTTTATTTTGGATATTTTGCATGGACCTCCCTGTACATTTGTTATATTACCTCAAGGTCCAGTCCACGTCACCTCACGTGTCGTCCCACGTGAGGTGGCTAAATTGCACAAGACCCCCTGTACGTTTGTATATTTGTCTTTAGTCCATAAAATAAATTTTCAAGTGTAATATTTTTGTGAAAATTTGCATCGAGGACCTGGAGCTTTCTGAAATTACTTTTTGGTCCCTGTGGGTGCGGATCACGTGTAGTCCCACGTGATGGTTATTTTGCGCGGCGGTCCCTGGCGGGTTTTGTATTTCATTTCAGCCCTTAAAATTGCAGACCAAGTGTAATATTTTTGGTGTTTTTGCACTAAAGCCCATGTCTTTATTTTTATTTGCAAAAATGCCCCTGCCAGGCCATATATTTGTGCTTACTTGTTCCATTTATTTCGTGCATCATATTAACTTGAAAATTTCTACTAAAATTAATATAAGCTCATATTAGCTTTCTCTTGCACGCCATATTTTTAGTTTTTATTTTTGTTGCATTTACATTTATTAAAAATCAAAAACATTCATTTTCTCTACTGTCTAGCTTAGAAAATACCAAAAAATAGTAAATTGCCTCAAAAAATTCCAAAAAAAATTACCTATTGTCTATTTTATCATACTTTAGTGTCAATCCAAAAATCACTAAAAAACTCAAATCAAAAACCCTAAAAATAAGAAAACCCTTAAAAACTTCAGAAAAATCTAAAAAAAATCCTAGAAAAATCCTAAAAATACAAATTAAGTTTATGTAGTTTCCTTCTTTTATTATCTATAATTTAAAATTGATTTGAGGATTTTTGGATGTCATTTTCTATTTTTAGACCTCATTTCAATTCTGTCCAGTAGTTTAAGTCCCTGTTTTCCTTTATTTTCCCTTTTAAAATACCAAAAAGATTCTGAAAAATACCTAAAAATCACAAAAATAGCAAAAATTTATAAAAAGACCAAAAATAGTTTATTTCTGCATTTTTGAGCATTTTTGTATATTTTTATAAATATTATATCACCCCTCTCACTACATTGTATATACATTCCAATATTGAAAAAGAAAATTAAAAATATATATATATTTATGTATAAAAATCTGAAAATTAAAAAAAATCAAAATATAAACTTAAAATATATATATATATATATATAATATATGCAATATATATAATCTATCTATATATATATGTATCATATGCTCTATGCATACCCTTTATGGGTGTATATCTTTATACATCTATATTCTATAAATTATATATATATATATATAAAAATATATATAATATTAAACAATATATTAATAAAAAAATATAAAAAGAAAAAAGAAAAATCCACAAAAATAGGATTCATATAAGGATGACTCTGTTTGTACATGAACATCATAGGCTGCTTCATTTTTGTATTGCTCTCTGTGGTTCGACCTCTACATGCTTATTCACTATGCATTTTGTGGTAGAGTTAAATGTTAATTCACAAATTTTGGGACTTAATTGATTTATTCTTTTATTGTGGGTTAATTGCTGAGTAAATCCGGATGTTGAGTGGTCAACACTTCGATTGTGTTCCCGCCTTGTGTGGAACATAAGACCGCTTAATTATCTGGGTTTATCAGATGGCGCCGTTGCTGGGGGAGCAATGAGCGTAGCCTATTGTATTTTGTCATTCTTGTCTAGAAATTGATTTATCATTGATTTTGTGAGCAGATGATTCTTTTGCAATTGATCACAATGCTTTATTGATTTATTTATTTATTGTGATTAATTCATTTCTGCTTTATTTTATTGATTAAGCTTATACTAATTCAATCTCTTTGTGACTTTGATGTGAGGGCCTGCCACGCGAGGATGGTTTCTTAGGGAGCCAAGGCAGCCGAGCTTGGAGGAGGTTGGTCTTCACTTCATGACCAGCTGGAGAGAGCACCAAGGATACAAGGGGATGGGAGTCGGATAGGTCTAGAGTAATTGGGATTATTTTTTGTAATTTATGGTGAGAGAGAGATATTTTGGCATATAATTAACAGGACTCTACTCTTCACAATGAGGTCCAGTGCCCGGGTGATTGTTCATCTGGGGGCCTCATCGCGGTTTTTCGAGTTTTCCATCGCTTTCTTTTCTTTGTTTCCCGAAGTTTTGAGCTTTCCGCCTTTATTTTACTTTGTTTTGTGTGCTTGGAGCCCCTAGATATAGGTTGCTGGACTCGGTAGCTAGGTCCAAACATTAATAAGAATGCATGTTCCTATAGTATATTTCGTATGGATCTAGTCAAACTTAAACAAGCCATTCATTTGTCTCTTAGCCCTTGTGCCACAGCAAGCCCCACAAAGCGCTTTCTCCTAACTCAAGTGTGTTGAGTAGAGGAGGGGTGAGCCAAGACCGGACCTTTTAGGCTAAAGATGAATGAGCGACTTATGGTTCTTCACGCTAATAGCAGCTAATGTTTAGGGCGATTTTGTGCCTTGCATACCGACATATAGATAGGTTTAAAAAAATTCTGTTTTGCATACCGCATGGAGAGAGCTGGGATGCACTGTAAGTCTTCTAACTCAGCATGCATCATTCGGTTCAATGATGAGATTTCCATCATGGAACCACTTGCACGGCTTTTCCGCTATCTCCCTCTGATTTTGAGCACCTAGGTCTTAAATGAAAATCTACAAAAACGTTAGGCGTTGATATGAAAATAGAATAAAAAAAGTGAAAATAAAAAAAAAACTAAAACAAGGGGACTGCTAAATAAACTTTGACCTTAATTAAAAACCGTAATGGACTATCATTGTACCGGGTTCATAAAGCCCTCATTGTTTTCAGGTACCTTGGAGGGGGACCAAAACCCTACTCCCTTGAGCGAGTGCGACCCCATAAGGATTAAAGCCAAAAACCCAGTCTGCAACTGCCTTGTGTATCGCCTGGATTTCTGAAATAATGGCACTTCTATCGTACGTGGGCAAGTAGGACTTGGTCACCAATGATGACTCTCTGTTGTGTAGAGCATCGACCCTGTCCGAAGCATCGAGCATAGGCCACGCCTTCACGGGGGTGTCTGTCTCATTGTCCTGCGTCCGAGTAGGTTCTTGCACGCTCACGGGTGATTCCGTTGCGAGCAAGAACCGAAGTATTGGTTTCGCCTATCGGCTTCCTCTCTCTATTTTCTTTGGCTGAGTAGGGATTCAGGAAGGGTTACAAGGACCCCAAAAAGTACAGACTACAGGTTACACAGGAGGAGGACAAGTACGGGATACTCTTCTGGCAGTACTCTCTCTCCTATAAGGTAGCGTACTAAGGACTTGTTACAAGATATGCCTGAAATCACAACTCTAAAAATGAAAAGATAATAAATAGCCGAACCTTCACGGCTTCACATGGCGTGAGTTGGTGAACCCAATTTTGTATTGTGTTTATATGGATCTAGATTAAGGTTCAAAGATCGAGTCCCGCGCCTTTGCGCACATTTCGTTGTGTCATTCTCCTTTTGACCACCCCGCTCACCCAAGCCTTTCTACTGTTTACACTCCTTTTTATTCTTCGTTGACCATCGTATCCTTCTTCCAACATACGATCCTATTTCATGCTTCGCAAAGTTGATCCATGGATGGTTTCCGTCGGGACCTCGCCGACACCCACATCGATTCCATGAACTCAACTCCGCAAATAAATTCGAGGCGATTCCCGAGAACCCGATCTGGACTTTGCGGATCGATCTCCAGACTCCTCGTTTTTTACCTTTCTCTTGGCCACCCAATAAATTGGGATTACTTTTGTCCCTCCTTCGTCGTTGTGAATGGAAGCCGATTACAGTCCACATCCTTTTCCGTTCACAACATGCTGGGGTTGACCTGAATTCCAGCTTCATCATGATAGCTGAACAATATTGCAAGTGGTCTGATTTGGACTATCTCATTCTGCAGATAGAAGATAGAGCAAGCCCTGGAGACTACTCCGGAGTTCATTTCGTCCGACTCAGATCCAGATATGACTCCTCAAGGAAAGGACAAGGGCAGCAGCCACCCCAACCAGAAGGACATATGCCAGACCAGAATCAAGTCAACGCACAACTACCGGCGTCTATCCAGGCCATCCAACAGCAGCTGACCGAGCAGGCCCTCACGCATACAGCATTTCAGGATATGTTGAACGATATGATGAACCGAGACGAGGGAGGAGGAGGCAGAAGAGCAGGTGGAGGTGGAGGTGGAGGAGGTGGTGGGACTAACAATTACGATCTAGAATTACCACCACCCAAGCCTACACTTAAAGAGACGTACAATCCGGGAGACAGCCAGATGATCGAGTAGATCCTCATTCCACCGGTACACGCTCACTTTGAGCTGAAACCCCAGTCCATTGCTCTTCTCCCTGCATTCCATGGAAATACCAATGAAGAGCCGTACATTCACCTGCAGCAATTCTCACGCATTTGCCGCACCACTCACTATCTCAATGTCCCTCTGGACATTGTCAAGATGTCGGCGTTCCCCTTCAGCTTACAAGACAAGGGCCTCTATTGGGTCAACCATCTGGGGAAGGTTGTGACGACCTGGGAGGAGCTGAAGTCAGCTTTTCTGCATAAGTATTACCCTCTCGGCCGGCTCAACCAGATGCGAGCCCGAATCAGTAATTTCTCCCAAGGAGCCCATGAGTCAGTACACGAAGCATGGGAGAGATTCATCGATCTGCAGGAGAAGTGTCCCCATCATGAGATTCCGAAGACCAGCTTGGTCCAGCACTTCTTTGGGGGACTGAACATCGAGAGCCAAAGGCTCGTTGACGTAGCATGTGGGGGTTCGCACTTCAATAAGGATGAAGACGTAGTCTGGCAGATATCCGAAGAAATGGCCGAAGGAGAGGCCGCCCTCTCTTCATCCAAGGCATATCAGAAGTAGCCCCAGTTCCTCCAGAAACAAGTACACATGGCAGCGTCCAAAGAGGCAGAGAGAGATGAGAGCTCCAACCTCAGTATCATCGGGGGCCATCTCTCGAAAGTTGACATCATTGAGAAGCGATCACAGGACCTCGAAAAACTCGCTGTGATCGAGAAAAGGACTCAGAATTTAGACAAGCTTGATCAGATCAACAAGTACCTTGAACTGTTGGTGGGCACCATCAACTCTGTTCAATCGGAGACACCATCAGAAGCTGCAGCTGAGAAGAAGGACGAGCAGCAACCGCAGCATAAGCCTCAGTCGAGCCAGCAGCCACCGGCAGTCCAGCACGTGTACTACGTGCAGGCGCCCGACCAGGGCCAGCCGCAACAGCAGATGGTTGTGTACCAACCATAGTTTCTTTCAGGACCTGATCCAGTTTTTCCACCACCACCCCTGATTCAGGAAGTGAACGGGGTATGGACCAATGATGCACAGCCGACCCGTCCTATGGGACAACCCCAGGGTCAGCCACTTGCCAACTAGCAATACCACCAACCTCAGGGTGGTCGTTTTGGACAGTCCTCTCAGCCTCATCAGCAGTATCATCAGCCTCCCCAGTATGCAAATCAATGGAGGTAGAATCCGCCATACCAGCAGCCGCAATACCGCCATCCACAACCGTTTCATCAGTATGCGGCTGCCCCACCTTAGCAGTATCAGCAGTATCCTCCCCCCTCTTATCAGCAACTTCAACTTCCTGTACCACCCCAGTACCACCAGCAACAACCTCCGCACCCATCCATGCAACAGCAGCGTGGTCTGCATGCTGAACCCACCGAGGTACCCCCTGTGAACCCTACCATGGATTGTCTGGCCCAACTTGTCAAAGGGCTGGAGGAAATGATCAAGAGGCTTGACGACCTGACCGCCACTAGAACTACCATTCCAGCTCAGGTCGAGGCCAACCCCAATAACCTCAAAAAGAAAGAGCAGGTAGAATGTGATGTCATGTTCATGTCTGACAATGATATTACTGTTTATTCTAATGCTGTTACTCTCAGGAGCGGTAGAGCCTTGCCTCTGCCTGCCACCAAGAATGGGGTGAATAAAGAAACAGGTGGATCATCATCTTCCGCATCAGTTGTGCCAGCTACAGGGGCAGGTGAGGAGGAAGAAGAAGGAGAAGCCATTCCAGCCGTCGTGCATTTCCAGCATCCCCAGCTTAAAATACAAAAAAATCAGCAAAATCCAAAACAACAAAAAGAAGTTTGCAGCCGAAGCGAAGCCGCGCCAGCATTGGAGGAGCCGCCAGTAGTAGCTGACCCCTCACCAGCCGACGGAGCAGACACTACACTTTTTGCTCGTCCTGCAGCACCCGCATGTCAGGATACAGTTTGTACTCATTTTTATAGTCCGGATGTACAACATCCTATGGGTGATGATTTTGATGTAAGTAAGAACTCTATTTTTTCTGCTAGAAATGTACATATTCCTTTTCCTCATGTAATAGAAAAATCCAAAAAATTTGCAAAACGAAAAAAGGCATTGTCTGATCCAGGAGTTGTGGACATACTAGATAAGTTGACTGTTGAGATTCCCTTATTGAAGGTCGTGGAGTGCATGCCAGCTGTGAAGAAAGGACTAAAGGAGGCATGTACCAACAAGCGTCGCCCAACGCAGGAGAACAGACGCAGAGATGTAGAAAAGCACGTGCTATCCATGGCCACTGTGGCAGCCATCAGCAACCTCCCACAGAAGAAGCAAGACACAGGAGCACCTCTTATCAGTTGTGAGATTTTTGATCAGGTCTTCGAGCGCACTCTCCTCGACAATGGGTCTTCCATCAACCTTTTACCATCATCAATAATGCAAGAATTTGGGCTAGGTCCGCTCAAGCAGACACGAATGATCCTTCAGTTCCCTGATCGATCCATCAAGCGGCCCCGGGGTCTTTTGGAAGACGTTGTAGTTAAAGTGCAGGAGATGCAGTTCCCTGCTGATTTTGTAGTCCTTGATATGGACTCACCAGCACCTCTGCTCCAGCCCCTATCATCCTTGGCCGACCATTTTTACGTACTTCAGGTGCCGTGTTGATTACGGGTCTGGCAAGATTACTTTTAGCTCGAACGCCAAGCAAATCACTATAAACATGAGTACAGAGCCGAACGCCATGACTGATGAGAGCCATGCTGCATCAGAAGCAGACTGTGACTTTATTGCTGAGATCAGAGATTCATTCGTGTCATTGAACGATTCATGGACCCGAGAAATCCTCACTCTTGAGGAGGACTTGGAAAGCACAGTTATCCTATGCTCCGATGATTCCTGGGAGACAGATTCCCAGATGCAGGCGCATCTCTTTGATCATTCACTCCAGACCGAACACGATCAGCCTAGCGTAGAACCGTTCGGCACATCATTGGAATCTCAACAGAATGATGAGGATGGTAGCCCCTTTAAAGAAGTACATCCTACCACCAGCATAGTATCTGAAGTGATCGACAAGTTGGACAGGTCAAAACCAGAACTCAAGCCACTTCCTGCAAGCCTAAAGTATGCTTTCCTTGCGGGTGGAGAACAAATGTATCCGGTCATCATCAGCAGCATGCTGAATTCGGATCGGGAATCTCGTCTTCTCGAGGTTCTAGAAAAGAACTGCAAGGCACTTGGTTGGTGTGTATCAGATCTTCGAGGGATAAATCGAGCTCTGTGTTCGCACCACATCTATCTGGAAGAAGATGCCAAGCTGTCCCGCGAATTCCAAAGAAGGTTGAACCCTAACCTCCGGGACGTCGTTATGAAAGAGATAACGAAATGGTGTGATGCATGCTTTATCTATCCCATCTCCGACTCAAAATGGGTAAGCCCACTGCATGTAGTTCCAAAGAAATCCGGGCTTACCGTTGTTACAAATGACAAAGGAGAGGAAATATCCACTCGGGTACCAACATCCTGGCGGGTGTGTGTTGACTACCGCCGTCTAAATGCAGCAACTAAGAAGGACCACTTCCCCTTGCCATTCATTGATCAAGTCTTGGAGAGACTAGCAGGCAAGGAGTTCTTCTGCTTTTTGGATGGGTATTCCGGGTACAACCAAGTGGCAATCGCTCCTGAAGATCAAGAGAAGACTACCTTCACTTGCCCGTTCGGCACCTACGCCTTCAAGAGAATGCCCTTTCGATTATGCAATGCACCTGCAACCTTCCAAAGATGCATGTTAGCAGTCTTCGCCGAGATGGTAGGCAGTTTTCTCGAGGTGTTCATGGACGACTTCTCTGTCTATGGTGATAGTTTTGATTCTTGTCTTGAGCACCTAGACAGAGTGCTTCAGAAGTGTTGGAAAGTCAATTTAGTGCTTTCCTGAGAAAAGAGCCACTTCATGGTCACCGAAGGCATCGTGCTGGGTCACGTCGTTTCCAAACGTGGCATGGAAGTCGACCCGGCGAAGGTGAATGTTATTGCAAATCTACAACCACCTCAGACAGTGAAAAATGTAAGGTCATTCCTGGGGCATGTGGGATTTTACAGACGATTCATCAAGGATTTCAGCCGTATTGCCCGACCTTTGACAGAACTTCTGTGCAAGGAAACTGAGTTCAATGTAGATCAGCAGGTTCTCCTTGCTTTCAACCAGTTGAAGGAGCTTATTACTCAGGCTCCGATCCTACATCCGCCAGACTGGACTCTTCCCTTTGAGATAATGACCGATGCGTCGGACTTTGCAGTCGGCGTTGTTCTTGGGCAGAGGAAAGAGAAAGCACCCTATGCCATTCACTACGCCAGCAGAACATTAGATGAAGCACAGAGAAATTATACAGTGACAGAGAAAGAGTTGCTGGCTGTGGTTTTCGCCCTTGAGAAGTTCAGATCCTATTTGCTTGGATCAAAAGTCACAATTTTTACCGACCACTCTGCTATCCGGTACCTCCAACAGAAGAAGGATGCCAAGCCGAGACTGATTCGATGGATCCTTCTCCTCCAAGAATTTGATCTGGAAATCAAGGACAAGCCTGGAGTTCACAATGTGGTAGCAGACCATCTCTCCAGAATTGAGCAGCACGAGCCTCCTCTGAACAGTGCACCCATTACAGAAATCTTTCCTGACGAATCAATCTTAGTAGTGGATTCTCTTCCTTGGTATGCTGATATAGTCAATTACCTCACCTCTGGGGTAACACCATCAGATTGGACGAAGAATCAGAAGAACAAATTCATGTCGAACATCCGATTCTATCAATGGGAGGATCCTCTTTTATTCAGGGAAGGAGCGGATTGTATTTGGCGCAGGTGCATCCCTCAAGAGGAGCAATCTAGTGTCCTCAAGCATTGTCACTCGCTCGAATCTGGTGGACATCACTCTGGAGATCGTACGGCAGCCAAAGTACTTCAGTGTGGCTTCTGGTGGCCCACATTATTTAAGGATGCAGCAGAATTTGTCAAACGATGTATTGACTGTCAGAGACTGAAAGGTACACTCACTGTAAAAGATTCGATGCCCCTGAAAATCATTCAGATAGCAGACGTTTTCGATGCATGGGGCATTGACTTCATGGGGCCTTTCCCTAACAGTCAAGATTTTGAGCACATCCTTCTTGCCGTCGATTACATGAGTTGTTGGGTTGAAGCTATCCCTGCTCGAGCTGCTGACAGCCGAACAGTGTGTCAGTTCCTGAAGAAGAACATCATCTCGCGGTTCGGGATACCAAAAATTCTCATATCAGACGGGGGTAGCCATTTTATTAACAAAGAGGTCAAGAAATTGACGAAGGAGTATGTCATCGATCATCGTGTCACATCTCCTTACCATCCTCAGACCAATGGCATGGTAGAATTATCAAACAGAGAAATCAAGACTTTCCTGCAGAAACTTATCAGGCCAAACAGAAAAGACTGGTCCCAACTCTTGGACTCGGTCCTATGGGCTTACAGGACCGCCTACAAGTCTCCTTTGGGCATGTCGCCCTATCGTCTTGTATACGAGAAGACGTGCCATTTGCCCGTCGAATTAATTCACAAGTCTTTATGGGAAGTTAACAGTTGCAATTTGGACTCACGCAAAAGTGGTCAGAAAAGAAAGGATGATCTGAACAGACTTTTGGAGTTCTGAGACTGTACACACGATAACACATTGATGTACAAAGAGAAGGTGAAACATTGGCATGACCGGCATATCAGACGAAAGACCTTTGATGTTGGACAGAATGTGTGGTTATTTGATGCAAAGTTGCGGATCTTCCCGGGGAAATTGAAGAGTAAGTGGACAGGGCCGTTCCGAGTTTGTGAAGTGCGTGACAATGGAAGTATTGCTATATCAGAATTGTCCCCTGACGCACAGTCATTCGTCGTCAACGGTCAACTCCTGAAGCCTTACCTCGAACCAGATACATTCTTGGCCGTTGTTGACTCCATTTAGCTCGTGCACCATGATGACATATCCACAACAGTGACAGCACCAGAAGATTCAGACGATGCACCCCAAAAACTGTTTATCTGATTTTCTTCTTTTCTTGTTTTCTTCTTTTCCTTTTCTATCTTCTTTTTGTATCAAAAAGGTACCGCCCTTGTAGACAGTTTTCCATATTTAGGACGTACTTTGTCCTAAGTATAGGGGGGAGGTGCACCCCGAGTTTTTCATTTCATTTCGATCCTCTCCATTGTCTCCTCTTCTTGTCTATAGTTAGGAGTATCTTACCCTAAGTATAGGGGGGGGGGACAATCTGAGTACGATATGTGTATTCCAACCCTTGACCCTCCCTGCTTTTTGTACAGCATGTTATACTTAGGATTACTTGATCCTAAGTATAGGGGGGACGGTCAACTTCTCATTCATTCATTTCTTATTCATATACATTCTTTAGACTTGTCTATACTCAGTACGAGTTATGTCTTCTCTCTTCGACCTATGAGGACATAGCTCAAGCTAAGTATAGGGGGGTCGTATATACCATGTATATACTATAAGCCATAACTCATACTGAAAAATAAAGCATCAACTCAATATAAAAAGTAATAAGTAACTCTATAATAATAAAAGATGATTGTGAGCTCCTCAAACTCTTTGTACTTGTACTGATTAATAAGTCAGGAAAAGCGTTTTGTGCAGAATATTCTCTTTGAAAAATCTTTTGAAAATTGCTTGAAAAATAGTGTGTACAAGTATTCAACCTTTGTAAAATAAGTTTCGTTTGTAAAATTTCTTTCCTTTGAGTGAAATAAAAATGTGTGAAAATTAGGGTGCAAATGATTGGAAAATTTTGGTTGTCAAATTGCTTTGAAAAATCTATCTATCCTCTGTGAAAAACCTTTGTAAAATCATTTTCAAATGCGTGAACATATTTGTCAAATTAGTTTGGACTATAGTTTTCAAAAATCTTTTGAAAATGATTATTGAATAAGTCTGAGGAGTCTGCACAAAAATCTCTCATACAAAAATAAGCAATAATCCCTAATAAAGCTTATAAGAGCCAAAACCATGTTGTACATCAAATATAGTTTTCCTTTGCATATACTGATTAATAAATCAGGTTAAGTACCTTTACAATATGATTTGAAAAATAGTGTGAACTGTTTAGAAAATTTGCTGTGAAATGTTTTCAACCTGTGTAAAATTGTTTGGTTTGAAAAACTTTGTCTTTGTGTGGAATAAAGGATTTGAAAAACCTATGTGCAAATGTTTTTGAAAAATGTTTGTCAAAACTATTGTGAAAAATGTATATGTATAGTGTGAAAAAAATCTTTGCAAAAATAGTTTTCAAATGTGTGTAAATGATTGCAAAAATTATCGTGTATTATAGTTTGCAAAAATTATTTTCAAACTAAGGAATAAGAGCATCACTACAAATACTTGTAAATCATAAATAAAATACATAAAATTCTTTCTGTACAACCTGAATAAATTACTCCATTAAACCCTGTAAAGTCCTTATAAATCCATATATTCTATAAATAAAGCGGCAAGCCTGTGTAAATAATTGTATGTACTTTTTGTATGTGTCAAGCGTTTTATTTGCAAAAATTCTTTTTGTAAAAAGATTCTTTGATTCTTGTAAATTCTTTGTGAAAAATTGCATCATTCATTGTGCATAGCAGGAGCATACCATTCATATTCTTTTTGAGTGAGCTTGATGATTGAATCAGTCCAATAAAGTCTAAAATTGGAGCTTGGTTAGACCTTACCGCACTTAACTGCACTGGAACCTCATGGGAACTAGGTTTAAGGTACTTCAGGTCTATGCAGACTTAATTCTTTGAGAAATCAGGGCTGGGTTCAAGTCAACTCAACTGACTAACAGGAACTTTTTGAGACGCATGCATGACTCTTGCCGACCGTGACCTAACTTGGATACTTGCACCTTTCACTTGGCTCAACTCAGTTGGAGTGGTGAGGGGGTTGTATTTGCCAGTCTGAGACGCACACGGGTGGAAACATTCGTCCTCGTCTAGGGAGGGAAGTGCACCCCAACCTGGTTCAATAGCCATGAGGTCTAACGACAGGAGATTGTGGGTTGCAATAAAGCTTTAAAAGAGGGATAGTCTAATGGCTCAATAGGAAAAACTCCTTATGTAAATGCTGCTGTGAATAGTACTTCAAAAAAATGGTCAGGCTTGTACAAAAATAAAATGTCTGCAAAGTATGTACATATGTTGTAAAGCCAATAAGCAAGCTGGAGTTCTAAAGTCAAATATGTGAGCATGCAGCTAGATGACTTGACTACACTGGTCTTGCATCCTAGGATAGGTAGCTACATTGGCTACCGTCCATTCTTCTCTTCACCCCCTCCTCTTGAGTTGGTTGCCACTTGAACTTAGAAGGGAATACCTTGCTCCTCGAGGAAAGAGCTGTTGGATTGGGGAATCATTGGGTTATCATTCTGGAGAAGTCAGTTCCTTTGTCATTTCAGTTGGGGAGAGCCACCATCACTTACACTGTACAAGTCAGCCACATAGTTATAAGGGTTTGCGTATGATGTAGACCAGTTCTGACCAGACTATTGAGTTGGGTTGAACCTAGTTCTGTGACTCTCGAAGGCTGTGACATTTTAAATCTAGTTCCCGACTAGGTTCCACACACATCTACACCCAAGGTCTGACAGGAGCTCCAAATTCAGATTTTATAAAGACATACATTGCACTGAAAGCACCCCTATTCACTCTATCTTTCTTTAATGCTCTTTTTCTTTTCTTATTCTTTTTGTACTTATAGCATAAGTATTTGCTAGGGACTAGCAAAGGCAAGTATAGGGGGGTGATGAATCTCCATTTCATCACCTTTATTCTATCATTTTGGCCTTAAAAACCCCAGCAAATGCATGTAAATAGCATTAATTTGTCCATAAAAGCATTCATTATTTGTTGCATTCATTGTACATAGAATAATGTTTTTAATGCCAAAAATATAGAATAAAGAGAAGAAAAGAAAAAGGAATAAAATATTGCAAATATTTTATGACCCAAACCCCGAGACCAAGGCCAGCATGGAATTGGTTGACAAGGAATAAAGTAGGGGGAGATAAGGGCCAACAGTACAATAAATACCTCATTTATTTATTTATTTATTTATGCATTTTTGACACCTATTTTGTATATAATTATTCATTCATCAAATAAAGAAACTTTATACATGAAAGTTGTAGATAATAATGTAAATAAAAATACAAAATTGAGTTTGTGTAAAAATAATACTCAGTGTACATTTTATACCCAGAATAAAAAGCCAAAATCTTAACTTCACAGACCCATATCTTGCAAATAAAAACTTCAAATCACCCAAACTCACCTTTAATTGTATATAGCTTTCCAAGAACTATTTAATAAACTTGGTTTCATAATTTTTGGAGTTCATCTGTAAAAGTTAGGTTTTTAGCCTTCATTGTGCAATCTGCCTGATTAAAATATTCAATTTATTCATTGTTCATTATTTTTACAAAATTATATTTTTAAAATTTTGTAAATAATGTATACAATACATGTACATATTGAAATTAAAAGAAAACCAAAAAGAATTTGTAAAATAAAATAAGTCTATAAGATACATAGACAAAATACCTATGCTATCTGTATGTATATAAAATAAAAGGGGATTTCATTATTCATCTATATTTTTATAATTATGTAAATATTACATATAACTTATTAAAAATACAAATCCAAAATAAAAACCAAGAAAATACATTAAATAAATTAAGTATATATAAATATAGGTAAACTACATATAGGTATACCTACATATATATGTACCTATTTATTTAAATATGAAAATCAACTCATAAAAATCAAATAAAAATACTCTCACACTCACAAAAATAAATTATAAATTTATAAAATAAGACAATAAAATAATAAAACAAAATAAACAAAATTAAAATAAAAAATACAAAATACATGTAAATACATGCATACATACATTATTAAAATAAAAACATAATAAAATACATCAAAAAATTAAATAAAAATCATAAATAAAGACTACATTAATTAATGAACATTTTTTATTTTATAAGCAAAAAATAATAAAACCAGCTATTATGCTAAATAAATCATTTTCAAATAAATAAGCATATTTTGTCCGTTTGCGGCCGAGGTGGACCAATGGGGAGCCAACCTTTGTTGACCTCTGGTCAACTGTCCCATCGGGACCTGGCGCCTCTGAACCTTGCTGATCCTTTGACTTGCGCCATTTTTCCCGGGTGTCTCGTCCCTTATTCTCGCTCGCCGCCTTCACGAGATCTGTAGAGGGATCATCCATCTATCACGCATGCTTGTTGGATTGAGGAAACGATCATTGCATTCACCGGAATATGCGGGCCAAGTAGGGCACCCAGAATGTCTATAAATAAGAGCCCTCGACCTCCTCCACAAAGTTGGCCAATTTACATTCACCCAAAAGCCTCGAATTTGTTCCTGGGAGGTTCCTCGTGACAGGGGGAGCATTTCAGCGACTCAAATCGACCGGAGGAGGGATAAGTTTTATCGTGGCGGAGCTCCAGCGTCCGTCCTACTCCCTGGTGGCCCCCAGGTATAAGAGCTGTCCTCTCGTGCTTTTTAGGTAGATTTCAATTCTAGCATTTCAATTCCGCGCTTAGTTTAGCCTCTTGATCAGTAGCGTATCGTAAATTAGCAAAATCGAAGTTCGCCGGAGCTCCGCTCCGGCGACTTCTCCACCGCGATACCGACTGTCTCCGACTGCCCCATTCACCTCACTTCGTCCCCCATCGCATGCTCCATCTCTCACTTTTGTTCAACCAAGGACCCTCAGTCCTTGCGAATCAGATCTCCACCTCCTCCTATCGTCGGAGCTCCTCCGCCTCGCCTCATCTTGCACCAAAGCTTCACCAACCAGGGTCGAGGAGATAGCCCTCGCCCCCGTGCTTCTTCCTATGCAGGTCAAACGACGCAAGGAGCTCTTTTGGACTCGATTCAAACCAGGAAGAGGCTCCTGGAGGTCCCGACCTTCATCGACCTCGCCTGAGATCCTTGGACCTCCAGGAGCCACGCCAAGACCACGAGCAGATGCGGAACGCCTCCAGCTATGACCAGAACACCTCAAACGCGAGGAAGAGGGTGAGCCCATGCTCCAAGATCAAAGCTCGCCGGGTGCGAGTTCCTTCCCTGTTCCTCCAGACCCCTTCATTGCCGTCCGATCAGGAGAAGCGCCCCAGATTGAACGAGAATCATCAGATGAAGCCCAGCCACCACCGTCCGATCCGCGAGGAGGATCTAATCAGAAGCCTTCATCGGCGAACCGGTACCCGTCGTCGGATGTGTGACGCGTGTCCAAGTGAGATCTTCATCGTCGTCCGTTAGCGCCTAAATAAGGGGTAAATTTCTTATTTAGCCCTAGCCTTTTGTATTTATTGTTTAGCCATGTAAATAAAAGTTGAAGTTCATTTTATTTTGGACATTTTGCATGGACCTCCCTGTACATTTGTTATATTACCTCGAGGTCCAGTCCACGTCACCTCACGTGTCGTCCCACGTGAGGTGGCTAAATTGCACAAGACCCCCTGTACATTTGTATATTTGTTTTTAGTCCATAAAATAAATTTTCAAGTGTAATATTTTTGTGAAAATTTGCATCAAGGACCTGGAGCTTTCTGAAATTACTTTTTGGTCCATGTGGGTGCGGATCATGTGTAGTCCCACGTGATGGTTATTTTACGCGGGGGTCCCTGACGGGTTTTGTATTTCATTTCAGCCCTTAAAATTGCAGACCAAGTGTAATATTTTTTGTGTTTTTGCACTAAAGCCTCTGTCTTTATTTTTATTTGCAAAAATGCCCCTGCCAGGCCATATATTTGTGCTTACTTGTTCCATTTATTTCATGCATCATATTAACTTGAAGAATTCTACTAAAATTAATATAAGCTCATGTTAGCTTGCTCTTGCACGTCATATTTTTAGTTTTTATTTTTGTTGCATTTTTGCATTTATTAAAAATCAAAAACATGCATTTTCTCTACTGTCTAGCTTAGAAAATACCAAAAAAATAGTAAATCACCTCGAAAAATTCCAAACAAATTACCTATTGTCTATTTTATCATACTTTAGTGTCAGTCCAAAAATCACTAAAAAAACTCGAAACAAAAACCCTAAAAATAAGAAAACCCTTAAAAACTTTAGAAAAATCTAAAAAATCATAGAAAAATACTAAAAATACAAATTAAGTTTCTGTAGTTTCCTTCTTTTATTATCTATAATTTAAAATTGATTTGAGGATTTTTGAATGTCATTTTCTATTTTTAGACCTCATTTCAATTCTGTCCAGTAGTTTAAGTCCCTGTTTTCCTTTATTTTCCCTTTTAAAAATACCAAAAAGATTCTGAAAAATACCTAAAAATCATAAAAATAGCAAAAATTTATAAAAACACCAAAAATAATTTATTTCTGCATTTTTGAGCATTTTTGTATATTTTTATAAATATTATATCACCCCTCTCACTACATTGTATATACATTCCAATATTGAAAAAGAAAATTAAAAAATATATATATCTATATATATATATTTATGTATAAAAATTTGAAAATTAAAAAAATCAAAATATAAAATTAAAAAAATATATATATACAAAAAATATATACAATATATATATATAATCTATCTATATATATGTATTATATGCTCTATACATACCCTTTATGAGTGTATATCTTTATACATCTATATTCTATAAATTATATATATATATAATATTAAACAATATATTAATAAAAAATATAAAAAAACCCACAAAAATAGGATTCATACAAGGATGACTCTGTTTGTACATGAACATCATAGGCTGCTTCATTTTTGTATTACTCTCTGTGGTTCGACCTCTACATGCTTATTCACTATGCATTTTGTGGTAGAGTTAAATATTAATTCACAAATTTTGGGACTTAATTGATTTATTCTTTTATTGTGGGTTAATTGCTGAGTAAATCCGGATGTTGAGTGGTCAACACTTCGACTGTGTTCCCGCCTTGTGTGGAACACAAGACCGCTTAATCATTTGGGTTTATCAGATACGTTGCATTACAGCTCCTGAGGCGTGGGCATGCTCCTGCGTGATTGCATTCAATTGTCCTTGAGGCTGTGGTAGGGCACTGGAATCTGCTACACTGAAGGTTGGTCATGGTGGAGGACGCTGAAAACCTTGACCTCCACGACGGGAAGCTGATCCATGTGACTATCCAGATGAGAAAGTCGATCGCACACTTGGTTGATGGCCACCTGAGTTGCTGGTAAGTAAGGGATGCTTGGCCTTGAAATGTCTTGGTTGTTGGCAGTGGAAACATCGACGATCTCCTGATTGAGAAAAGGAACCTCCTTAGATAAGGCTAGTACCTCCTGTCTTGTGGCTCTGGAAATGTGAAGAAGAGCGGAGAGAGGTACTACAACAACTCACCAGTCCATACACCAAAGTAGGTGTAGGGGCAAACCTGCTAGCGGTAGGAGTGGTCGTCATTGGGTGGAAACGACGCTCTCTACGAGTTCTGTAGAAATCTTGACGAGTGGATCTTCCCAACTGCTGCGGCAGTAACTGTGACTAGCCTCCCTGAAGCCGACTCTGAGTTGCCTCCATCTCAGTAGCCTCAGCCATGGAAGGCCGTATCGATATCGATATCGTTTCGATATCATATGGATACGATATTTCGACGATATATCGATGATATAGCACCGAAATATCGCCCATATCGACGAGCCTTTATGAAGAAAATGCCTGAAAATCGAGATATATCGGTACCCATATCGGTCCCATGTCGATATCGATATATCGGTGATATATCGCCGATATATCACGATATTTCCTTTCATGGCCTCAGCTACCTCCTTGATGGAAGTGAAATCCAATGTAGATAGCTGGTGTTGCACATCATCATGCAAACCATGAATAAACTTCTGTAAGTTCTCCTCAGGAAAAGCAGTAATTGTGGGTGAGTGGCGGGAGAGTTCAGTGTAGCGAATGAGATATTCTTGGGGCGTCATTGACCCCTGCTTCAGTTCAACAAATAACCTTCTCTGATCCTCAACCAAGTGATCAGGGTAGAACTGGCTACGGAACTCGTCAAGAAATATCTCCCATGTTATGGGATCCACCGGATGTTCCTTGGTGGCGTATGATGAATCTCGTATTCATCATGCTAAAAAATCCTTATTACAATCCCTGCTTAAACAAGCCAATAAAAATATCCTTTAAAAATCTATTTTTATCTTGTACAATATTGTGTATAATTAACCCTTAATTATTGTGTATTTAATTACCCTTATTTTTCTGTAATTATTTTATAACTCAAAAAAACCCCTAAAAATTAGGTAGATAAGTTGTCTATAATTCACTGACCTTTAAAACCACTAAAAAATACAAAAATAAATCAAAACCACAAAATCGGTGTTTTTATCCCCTTAAAAATACCCCCAAAAATAGCTTTTGTACAGATGACCTCTTTTGGCCTTTTGCCCAACATGAAAGTTGTAGATCTCATCGAGACGAGCAACTTTCATGTTTTGATTTTTTTCAAATTCGGCCTCTAACTATTTCTTTTATATTTTTCTTTGTATTTATTTTTAAATTATTCTGATTGGACCACGTGGCGCCCTCTGGGCCGCCCACGTGGCCTGCTTCCCATTCCGCCACCCGGCAGCCTCCTGAGCCATCGGATCACTCCATCCCCGCCCCAATCTCCGCCGTCCATCCTCGCCTCCCTCACAACCGTCAGATCTGATGGTCAGATCTGATCTCAACCGCCTAAACCCACCCCATCTACGACCGTTGGATCAACCTCCATCCTATGCCTCTCCTTGCGCCACGTCGCCCCTCCATCTCAGCCCTCCGATCCTGCCAACCATCCAACACCCCTCAGCTCGCCACGTCATCCCCTCACCGCAGCCGTCAGATCTTCAAACCATCCGACGCCTCTCCTTTCTCCACGTCCTCCTTCTTCCTCAGGCCGTTGGATCCTTCTTTTCCCTCCATCATAGCCGCCCGTCAGCGCCTATTTCTCCACCGTTCGATCAGATCCGTGGATCTGATCGTAGCCTTCCACCAACACTCGCATCCTAGCCGTTGGATCGCTAGATCCAACGGCCAGGAAGTCGTCTTCCACCTCGCGAAACCCCTCCTCCCAGCCGTTTCACCGCGCGAGTCCCTTCCCCCCTTCCATTTTTGGAAGGATCCTCTGGCTCCCCTTCCCCGCCATAACGCCGCCAGCACCTAGCCCGTTCCTCTGCCATCCTCGCGCCACCATTAACCACCCTCGCCATCACTCCTCCACCATTAAAATCTCCATCGAAACCCCCCTTCTACCCACGTAACCGTCGTTCTCCTCCGCCTATTAAACCCCCTCCCCAGCCACCGGAGCCACTCATCCACCATTCTGGGGCTTCGGCTCAGCCTCTGGTCCTCCGGTGACAGCGGAGGGACCATGAATCGAGGCAGAGATGGCCGAAACCCTGGTGAGATCCATGGCATATCCGCCATGTAAACTCCGCCTTCCCGGCGGTAGTTGAGCACCTCGCACTGGCTGAGCGAGTCGTGCGACGACCGGAGCGCTTCCAGGGCGCTCAGCACAAGCCCATCGACCACCGGATTCCCCTCTCCGTTGAGGTTCTCCCTCCTTAGCTTTTTCTTGTATTTTTTCCGATTTATCCCGCTGTCTACAGCCTCCATCACCCTCATCCTACTTCCTCATCATCTCCGCCCGACCACCTACACCCTCGCCGACCACCTGTCCTTTCTCCAGAACCCCTCCATGCTCTGATCACCTTCTTCACCACCTCGCCGGAGAAGAAGAACACGGGTCTCCATCTCCGTCATTTCAAGGCCCCCATCCCACTCATTCACATCACTTGGAGCTTCGGCTATCGACTAACACTTGCAGGATCTTCAATGGCCGAAATTGGCATCGGAGCACCTTTGAGCTCCTCGTCTCTGATGAGGCTTCACCGAGAGCCACCGCTGCTCTACCGCGGAGCCTCGTCGTTGCTTGGACACCTTCGCCGGACCTCCAGAAAGCTTCAACGACCTTCAGAAGGCCTCGCGAGGCGAGGCGGAGTCAAGGGCAGTTCGCCGGAGCCCCGCCTCCTCCGGTGAACTGCGGAGGAGAACGAAGGTACAGGCACCGTCCGATCCTCCTGATCGGACGATCCTGATGACACCACGTGGAGGACCCGAGCCGCTTCCCCAACCTACAGGCTCGGGTCATCCGAGCCTCCCGATAGACCACATACAGGTGCCACGTGGCCCGAGCCTCAGCCACCCTCCCGAGCCTGGGCCCTCACGTGCACCGCACGTGGGGCCTGGGTAATTTGCGATAAAGACCCCGGAGTTTATGGAAATTGCATAATGGTCCCCCAGGCGCGTGCCTCACGTGCGTGCCTGGGGTAATTTACAGGGAGGCCCTCAAAGTTTTCCAAAATTACAATAAAGCCCCCGCGCATAAGGGAAAATATCATCCAGGCCCAGGCGGTTTTTACTATTTGCATTTAGGTCCCTCCAGGGACCTAAATGCAATATTTATCCTTTATTTTTCTTGCATTTTTATTACAATTATGCCCTTGCACTGTTTTTAGCATAACTTGAGCATCGTAGGTCCAAATTGCATGATTTTGGTGTCATTTTGATCCTTATTTTGTCCTCTACATTCTAGCATACTTATTTATTCCATTTGACATTGTTTAAATTTAAGTGAGTTTTTATGTGATAAATGGGACCATGCTATACTTGTTTTGCTTGATTTAATGACCGATTTTTAATGATGTGTTCAAAATGGCTCTAACTTCATTTTATATTGCATTGCTCTCATTTTAGGGTATAATTGTAGCATTTGATTCATCATGCATATTCCCTTGCATTGTTTGCCCATGCATCACTTTAACTTACACAAAAATTATCTAAAAAATTGCATGTATCATTGCATTGCCTTTTAAGTTGCATAAAAGCAAAATAAAAATGCATGCATCATGTATTGCTTTGTAGATTGCATATGGACCTGAAATTTGAATTAATTCATATTGAACTTCATAAATCAAAATTCAAAAGCTATAATTAAGCAGCTGTGTCCCTGTGTTTGACCTTGGTACACTTGCCAAGTATAAATATTCCACAGCATTCAAAGACTGTGGTCTTTGCTGAACAAAATTCGCCTCCTGTGCTACAGCGCTATTTATATTTATTAAAGAGGCGAATTTCAAGTTCATCAAATGGCGCCGTTGCTGGGGACACGGCTCTGTTTAATTCAGCATCTGCTTATTTATTTCAGCATCTGCATATTTATTTCAGCATATTTATTTCAGCATTGCATATTTATTTCAGCATCTGCATCTGCATATTTATTTCAGCATTGCATATTGTACTCACACACAAAAAAAAATCTTGCATCTGCATATTTATTTCAGCATTGCATATTGTACTCACACACACACAAAAAAAAAATTCCCCCCCCCCCCCCACACACTTACAACGCACATATTCATCCTCACCCGCCCCCTGATTATCGCTCTCTCTCTCTATCTCTCTCTCTGTGTATATCTATTCTTCACGAACTCCCTCCACCTCACCCTTGTATCATAGAACCCCCCCTTAACACAGACCTTACTTAGGCTATTTGTAGCCTAAGTATAGGGGGGACCTGCCTGCTCTTCCATCCCTCGTCCTATCTTCTTGTACTTAGGCCAATTTTGGCCTAAGTATAGGGGGACTCTCCTCCTCAGTTCCGCTATATCTCCCTGTACTTGAACCGAGTCTTGGCTTCATGGCACTTGTGCTATGAGGACATAGCAAATTTTAAGTATAGGGGGGTATACCGTATATTATTGTATAGTACCTTAGCCTTAGCTCGCGTTTTTAAAACTTTTTAAATTTTATTTTTCGGGCTGGGTTTTGGTAAACTAGTGAACTGAGTAAAATCCTGTAAAAATTAAAATTTGAGGGTTTAATTTTTGTGAATATTCCTGTATTAAAAAAAAATTCTTGGAGGTTGACTCTGACTACTAGGTTTAGTAGGCATTTTCAGTGAGGGAACCTCGGTCTCCCTTAGCAGAGTGGGTGGTTTAGAGGACATCGCATACGGCCCCGTCCTCAAGTAACACGGGCCTCGGCCCGTACTTACACCCATACTGGCTGAAAGTGTATACTTTTATTTGAGCCTGGGCCAGTCATTGTCTCTCCGAGGAATTAAAAAAAAGTATAAAATTAAAACCCATAAAAATTTGCAAAGATAAAAATCACACAAAAAAAATCACTAATCCTTGGAGTTGGTGTATTCCTAACACATTCACGCTCACGCAAGGCTTGAGGATTTTTGAGGACACTGGATCTCTGGGATCTTGAGAGTCTGATTTAACATGCCTTAGTCATTAGGGTTTTCCTGACTTAAATATCCACACTCCTCTGGTTTGAAAGATTTGAGTGCTATATTGCACTCTTTATCTCTACTTTCAAGAAAATATGATCAGCACAGCCACTTCCACAACTGCATGATTGATGAGCTGAGATGAGATATCACTTGAGGAACTAGGATCAGAGATTTAAATTTAGACCTGATCTTATGATATTCGAGGATGGGATAAAGTTAATGAAGGCTTCAGAAAACCTGAGTGTCAGCAAAAACCCTAGCCAGTATGTGGACAAGATTCATATGCTATCTCTTGATATTTACCTAAAAGTGCCAGGGTGTGATGAAACTTAAAAAAAAACTTGTTGATCAGTGTGCGCCAATCTCTTGGTAAAAGCAGTGGAGCTAGCCAACAAAAGAAATGAAATGTCAACAAAAGCTCTAAAATCAAAGTCAATTCCAAATGAGCTTCCACCAATGGCGAGCGCTCCCAACCATTTTCAAAGTGTCCACTTGGACCAAGCGCTAAATAGGACCAAGGAGTCGGGCTGACACCACAAAAAGGGCCCTGCATCGTAAGCGATACAAGTCTGGGTGTCGAAGGTATCTTAGATACTCAGAAAAGACACACCTCGGTGTACTCCCAGAAAAACAAGTGCAGACAACTCCAACTCTCTTGACGGACACATTGATCAACAAAGTATTAATATACATGTGTTGAGTAAAAGGCACTCGAGAGGCACCTTGTTCCAATGTGAGGGTGAGAAAATTAGACACAATCCCATGTCCCTCCATCATCTGGCCGTCCATCTACATTTCAAAGTCTGACAAACTAAAGAGATGGTTGACTGAAGCAAGAGTAGACTTCTTCCCTAGTATTGAGGATTAGGTCTAGAGGAGAGTCTTTGGGACTGGAACTTTGGGTGATGCATCAACTCGGCTCTCATGAAATGCAGTACACTAAATGTCATATCCTTATATTATATGTACAAAAAGAGAGTCTGATATTCAGAGAAGTTGGATTCCTTCTGACTAAGGCTTGGATAAACCCAGAATTTTAGGATCACTTAGGTCGAGGGTCTTTGAAATATCAAGCCTTGATTTTTTCACACGCACTGTCAGAAATTAATCCAACTCCTTCATTCTTTAGATGCTCGAGGACGAGCATGGTTTAAGTATAGGGGTATGATGAATCTTGTATTCATCATGCTAAAAACTCCTTATTACAATCCCTGCTTAAACAAGCCAATAAAAATATCCTTTAAAAATCTATTTTTATCTTGTACAATATTGTGTATAATTAACCCTTAATTATTGTGTATTTAATTGCCTTTATTTTTCTGTAATTATTTTATAACTCAAAAAAACCCTAAAAATTAGGTAGATAAGTTGTCTATAATTCACTGACCTTTAAAACCACTAAAAAATACAAAAATAAATCAAAACCACAAAATCGGTGTTTTTATCCCCTTAAAAATACCCCCAAAAATAGCTTTTGTACAGATGACCTCTTTTGGCCTTTTGCCCAACATGAAAGTTGTAGATCTCCACCAACGTTCAGCATAGCCTACTAGTGAAAATTCCACGAATATAAGCCAAGACTCTTCAGGAGCATGGATCATCCGCAAAACCTTGGATACATGATCCATCCATAGTTCAGCCTCATATGATGTGCCGGTGCCAAAGAATTATGGCATCTTAGACCTCTGATAGGTTGTGTAGGTCATCTGACGTTTTTTCAATGCCTCCAAGTCATCTGATCCTTCCGGATTTAGAGACACCGAAGGGTGAACACTGTCCTCCTCCTCACGAGAGGGTTGGTACGAGGAATCATCCTATTGAAGGAGCCTTTGCTCCAATACCTTCTGACGCTGATGTATACCCAGTACGACATCTACTAGTAAGGTCAATTGTTGTGCAACATTAGGGTCAACACGAGGCAGCATTATTCCCCTACAGAATCATTATATTAGAAATTATTTTCATGCTTAGAGGGACAATGGACATATTAAACATGACTTGAATTATTCTCCTTAACAAATGCCAAAGTCCGAAGACTTTATCGCTCTATTTATAATTCAAATCCCATTGGTATTCTAATATGCAAAAGAGAGAATGGAGTATCAGGCTATGATACCATCTATAACGTCTCGTCCCTCCGGTTACCGAAACCGACGGGACGAGAGCGTCGGACCTACAGTCCAAATATGCCCATGATCTACGATACTCAGCAAACCATCTTATGCACATTAGATCAACATTTGAAAAATAAATAACAACTAGAGAATAATATGAATGGAAAGAAAATGTAATATCCATTCTCATTGATAACAATAATCATCAAGTCCATGTCCATAAAATGAGATACATCATACAATTATAATTTTGTAGGAGAAGCTATCCAAATATCTCACTACAATATCTCTCAAATAGAACGTAAAATAATGCGGAAATAAATAAGTTACTCTAAGTAGAACACACCCTGTCTAGTGCAAGTTCGACGTAAGAAATCTGATCTCCTCAAAGGCCGCTACTGTTGCGACTGCTGCCCAGGTAGACCTGTTGGGTTCACACGTGGGTAACATTATGAGCAATTGCTCAGTAACGAGACAAACACTATAATAATTAATGCAGAGGTACAAGACATGTATACTTGATTCTACCTATTGCCTTTTGCATATATTGTAGAACTAGAATCTACCATATTATTCTAACGTACAAGGGGTTACATGGCCTCCAATTTCATTTATTAACATAATCATCATTTGATGACTGCCACGTTAATTACAGTTCACAACAGTATATAATTTCAATAAACGACATCTGATCATTAATTGTTTCTCGTATTATTTTAGATCGCTTTCATTGTGATTTATGAAATGGTAATCGATGCATTTATTTACCATGTACATACAGATTCTATTATCATAATAATATAGGAATTAGAAACCAAATCGTGGCCTTAGTTGTTGATGCAAATGCATTAAAAATCATGTACATTTTCGAAAGGAAGGAAGTCATAATATTCTCCAAGATATTATAAAATGTTGGTTCTTGTACTTTAATTTGTACGTAATGAATATTACGTTTTGAGCATTTATCAGATTTTTTATTCTTAATAATACTATATGAACATTAATGAGCATTAAGATTACTCATGCTTGGTTATTCATTGAAGACCACTACAATTTCAAAAAAAAATGATTAAAACGGATACCATTACATTATGTGTTGGTAGCTTTTATATCTAGGATTAGCCATCTTTATTAGCTAATCATATCATTTAAAAATCCGTTGAGAATCAAACCAGTTTTCGTGAACATATTTTAATAAGTTCACAAGTTTAACTTCATTATGCTATGGATTCATCTACGTTAATCCATACATATTTGTCAAGATAGCTATGGAGCTACCATGATAAAACATTTTTTTTGGGATGCAATGCAAATTACAATGGAAAGTATATATTAAATTGGATAACGTTAGTATGGATACCATTGTGGTAAAGTTATGGATGTTTCATTATTAACTTAGAAAAATTGCATGCTCAAGTAAATTAAATTTTTTCAACATCTCACTAGAGTTGTTTTTGATCAAAGTGGTTGTCGTCTAATAAGTGAGATTCAACGACGAGAGTGTAGATGTAGATAGGTGACTTAAGGGATTGGGCATGCACCTTGAGCTCCAGGTAGATACCTTGAAGGTCACGATCCCAACGGATGAGTTGGGTGACGCGTTGCACCTAGCAGCCCGGTAGCATCTGGAGTCGCTCGACGGAGTTGGCAGGTAGTGCGGTTGGCATTCTTGGTTTCGCACTTATACACGATATTAAGATTTAGATTTAAAATTTGATGTGGCCGTGTCAAATTTTACTTCGAGTATTATTATTGTGAGAGGTGTTCCGGGATGTGGGTTGAAGTTGGAGAATGGGGTTATGATCTCTTTCTTTTCTGATTAAAAAGAGATTCTTGAGGGTTTACTCAAGATGAATATTAAGTTCCCTTGTAGCAAAGTCCTGCGAGTCGCATACTTGCGTATGCTAAAATAATACGAGAAATGATTAATGATCGGATGTCGGTAATTGAAATTATATATCGTTGTGAACTCTAATTAATGGATAGAAATATCAAGATCAACGTGGTAGTCCTCAAATAATGATTATATTAATAAATAAAATTGGCGACCATGTAACCCCTTGTAAGTTAGAATAATATGATAGATTATAGTTCTACAATATATGAAAAAGTCACTAGATGGAATCAAATATACACGCCTTTTACCTCTGCATTAATTATTATAGTGTTTGTCTCATTACTGGGCAATTGCTCATAATGTTACCCTCGTGTGAACCCAACAGGTGTACCTGAGCAGCAGTCGCAACAGCAACGGCCTTTGAGGAGATCAGATTTCTTACGTTCTACTTGCACTAGACAGGGTGGGTTCTACTTAGAGTAACTTATTTCCGCATTTACGTTCTATTTGAGAGACATTGTAATGACATATTTGGAGAGCTTCTCCTACAAAATTATAATTGTATAATGTATCTTATTTTATGGACATGGACTTGATGATTATTGTTATCAATGAGACTGGATATTACATTTTCTTTCCATTTCATAATATTCTCCAGTTGTTATTTATATTTCAAATATTGATCTAATGTGCATAAGATGGTTTCCTGAGTATCGTAGATCATGGGCATATTTGGACCGTAGGTCCAATGCTCTCGTCCCGTCGGTTTCGGTAGCCGGAGGGGCGGGGCGTTATAATGCATATGAAATGATATGTTAAAATCAGTAAAAATGCAAAATGCACAGTTAGGTCCCAAAAGTTATTTTTCACAAATGGATTCTGATTCTTTTGAATTTACTCTTAATTTGTAAACATTTGAATGCACATTAATTTAAAAGTGAGTAGAATACATTTGGACAATATATGAGAGAGATATCAACATTTGTGGCTTCTTGTCTCCTAATTATGGTTTGGGTTTATTATGGATATGTACAAGTCAGTATTCTTTTAGGATTTTTCAATAATTAAGGTTTGTGATATGTACACAATGAAATCAATTTTAGGTCAATTGGAGTTAGCATGAATTAATTAAAAATTTGCTGAAGTTAAGTGAAAATGTACAAATGTTTATGGATGCAAAAATGAATGCTAATTTATGTAAATTATTTAGTGAGTTCATGAAAGTTAATTTTATGATGTTAACATATGAATGAACCTAATTTCTCGGAACAAAGCTCTTATTTTCTGCTAATTAGAGTGATGATATACATATCCATCAATCTTACAGTAATACAAGTCTGGGTGTACAAGGTATGGTAGACACTTAAAAAAAACACACCACGGTGCATTCCCTGAAAACAAGTGCATACGACTCAACACTCTCTTGAGACACACTGATCAACACCAAAAATATGTGTGTTGAGCTAATAAGGCACTCGAGAGGATCATTGTTCCAATGAGAGGAAGAGAAGAAAAGGCACAACCCTACATACTCCATAAACTGGCCTTCCATCTTCACTGTTAAGACTGACAACTAAAGTGATGATGGATTGAATGCAAGAAATGACTTATTCTCTAGTGCTGAGGATTGGGTCATTGGGAGAGTCTCTTGGACTGGAACCTTGGGCAATGTTTCGACTCTACGCTTGTCAATGCCGACAACACTAAATGTCTTTTCCTTACTTTATATGTATACATAGAGATTCTGATAACCTGGGAGGTTGAGTTCCTTTTGACTAGGATTGGGTTTAGCTTAGAATTTTAGGGTCACTAAAGCCGAGCTTTTTGAATTAATCAAGTCTTGTACATTCACATGCACAGTCAGGGATTGAACTAACTTATTCATTTTTTATTTTCTCGACGACGAGTAAAGATTAAGTATAGGGAGTGATAAATCCATGATTTATCACCATTATTATTATTTATTATCCCTCTTACTTAAATAAATAAGGTTCATTGTCAATTAACTAACATTAACATTTAACACTCTGTATATAATTTAAACTTAATTATTATTCATAAATAAATGTAGTATTGTTTCTTTATTTTATGTGTTTTATTAATATTTAGCATCTCATAAAAGTTACTTTAATATGTATATATTTGTTTTGATATAATTTATAAATTAAAAATACAAAAAATAACAAAAGAGATTAAAATAAATATTTTTTATTAACTTAAATTTGCTTGCAAAAATATTTTATTTGTACATAGGACATATTTTCGTTTCGAATACTACATTATAGTTATAGATTTTGAAAAGACCTACAACTTTCATGTTGAATACTTTTTTATTTGACAATACATGTTTTATTTTGATTTTTTATTTTATTCTTTTACTATTTTTTATTAGGTCGTGTCGCTCTCTTTGGAGAAGCCACGTACCCCAGCCCTTCACACCTTCCCACCTTCTTTCTTAGTCATCAGATCCTCTATGATTTGATGGTCCCAATGCATCCACACCCACTCTTAACCTTGCCCCTTCTATTACCCATCAGAGCGGATCATGACCACCCAAACCCACCCAATCTTGGATCGTCTGATGGGCGCATTCAGATGATCGTCCTCCATCATTTTCATCCTAACTATCCCACCGACCTTCGGCAAAGTGCCCAACCTCCGATTTATCCATTTTTTCCCGACGTCCCACACCTCTATTTTCACTCATCCCAACTCCTCGTCAAACCTACAACTTCCAGTCTCCATGCCAACCCTCCCTTGACTATGAAGCACCTCCGAGCACTTTTAAGAGGTGGTTCAACAACCCACATCCATCGCCTAGAATCACCTCCTACCTTCTTCAAATACCCCCACGTTGACGAGCTATTCGCCCATGTGTGCGAGAACCCTGACACAACCTCCACCTACTGTGACAGGGTTCGTGTGAGCTTCTTGAGCGAAGAGTGAGATATCCTCACCAATGTGATCATTGGTCCTCCGACCAAGTTACAACCCCATCTTGGAGTTGTTCGAGCTCAGCCCCTCGCCAAGGCTCATAGGGAAAACCAAGAGTCACTAGGATCTGCCCCAGGCCCATGTCGTACCTCTCAGTTCTTCCTCTATATTCATCTTTTTCACCAGGTAAGACCCTATGTTGGTCTTATCTTTTCTTCTTTACTTATTCAATTTATTTGCAAACAACCATACACCCTCTTCACTACTAGATCATCTCCTCGCCTCCACCTTCACTCATTGATCCACGTGCAATTCCTCATACTTCACCTCTTCTCCATCATCTGATCACCATCAATCCAAGTCCTCTTTCTGCAAGAGAGGACCCATTAGGGCCCGATACTTCCACAACGATAGAGCTTCCATTTCATCTTATTCATCTCCAGAGATTCCTTTTGGTGTCTGGTTTCACGCACTAACACTGCAAGTGCTCTACGAGCTTGATCAGTTGGAATTTCTTAGGACCTCCGATCAATCTTTTTTCCTCTGACGACCCTTCATCGACTGAAACTTTCAGATCTCCTCGATCCTTCGTCGATCATTTATCTCCTTCGTGAGGCTCCAAGGAAGCTACTCTAACAATTAGGCTGAGCATCAGAGTAAGAAGCAACAAGAGCTCCCTCATCGGAGATCTACTATACACCACAGCGGGTAGTGGAGAGGGATTCATCGTCAGCAAGCAGTTGCCGTTGGATCAGGTTTATAAACCTAATCCTATGGCTTAGATCACACCCCAAGCCGATTCGCCAAGCCACGAGCCTCGACCAACCGAAGCTACCTTCGAGCTGAGACACGAAGAACCAGATGATGACACATGGTCCCGAACCAGCCCTGTGCCTCGAGCCTTGCCACTACGTGAGCCATTGCACGTGATGGGAAAAATTGTAGCGTCTGGGCTACACTTCAGATGATTCGGATGTTAGTCTTGTGTGTGCGATAAACGTGTCCACTTGGGAAAACTTCAAGATAAGCCATGTGTAATTATTTAGTTCTCATTTTATCCATGTGTACAGGTTATTTTGCATGATTGACACTATTGGTTTGTATATATTGCAATCTGACCGCTATTTTGGACTTAGTTGTTATGTTTTGTGATGGTTTTCTTTTAATTATGTCCCTTCCTTATATGTTAATATCTTGTGCATATGACATACAAATTTTACAAACTTGGTGTCTAATTTAAGGTATTGTCATGCTCTTTAAAATGATATATTCAAAACTCTGATATGCTTTGTTAATGATGAATTGAATATCAGAGAAGTATATTGGCCTTAATCATTAATTAGTTGAGCTAAATTTGCATGTTAATTGATTTTAATGCACCATTAAGTCCATGATTCGCCTTAGACTCATTTGATATAAACAGCAACTCTTCATGAATTATTTTGACTATTAAATCCTGATTTTATATTGCATTAGGGTACTTAGATGAGTTGACTTCCAATTGGCTTGATTAATTGATGTATCGATAAAAAGAGACTAGTTGGACCTTGAAATGTAATTCATTTGGATAGATTGATGCCTGACTATTTCAAAGTTAATTGATTCAATCAGGAGCATTGATTGTAAGTGAATCTTTATGTTTATGTATGCATTTTGTTGTATTGATCATTAGCCTTTTATGGTATGTAATCTTACTTGCATTGAAAAATCCATAAAAACCATGCATGAAGTTCATTGTCATTGTGTTCACTTGACCTAGATACACTTTAGAGTAACTTAATCATATATTTAGATCTCGATTAGGTAGATCAATCAATTGTATACTTGAGTTCGACCCTGGAATTATCCAGAAGATTTAGCCAAGCCACTCCTCGTGGAGATCTTACGCTCGATTCGGATACATTGTTAAGCGGACATACTACAACTTGACCTTATTACCCTAAGCATTTAACATTGTATCAACCACTTTTGTGGTAAGCCATCAACGAGATCCTTAGAATCTTGATCCAACGGTGTGTTGTCAAAAAGGATATTTCAATCATTTTGTTTCCATTTAAATTTTAATTCCATTTAATAACTTCAATCATCATTTTAGGCTCATTTTAATTTTGAATTTTGAATTTCTTTCTGTACTTGTCGATTTCTGAAACATTCTCAGTAAATATAATTTACTTAATATTTTTGTAATATACAAATCGTATTTTGTAGATTTTAGATTTGATTTTGTAATTTCAAACATGTTTTTTTTACATTCACATTCGCTAATTTTTGTATATTATTATTTTCATTTGTAAAATTTGTATTGTCCTTTGTAATATGTCATAAGTATTCGTAGTTTATTAGGGGTGTGTAGCATTGTGTGGATACTTGTAACTATTTGAGTTCCTTTATATTTTTTAGCATTCCTTTGTAAAACTATATGGTTGCTTTGTAACATTTGAGTGGAGATCTGCAACAAAAAGTAAACTGTTAGAAATTGATAAAATGTAAAAAATGATCTGATATTGTAAATAGCAATCGAGATTTATAAAAATGATTTGAGATTTGTAAAAGACAATTCAATATTTGTAAGTCACGGTCTGATATTCAAAAGTAACCACGCCCCTCATCTGCCTCCATCACGTGCCACCACGATGCAATCCTTCTTCATCGTGCATCGTGCATCCCTCCTCCACCCTAGTCCAACAACTCCTCATCATCGTGTACCGTTGTAGGGAGATAAAAGAGGGGGAGGGATGGGGCCATGCTCCTCCTTATCACACCACCACCAAGAAATCGAAGAAAACCCCCAAATACATGTGTGAACCCAAAACTCAATAACCCAAATAACAATAACAAAGTATTTTCCCACATTAACTAGGATCGGCTACATAGATTCTTTGCTTCCACTCAGATCTATCTGGGGCCAATCATGGGCTTAGATACAAAAAACTAAGATCGTTTATATAGTCTCATTCCAACACCTCTTAGACCTTCCTCGCCCTTTTAGCTGACTCAACATCCCAAAACTTGCATCTACTAACTAGTGCATCAACGACCTTTGCAAATGGCTAAACTACTTTAAGCAATTTTCTCGCATCTTATCCTCAATCGGAGCTACACCAACTTTCCTTCTAATTGCATCATTTTGAATCCGATCTTTACGTATGTTCCCATACATCTACCTTAGCATTTTCATTTCGGCTATTGTCATTCTCTACACATGTCTATGTTTGACATGATTTTAAAAAAAACATATTTGAATAGAACACTATTTTGATTTGAGTGATTTAGGTCTTAAACAAAAAAGAGAACAATGAAAATCGAGAATCTGATCTTCAATCCAAAGGCACCGTTGTCGCCTCCATGAGGATCCAGAGTCGTTGTCGCATGACGTGCCTCCCTCATCCGCATCGTCGTTTCCCCCCTCGTTGCGCGCCACCCTCCATTTGCTAGGATATTTGCTAGGATTTGATACCCATCAAGAGAGAGAGAGAGGGATTAATTGGAAATTAACATTAATTGAAAATGGATTGTCACGTTTTATGTTTAGAATGTGAAAATGACGAAAACATACTTATCATCAATTAAAAATTGGCATTAATACCTATTTAATCTCAACTACGAGATTAGAATCTAAAAGCATGTATTAATGGCTATCCAAAGGGGTGGTGAGCCCCAATCTCCTTTGAAGTTATTCATATATAGGGGGACCGTTCAATAAGACATGGTCCTTCTTGAGTTCAGAAAGGTCGTCCCCATTTTGTAAAAAACACAAGCAATTTACAAAATAAGTAAATATTTGTATTATAACTGCACATTATAATGCTAAACTGCACATTATAAAATAAAGTTGCATATTGTATTTTTTACTAAAATAAACATGAAAATTGCATTAAGGACGAGGAAGGTCATATGCTTGTTACTCAGAAGGATATAAAGACTAGATGGGAGCAGTACTTTCATAAACTTTTCATTGGGGAAGGAAATAGAGAGATCATTTTGGGTGATCTAACTTGTAGTGAAAGTTACTTGAATCGTGCAAGCTATAGACGGATACAAAGAAAGGAAATAGAAGAGACTTTGAAGGTTATGAGATCCGGGAAAGGTGTAGGATCGGATGACATCCCTGTAGAAGTATGGAGAGTTTTAGGTGAGCATTGTTTGACTTGGCTTACGAATATGTTCAATGTTATTTGGCGAAGCAAGAAAATGCCTGAAGATTGGAGGAGGAGTATCGTGGTGCCTCTTTATAATAATAAAGGAGACATTCAAAATTGTTCAAATTATAGAGGTATCAAGATGATGAGTCACACTATGAAAATTTGGGAACGTGTGATCGAAAGAAGGTTGAGGCAAATTTCCAACATAAAAGAAAACCAATTCGGATTCATGCCAGGTCGCTCAACGATTGAAGCCATCCATTTGCTGAGGAGAACAATGGAGATTTATAGAGCTAAAAGGAAGAACCTCCACATGATCTTTATTGATTTGGAGAAGGCTTATGATTATGTCCCACGAGAGATATTGTGGAGAGTGTTGGAGAAGAGACAAGTACCTGTCCTATACATTAACCTCATAAAGGACATGTATGATGGGGCTTTATCTTGTGTAAGGACCCCGTCTGGGAAGACTAGATATTTTGACATCAACATTGGTTTACATAAAGGTTCTGCTTTGAGTCCATTTCTTTTTACTTCGATTATGGACGAGTTGACAAGTCACATTCAGGATGAGTTACCTTGATGTATATTATTTGCTGATGATATTGTGTTAATTGACGAGACTAGAGATGGAGTAAATGAGAAGCCTGAGGTCTGGAGACATGAGTTGGAGACTAAAGGATTTCGTATAAGTAGGGCCAAGACGGAATATATGGAGTGCACCTTTGATGGAAGCAATGATGAAGGAATCGAGGTGAAGATTGGTGACGATAACATTCAGAAGAGAGATTCCTTTAGATATATGGGATCTATTCTGCAACATGATGGGGAAATTGATGGAGATGTTACTAATAGATTAAATGCCGGCTGGCTAAAGTGGAGAGGAGCATCTACTGTTCTCTGTGATGAGAAAATTCCTTTAAAAATTAAAGGAAAGTTTTACAAAGCAGCCGTGAGACCTGCTATGCTTTATGGATCTGAATGTTGGCCTGTGAACCATAAACATGTGCAAAGAATGAATGTAGCAGAAATGAAAATGTTAAGGTGGATGTGTGGACACACACGTAACGATCAGATTCGGAATGATGTAATCAGAAAGAAAGTTGGTGTAGCTCCGATCGAGGATAAGATGCGAGAAAATCGCTTAAGATGGTTTGGACATTTGCAAAGAAGATCAACTGATGCACCAGTTAGAAGATGTGAGGGTTGGGATGTTGAGCCGGCTAAGAGAGGGTGGAAACGGCCCAAGAAGTGTTGGAAAGAGACCATACGAAGGGATCTTAGTTTTGTGGATATAAGCACGGGATTGACTCAAGCTAGATCTGAATGGAGGCGAAGAATCCATGTAGCTGATCCTACTTAATTGTGGGAAAAGGCTTTGTTGTTGTTGTTGAAATATAAAAATTGCACATTATAATACAAGATGTTTGCCTATTTTATCAAAATGTTGGTGTTTTTTTTACAAAAAAAGTGGCGGTCTTCCTGAACTCGAGAAGGACCATGTCCTATTTGAAGTATCTCATATCTATCTATATATATATGGGGAAAATGGGGCTGCCCCCTAGGAGGAGCTAACTCAGCTCCCCCGACCTATTTTTCCTATTTTTTATTTTTTTTGAAAATTCCTTTCGTGAATATTCATCACTATATCCCTATATTATGCTATTCAATTTTCGTGCGAAATAGAGACTCCTACAACCTCTATCTAGATAGTCAAATTTAAATGGTCGTTGAATTATTGAAATAGACCCTGTCTGGATGGAGGTCGTGGAAGTCTCTGTTTTGCACGAAATTTGAATGGTATAATATAGAGATATAATGCTGAATATTCACAGAAGAAATTTTCAAAAAAAATAAAAAAAATAAAAATGGGGGCGGAGGGAAGGTAGCCTTGAAGCATCTCCTCTCTCTCTCTCTCTCTATATATATATATATATATATAGGTAAAATGGGGTCGCCCCTAGATGGAGCTAACTTAGCTCCCCTGCTCCAATTTCCCAATTTGTTATTTTTTTGAAAAATTCTTCTGTGAACCATCATTATATCCCTATATTATGTCATCCAAGTTTCATGTGAAACAAAGACTCCTACGACCTCCATCTAAACGGTCAAATTTTAACGGTCACAGAATATTTGAAATCAACTCTGTCTGGATGGAGGCCGTAGGAGTCTTTGTTTCGCACGAAACTTGAATGACGTAATATAGGGATATAGTGATGAGTTTTTACGGAAGAATTTTTTAAAAAAATAAAAATTAGAAGAATGATGCGGGGGAAGCTAAGTTAGCTCCCCCTAGGGGACAAACCCATACCCCTCCCCCCCCCCCCCCACCCACACACACACATATTATTAATGGGGTTGCCAAGCCCCCTATTTCGGCGTCTTTTTTATTTTTTTGAAAAATATCACCATGTATATTCACCCCTATATCCCTCCTATATGCCATTCTAATTTCGTCAGAAACAAAGATTCCTACGACCTCCATCGAGATAGTGTCGATTTAAAAAATCCTAAGACCATTAAAAAATGACTGCCTGGATGGAGGCCGTAGGAGTCTCTGTTTCTGACGAAATTCGAATGGCGTGTAGAAGGGATATAGGGATGAATATACATAGCGATATTTTTCAAAAAAAAATAAAGAAAACACCGAAAATGACGTGGGGGCAGCTATGTTGGCTGCCCCAAGGGGTCAGCCCACTAACCCCATATATATATATATATATATATATATATATATATATATATAGGATTTTTATCCAATGCGGACAAGGCTCATTAACGTTTCGGTGAGCACCATTTGTAGGCCACACACGTGTATTACCAATTGAGTGGTTACCTATTTCGAAGGATGTTGTTTTTGGAATGAGTTTAATATGCAAAGCGATTTAACAATAAGGGTATTCCAATTATATCGCGTCCTAAAAAATAGAAAGATTGTTTTGGAAAGAAAACATTCGAATCGATGATTTCTTGCAGAAAATCGAGATCCAAATGCTCAGGTCAGTAATATATACACAATGGACAAGTAAGTGCTTGTTGTGAAGTCAGTAATATCCAAAACAACGGTCACTAATTTACATTCATTTTATTATATGGTGTAGAATTCAGTAATATATACACAATGGTCAAGTAAGTGCTTGTTGTGAAGTCAGTAAAAGCATAACAAATGGTCAGTAATTTCTATACGTATTATTACTTTGAATAGAATTCAGTAATTTAGAGACAATACTCACGTAAATGGTTGTTGCGAGATCAGTAATATCCAAACAATGGTCAGTAATTTACATTCATTTTATTACATGGTGCAGAATTCAGTAATATATGCACAATTGACAAGTAAGTGCTTGTTGTGAAGTCAGTAATATCCAAACAACGGTCAGTAATTTACATTCATTTTATTACATGGTGCAGATTTCAGTAATATATACACAATGGACAAGTAAGTGCTTGTTGTGAAGTCAGTAAAAACATAACAAATGGTCAGTAATATGTGTACGATTCTCAAGTAATAGCTACTATGAGATCAGTAATAACAAAGTAATGGTCAGTAAGTCATGGGCGTTGCTCAAGTAAGAAAGTAACTATTTGTTAATGCAATGCACATTACATAGACAATGGTATAACTAACCATTTGTTATGTTATTACTGATCTCACAACACACATTTACTTAACCATTTTATTCATATTACTAAATTCTGTACAATGTAACTATTTGGATGTAAATTACTGATCATTGTATTGATATTACTGATCTCACAATAAGCATTTACTTGACCGAATTATATTTATTATTATCATAATGTTTGGATCCTTAATCATCCGCGTGGAATCATTTATTTGAATTGTTTCTTTCCAAAACCGTCTTCCAATTTTTAATGACGTTGTATAATAGGCAATATAAGATTTTTTATATACGTGGCAGCCTATAATTAGAAATGTAATTATTTCTAATACAAGTGTATAGCCCAGAATGGGTGCTCATTGAAACGTTAATGGGCACAGGGCTCATTGGATAAGCCATATATATATAGGATTTAATGGGGCTGCCCCCTGGGGGCAGCCAACATGGCTGCCCCGCCCCCTATTTCCGACGTTTTTTTTATTTTTTTTTGAAAAATAAAACCATGTAAATTCATCCCTATATCCCTCCTACATGTCATTCGAATTTCGTCAGAAACAGAGACTCCTACGGCCTCCATCGAGATGATGTCGATTTAAAAAATCCTGTTACCGTTAAAAATGATTGTCTGGATGGAGGCCGTAGGAGTCTCTGTTTCCGACGAAATTCGAATGGCATGTAGGAGGGATATAGGGATGAATATACATGGTGACATTTTTTGAAAAAAAATAAAAAAAGCGTCGAAAATGGCGCGGGGGCAGCCATGTTGGCTACCCCCAGGGGGCAGCCCCATTAACCTCATATATATATATATATATATATATATATATATAGGAAATTTATTCAGAGGGCACTGTGCCGATTTGGGTCGTGGTGAGCCTCTAATTCCAACCGTCAGATTTGTATCGCTCAATCCCTTAAAAATAGGAACCATAACCAAAATGGAAAGAGAAGCTAATTGGAAATATTAAGCAATTCTTAAATTAGTATACGTTTATGGAAACGTGTGTTGATAGATCAACGAGAGGCGGTTGATCTCGCATTTTTCGATCTAGCGATTTGCAAAGTGAGGTGATGAATCATGTAAAGAGAGGCGATCGTTTTTTATCTAATGCAAGGTATTGTATTTCGATTAGATTTTTATTTTTCGCATTTTGATTTGAATCTTATAATATGTAGAAAGAATTTTTTTTGGATATTTTGATTTGAATCTGACTGATTATAGACCATATTTTGATTTTTTTTATGTTTCTCGATCATGAGTTGATACACGATTTGTAGTCCATTGAATCTGATTTGAATCTGATTGAATTTGATACACGATTTGTAGCCCATTGAATCTGATTTGAATTTGATACACGATTTGAATCGTATTTTTATGACCGATTTGAATCTGATTGAATTTGATACACGATTTGTAGTCTATTGAATCTTTTCGAAGGTATTTTGATTTCATACAATAAAAAGTTACTGATGTATTTAAGTAATTTACTTACAAGATATATTTATGTTACTAATGCTAACACACTTATTACTTTTAATGTGTTACTTTGAAAATATACCGAGTTACTGATGTATTTAAGTAATTTACTTATAAGATATTTTATGTTACTAATGATAACACAATTGTTACTTTTAATGTTTTACTTTGAATATATACTGAGTTACTGATATATCTACTTATTTTACTTATAAGATATTTTATGTTACTACTACTATCAAAATTGTTACTTTTAATGTGTTACTTTGAAGATATACTGACTATAATGCTGAGTTACTAACAATTCATTACAAGTTACTTGTCAATAATCAAACGTTACTAACATTTCATTACAAGTTACTTGTCATTGAATGATTCTTACTGAAGCGAGTATATTGCTGAGTTACTAACAATCATTACAAGTTACTTGTCATATAATAAATGTTACTAACAATTCATTACAAGTTACTTGTCATTCAATGATTCTTACTGAAGTGAGTATATTGCTGAATTACTTTTCTTTATACAATTCTTACTATTCACGGATATAAAATAACTTATTGTTTCTTGCAGAACAATGCACAATTTGGTGTCTTGAAGAAGCTGTTGTTATGCCGAGGAGCGAGAGCAAAACAACATCATCTAAATGAACTAGAAGACAGTTGACATTTGGATGTTCACCATATAACTATAATTAAGTAATTTATGTGTGACTTTCGGTAACACTTGACGTATTACAAGTAATTAAATAGGCTACATAAGTAAAGAATGTGTGATTCGATAGTAATTCAAAACAAAGAATAAAACAAGTAAGATACATAGAAGTATCAGTAACATATAATAAATTGTAGGTAAAAGAAGGTAATGGAATAAGTAAGTTGGAATAAGTATAAAAAAATCACGTAACCAGTAACTTATGTATTGCTATCAGTAACAGTCGATACATTATAAGTAATTAAAAATGTTATATAAGTAAATAAGAGGTGCTTCAGTAAGACTCAAAGTATTGAGTAACTATAACATTAGTAACAATCAAAATGACTTCAGTAAAATGTACATTTGTAATCAGTACTTATTGTATGGACATTAGTAATTCACATACTTAATTACTGATCCCACAACAATAGTTACTTGAGAACTGAATATGTATTACTTGAGTAACATGAATGAATTACTGATCTCTGTACAATGTAATATTACAGATGTAAAATAACTATAGATTCAGTAACAATCATAATGCGTTCAGTAATATGTATATTTGTAATAGGTAATTATTGTATGGACATTAGTAATTGACGTAATCAATAATTATAATCAGTAATTTATCTTTCTTAATCCAAACGTGGAATGATCATTCCATAAATAGAATATATGCCGACAATAATTTAAATGCGTATTTTTTATCTTACTAAAACCGACCACCTATTTTTAAGGAAATGATTTAATTCGAATTCTTATTATGTTAATAATGCATGCACATTGTTATTGCCAAAACCGTTCCCTTCCAAATAGAACCGACACATACACGTGGCGAGCCCACGTTTGGTGCTCACCACGACCCAAATCGGCACAGTGCCCTCTGGATAAGCCCTATATATATATATATATATATATATATATATATATATATATATATATATATATGGGGGAGCTGGGAGCCTATACCCAGGGGTGTAGGTAACTACCTACACTCGGCCTTCTTTTTCATGATTTTTGAGTTTTTTTGAATAAAAGCGTAGGGGGATTTTCTTAATATATTGAGAGGAATATGTGTTTCAAGTTTCAAGCAAAACAAACATTCCTAACATGTTCATCTAGAAGATACCATTTTCAGCAATTTTCAGCAATTCTGATACCGCTAAAATTTGACGGTCTTGATGAAGATGATAGGAGTTTCGAATTAAGTTGAATTTTGAATGACAACATGGTGATATATAGTGATCTAATTCCCCAAAAGTTTAATTTCAAAAAAATCAAAAAATAATGAAAAAATGAGTCGGATGTAGGTAGTTACCTACACCCCTGGGAGTAGGCTCCCTTTTCCCTATATATATATATATATATATATATATATATATATAGGATTTCTTTCAAATAGGATGTAGTCCTTCCATAGTTAAGGAAGGCTAGCCACTTTTTTGTATAAAACAGGATGACTTTGGTAGAATACATATACAGTTTTGTATTGTAGCATAGACTTTTAATGTTTGTATTATAATACGTAGTTTTGTATGCGGCTTTGTATTTATAATGTACACCTATAATACAAATTGTATACGTATTCTACTAAAGTACTCGTTTTTATACAAAAAAGGGGCGGCCTTCCTGAACTCAGGAAGGACTGCGTCCTATTTGAAAGGCCCTATATATGGATATATATATGGGTTATACTCATTTTTGCAAATTTTTTTATTTTTTTGAAAAATATCATCATGTATATTCATCCCTATATCCCCCCTATATGCCATTCGAATTTCTCCAGAAACAGAGACTCCGACGACCTCCATCCAGACAATCATTTTTTAACGGTAACAGGATTTTTTAAATCGACATCATGTCGATGGAGGCCGTAGGAGTCTCTGTTTCTGACGAAATTCGAATGGCATATAGGAGGGATATAGGGATCAATATACATTGTGCTATTTTTCAAAAGAAATAAAAAAAATTGACGAAAAATGGGGCAGGGCAGCCATGTTGGCTTCCCCTAGAGGGCAGCCTCGCTTTTTCCTATATATATATAGGGATAAATGGGGTTGCCCCCTGGGGAGAGCTAACCTGGCTCCCCCCGCCTCATTTCGCCTGATTTTTTTTATTTTTTTTGAAAATTTCTTCCGTGGAATTTCATCACTATATCCATATATTATGTCATTAAAATTTCGTGCGAAACAGATACTCCTACGGCCTCCATCCAGACAGACATTTTTTAACGGTAACAGAATTGCTAAAAACGACCCCGTCTGGATGGAAGTCGTAGGAGTCTCTTTTTCATGCGAAATTTTAATGACATAATATAAAGATATATTGATCAAAATCAACGGAAGAAATTTTTCAAAAAAATAAAAAAAACTGGACGAAATGCCGTGGGGGGAGCCAAGTTAGCTCCCCCATGGGGGCATCCTCATTTTACCCATATATATATAGGGTAAATTGGGGCTGCCCCCTGTGAGTAGCCAACTTGGCTACTCACACCTCAATTTTTCCCTCATTTTTTTATTTCTTTGGAAAATAAAAATTTGTATATTCATCACTATATCCCTCTAACATTCTATTAAAATTTCGTTAGAAACGGAGACTCCTAGGCCCTCCATCCAGACGTCATTTTTTAACGGTCGTAGGATTTTTTAAATCTACCCTGTTTGGATGGAGGCCATAGGAGTCTCTGTTTCTGACGAAATTTTAATAGAATGTTAGAGGGATATAATGATGAATTTACAAATTTTTATATATGGGTTAAATGGGGCTGCCCCCAGGGAGTAGCCAACTTGGCTACTCCCACCCCTATTTTTCCCTCATTTTTTTATTTATTTGGAAAATAAAAATTTGTAAATTCATCATTATATCCCTCTAATATTTTATTAAAATTTTGTCAAAAACAGAGACTCCTACGGCTTCCATCCAAACAGGGTCGATTTAAAAAATCCTGCGACCTTTAAAAAAATAACGTCTGGATGGAGGGCCTAGGAGTCTTTGTTTCTGACGAAATTTTAATAGAAAGTTAGAGGGATATAGTGATGAATATACAAATTTTTATTTTCCAAAGAAATAAAAAAATGAGGGAAAATAGGGGTGGGAGTAGCCAAGTTGGCTACTCCCAGGGGGCAACCCCATTTTACCCTATATATATATATATATATATATATATATATATGGGTTTAGCCCCTTGGAGGAGCCTGTCCTATTTTTTTATTTTTTATTTTTTTAAATGCTTCCATAGAATTCCATCACTATATCTCTATATTATGTCATTCAAGTTTCGTGCAAAACGAGCCTCTACAACCTTCATCCAGACTGTCATTTTTTAACGGTCGCAGAATAGTTGAAATCGACCCTATCTAGGAGTCTCTGTTTCACACAAAATTTGAATGACATAATATAGGGATATATTTATGAAAATCTACAGAAGCATTTTAAAAAAATAAAAAAATGAGAAAAATGAGGTGGGGGAGCTAAGTTAGCTCCACCTAGGGGCAGCCACATTATTCCCTATATATAGAGAGGTTTGATCCTGTGAGAGCCAAAAACTGTGAGGTCCATATTCACTGCTCTCATGCTTTTACAGTTTTTTGCTCTCATAGAATCAACCCTCTCATACATACATACATATAAACTAGATAAGACATATATTAATATAATATACTCTGAGTTTTACATATGTGATACTAGTTTACATTAAATTTAATATTTTATATGCCAAATAACATATAAACTACTTATATTAGTTATATAAAGTATAAATTATGGTAATATAATCATTTGTATTTATTAAATAATATTAAAAATTCAAAATAGAAAAATAAAGTGAGCCTATAGGCCGACCCATGATAGGCTTTGGGCAGAGATTTTAAACCTCGGCTCATTCGGCACTACCTGCTTTTTGGTCCGGTATAATTTTGATGATGTTGAGGTCATGCATCAATAGAAAGTCCTTGCAAACCTCGAGTGGAATATATAAACCCCAAAAGGTTGATCTTGAAAGTCAAAGTAGGATATGTAAACCTAAAAGCTTACATAGCACCTCCTATCTCACGCCATTCTTTAGTCATAGCACAAAGATCGAGAACACGAATTCTAGTACAAAGAGATTATATCTAGAACACAATGTATATCCAAAGAATGATAAACAAATACCTAAAAGGAAAATTATTCTCGCACCCAAAAAGACACTCAAAATCTTACCCTTTCTACATGGCATGACACCTCAACAACCATGTAAGACTACCTCAGCAGCTATGTAAGACCACCTCATCAACTATGCACAATCGTCATTCATTGGAACTTGTGAGAACCTTTGACAACCATCGTATCAAGTCTCGGATTCGATTTCATTGGACTCATGGCAGGTTTTTGGGCCAACCAATTAATAAGTTTAGGAGCATACCATTTATTTACTTCAAAATCATAGGGGTCTTTGGGCTAATGCCATGAGTTAGAAACATGTCGTATTTTTAACTGATTTTTATTATAGGTCTTCAGGGAGTTAGCATATTATAAGCTCATTTCTATGGCAAGTACTCGAAGATCGACTATATTATTAGTTCATTTTTATGACAACTTTTCAGGTCAGCATGTTGCCGTCACCACCTTTTCCTTCCTTCCGACCTGTCACTGCCAAAACAATCGTGACATGTTGCCACTACCATCACTACTTTCTCCTCCCTACCCACTGGCCACCACCGCCTTCTCCTTCCACACTACCTATGATCGCCACCACCACTATTGCACCACCTCCGCCTCACAAACCAACTTGCACTACGCAATGACTACTTTTGTTGCTTGCTTGCGCCACCATCATCGCTCGTCGCGCCAATACCATCAATACTCGCTGCACCATCGCAGCACCACCAGTGCTTGCATGTGCCACGATTATGCACACTGTCATGCCACTTTGCATTGATGCACCACTATACTCATGCACCTCCACACCACCTACAAATTAGGAGGTGAGGCTGTCCTTTCCTCCTTAAATAGAGATTTTTTAAAAAAATGCATTCTTGAAATAGGCTGAATGTCATGTTGAATAACCGATAAGATGTAGGTGATATGCTGAATACTCGAGTCTTATCCTAACAGCATACTGTTTTGATCTCGTCATGTCGACCAAGCAGCTATTTTTCAACTACTGGTGAGTTGTAGCCTGTGAAACATTCCCTCAAACGAGCTGGATATCAACACTACAAACTCAGATAAACCATCCAAATATGCGTCAAAAGACACATAAGCTACACTTTACCATAGAAGGCTGCATTATAATGAATAATAAGTATCACATCACGTATATAATGTCTCCCGTCAACGTATGTTTGTATTCATGGATATATAATTAAGTAGGTAGGTAGGTAAATAGAGACTGGCTACCCCCAGCTTTACCCCCCGAGGTAACTTGGCTACCCCCAGCTCTACCCCTGCATTCACGAGTTGGATGTATAGACCCCACAATTTCTTTCCTATAATATTTTTTAACCACGTTCAAGTAAAAAAGTTAACATTAAAAATACATTATAATCATAATAAGTTAATATAACACAATCAATGTGACATCATATCACATTTATCATCCAAATACTCCAACCAAACCCAACCCAACCCAACCATGTAACCAAACATACCCTGAGAGTCCGGATAAGTGCATTTCTTTATTCCCAGGTAGAAATCCGCGGTGTAAAGCTGAGTTTTAGCTTCCCTACATATGCCAATACACTCAAGATTCAGCTAAGAAAGGTTATAAGTTGCTGCTGTATATTTCCCGCAAGAGATATCTGGCTATAAACATTGTTAAACATGGATTACCTTCTACAGATGACAATGTGTATCAGTAACTTATAAATACACACCTTGTTAATACAAATGCAACCGCCAGTCCTCAGAATGTGGCTTCTCAGGAAAGTCCACAGTTGGTTCCCGTATAATAGGAACATCGAAGAAGCAAATGATAAAAATGCCCCGGCAACAAAGATTGATATGCACAACATAGAACCCTTTTTCCAGTAACTTAGACATGGAATGAGAAGCGAGAGAGAGAGAAAGAGATGTAGGCAAATTGACATGTAATTGCATCAAAAGGAGAATAATTACAGTCATCTTGGTCCAGATAACAAGTCAGGCTCCATGTTGTCTGTGGAGTCCAATATCCAGTCTGTCGGACGGTGGATTGGGATGAGCTCTTGCTGGATGACCTCCACCTTTTGCCATTCCTCCCATCTCTCCGCAAGGCCATCCCCTTCAAGCATCCTTACCACCTCTGACATTTTTGGCCGATCCAACGGTGAGCCCAGTGTGCAGAGCAGGGCCACCTGGATGAGCTGCTCAACCTCGGCATCGATGTAATTGTGTTGCAGATCCGGGTCAACCAACATAATTAGCTTCTTCTCCTTGAGGAGACCTTTAACCTGGAGAAAAATTAGGACCCCATCAGGCACTCCTATATCCTTGGAAGCAAATAAATCATATCTACAGATACAACAAGCCCAACTTTGACAGCAATCAGGAAAATCAATGTTGAGCATGATCCAAATATACAATTGCAGAATGCATGAGTTGCAAAAGCTAATAGCTTAAGTTCATAGGAGAAGTTGAGTGAAATATACCCAATCGAGCAACATGACATCATCATCGTTGGCAAGGCGAGCAAGATCAAAAGCTCTTTGCCCTGTGATAAGCTCCAGAAGCATGATGCCGTACCCAAACACATCTGTCTTCTCTGACGATTTTCCAGTAGATAGATATTCAGGAGCTATATGCCCTATTGTTCCACGGACAGCAGTTGTCACATGAGTATCCTTGTAATCCATAAGTTTTGCCAAGCCAAAGTCGCCAACAACTGCTTCAAAGTCTTCATCAAGTAAAATATTAGCAGCCTTCACATCACGATGAATAATCTTCGGATCGCAGTGATCATGCAAATAGGAAAGCCCTCTAGCCGCACCTAGTGCTATTCGTTTTCGTGTAGCCCAGTCAAGTGGAGGCTCTGTAGGATTGCGCTCTGCAGGTACGTCAATTCAACAACTACTCTTTCAAGATTTGTAAGTAAAATCGAAAACAAACCATAAAATATATGCTGCCCTCAAATGACTCTAAAAAACTGAAAGAAACTAAAAATATGGTAGAGAAGCTACATCCGAGAGGCAATAGTTAATACAAACCTCTTAAACATGAAGCAACGCTTCCATTTGCCATGTAAGGGTACACAAGCAACCGCTCAGTCGGGGTCATGCAGAATCCACGTAGTCGTAAAAGATTGCGATGAACAGCCATACTAATCATCTCGACTTCTGTCTGGAACTGAAGCTCCCCTCCAGGGGTGCGCTCCTCCTTTAACCTTTTCACAGCCACTAGAGAACCATCTGCAAGACGACCTTTGTATACCTTACCAAAGCCACCTCTTCCCAAAATGTTTTTGTTACTAAAGCCATCAGTTGCAACTTGGAGTTCACGCAAAGAGAACCTTTTAAGCTGGCCAAGGTGAACTTCAGGATCTTCTTCAGCTGCACAAGGTCAATAATATTAGGTACCAACAGAGCATCGACACAAATGAAAGAGAGTACATGTATGACAATATGGTTTCCAGTGATCCATTTCACCTTGTGTTCAATTGATTTACTTCATCAACATCAGTATTTACCATTTATACCACAAACCTGGCACCCACTACCCCCATATAAAAAAAGGAAAAGGAAAAAAACAAGCAACCATTTTCCCACATCAGCTTTCACATCCTGCACTTCCCCAGAAATTTTTTATTATTTCCAATACCTAGCATTATAATAAGCATAGATAGAAGGATAGAGCAAGAACTGAGTCCAAAAGAAAGTGCCTTATACTTAAAAACAGCCACATATATTCGGGGAAAACAAATCTTTGATTTCTGTTTGATAGAATTTTCTCGCATGGAATTGAAACAGCACATAATAATTTAAGGCAATTATCTTGAACGAAAAAGCATGTCTCATATGCGGGATATCAATCGCTGTCTCTTATCTATCCTCGTGGTTCACAAGATATAGCTCCCTCCACCATGAGTCATATTTCTACACCTAATGTAGCAATTTTCAGTAGACTGGGTCGGTTAGCTGGTCCATTTATGCTATTAGGAGGGGTGACTGAATAGAACGATTATATTCGATCAGTATTCTATCCGACCGAATAGTCGGTCCAACTAGTTGGCAGATTGATCAATGAATCTGCTGACAAATGATAAAATGCTACGTTTTAATCTTTTTTATTTTCCAAATATTTATTAATGACTGGAATTCAATTGGTACTTTATCTTGTTAATTAATGATCATATGCGTATAAATATAGAAGACTACATGTATTAAACATCACTTATATATCTAAAATACCTAAAAAACCCTAATCGAATATATATGATGAGACACCCTACAGTGTTTATTCTTTATTCGGTGACCCTTCCACTGACTTTGTGCAACACTGGTAAGAAATCACACATATTAGAAATTAGGATTTAGAATCCTTAGTGTATCCATTCCAGATCAACCTCTCCAGCAGTGAAATTATGTTTGTATTTTATACATCATTTAAAACAAGTGGAAGTGGTGGTTGTTGGCACTGAGCAGTTGTTGGGGCAGGACATGGTGGCAGATAGCAGATGAAGGAGAAGAGGGAGAAAGATAATTAAAGTTAGAGGATGACGGAGAAAAGGAGGAAAAGGGTAACTGGAGGATACATGGTGAGTAGAGGCAATTCAAGAGGAGGATAAAACATCCCTACCGCAAATACAATAAAGAGAAGTTAACCAGATAAAAAAATAATTTCTAAAAGAGCCATAGAGAGTTTCGTTCATTTTCCTTGAGATGGAATAATGGAAGCAAAGATATAGATCTTAGCCCTCTATATCATATGAAAAACAACCTAAAAGCACGAATCAAAGTAGGCAGCTCAATAATACGAACCAGGTACATCAAAGAAGTATTCTTGTGGTTTTCTGCGACGCCACCAAGCGAATGCAATTGCAGGTACTGCAAAAAGCAATGCAGCACCTGCTGCAACACCACCAGCAATTGCACCAGTGCTAGACGCACTGTTTCCTGTTCAGGCAAAGGACTATGAGTAAACAGTAGTTACCGGTGCATATGTAACGGTCATATAAAACCCATATCAGAAATAATATAAAGCTAGCAATATAGGGACTTCAAACCTGTAGAAGAAGTCGGCGGTGTCGGAGCAAATGGTGGCGGAGGAGAAAAGGGAGGAGCACCTGGGCATGGTTTTGCCGTACCAGGGCCGCATAATAATTGATTTTTATCAAAACTACACAAAGTTAACTTCATCAGTGATGGTAATTAATATTACAAATTGACTAGTGCATGTACCACGTTCAAGATAATTAGTCCACCTGATGGGGGTGAATAGTGAAAATGAGCCATTAGATGGGACTTCTCCAGACAGATTGTTGGTGGACAAATCGCTGCATAGCAAAAAGTAGAAACATAAAAACCCGGCTAACAATTCCGATAGCATGGAGTATACTACATGAATCAGTAATGAACTTACAGAACTTGAAGTGAAGAAATGCTAGTAAGAGATACTGGGATACGACCAGTCAGCTTGTTGTTATTGAGCCGGCTATCCTTCCATGAACATATCAAAACGAAGAAAGTTACAATTTTTGGAGAACATTCTTCAGCAGAAAGAAAAATGAAACATATATAGTGCACCAAGCAGAAAACAACTCTTCTCGGTGGCTTTTCTGCAAAAGATATTCCCAGGTACTTGTAATGCACCATACTATTTTTAAACAGTCCTGAGTTGAAAAAACAAAAAAACAGCCAAAACTAATACATTGAAAAACTAGCAACAACCATGACTCAAGGAGAAAACAAAATGTAGAGATATATCTATGTTCTCTATCTTTTTCTTTATTTTAGTTCTTTTTGTTTGTCTTGTGTAATTTACTCATAGGTCTCTCCTCTATATAAGAGAGCCTAGGGTTTCCAAGAATAAACAACTCACTCATTTTTCCCAACATGGTATCAGAGCGGCGGTCCTAGACCGGAGCTCTAGTACCTGAGAAAAAAAACCCTAGCCCCTCTCCTTCAAGCCTCGGCGGCGGCACAACTCCTTTCATTTCCTCGACGGCGGCAGCACAGCCCCCTCCTTCTCCCTCTATTTCTCAGCGACGATGGCACAGTCCACCGCCCTCTCCTCCCTAGGTGGCGGCAGCACAATCCACCACCCTCTCCTCCCTAGGTGGCGGCAGCACAGCTGCACCGCCCTCTCTCTTTCTCTCGGCAATGGCGCGCTGGTAGGGGTGTAAACGAGCCGAACCTGAGCGAACCAACCCAGGCTCGGTTCGGTTCGTTTAGCATACTTTCATGTTCAAGTTCGATTCAGCTCGATAAAATAAAAACTGTAATTAGGTTCGGTTCGGTTCGGCTCGGGTAAGATTCGTAAAGATTTGGTTCGGCTTGTTTAAGGTTCGTTTAAGAATAAATGGTGTGCATATTTATGTAAATATAGAATGTATTTTTTCCTTATATATATACAATATCTATGTATATATACTTTTATGTATGTGTGTGTATATAATCAAACTTTTAACGAACATAACTTGAGCGAACCTATGTTTTTGAGGTTCGGTTTGTTTATTTAATCGAGCCCAAACTCATGTTCAGGTTCGGTTCGTTTATTTTCGAATCGAATCTAAATCGAACTTTTAGCGAGCCGAATCTGAGCGAATGCCAAACCTGAGAATTTTCTGACAGCCATACACGCAGGTTGAGGCCCCACAGGGGTTGTGCGACTTGCGCGGATCCGCGGCCCCCTAATGGCTCATCTCTACCCCTTACTTGCATAGAGGCCCAATTATGGTGATGGGTTTGAGTGCATAAGTCTACATATGCATTCAAATCCACATATGTATGTGTAGACATTCATCCTTTGGTCTACAAAACCCCCGCCACAGACGCTTTCAGAGGTTTAGGGCCAATTGTCAAGATGGATGGGACGAACTATGAGCTCTGGACTATGCAGTTCATGAGCCTAAGAGGCCGTTCGGCATGGGAGTTATCTCCTATTTGACGGGAGTTACCCCCCAAAATCCATATCTTATCTATCATGTGGGGCACACCACTATCTCTTTTCTAATACATTAAATAAATCATTTCTCTTTTATCCATTCCAAAAAAATAATATATTATACCATCATATCATCTAAAAATTATAAAATACTCTACTTCTACCTACTTTTTCAAACTTCAATACAATCACATCATAATAACTACTCACTTTTCCAAACTTCAATACAATCACAACACAATAAACCCTCTCAACCAAAAACCCTCTATCCAAACACCAAAACACAAAAACGGATTACACTCTCCCAGTTTACCCCGGGGTAACCCGACAACCAAACGCACCCTAACGGTAAGAAGCGTATTCTTACTGAGGAGTCGGTGGAGAAAACTGGGGTTAACTTCTCGTGGGAGGCGGATAATGCATACGCCAAAGTTTGGCTTTCAAGTACATTGACGATAGAGATCACCAATGATGTGTTATATCAACCCACTGCTAAGGCGGTATGGGATATCCTCGTAACAACTTATTCTCAGATGAGGAATGAGACCAAGATCAACTCCAGCATGATATATTTATTGTTAGGCAGAATGGGCGGCCTCTTCATTCGTTGTATACATCCTTGTGCGGGATGTTTGAGAAGCTCCACAGCTTCATGCCTCTCACGGCTACTCATGAGCAGCAAAAGACATATAGGAATGCTACCATGGTTGGTGTATTCCTAGCAACCCTCGATCATGAATATGATGTTGCTCGCTCCAAGATTCTCACGGATGCTATTATTCCTCCCATGGAGGAAGCTTTCCACAAGCTTAGCAGGATTATTGTCCCGTCCACTGCTACTTGCCAGACTTCTTCAGCAATGGCAGCCTCCCGAGGTATAGAGGCGGCTCTTCTCTTTTTTGTAGATGTGGACCTCGTGGTAGAGGAGGTCGCATTCATCAGCCCTGCACTTACTGTCATTGTCCCGGTCATACAGAGGATGCATGCTACTTTAAGCATGGTTTTCCGGCATCAGCCCGAGTAGCGGAGCAAGTTGAGTCTCCGGTTGCTCCTACTTCAAATCAAAGGTTTGATGACCTCGTAGCCAGACTGAGGGATATATGCCTCATGCTTCTTCACCATCTCCAGAAGGTCATTCAGATGTAGCAACTTCCGCCTTTGCCAGAACCTCTGCTACAGCTAGCACCTCAGGTAGTACTTATGCTTTTACATCTTGTCATGGATATGAGATTATGGAGTGGATTATGGACTCCAGAGCGACGCATCATTTATGTGGAGATAGAGATCATCTTACAACATGTAGATAGGTTCTTCAAGGGAGAGCCGTTGTGACAGCCGATGGGACTCATTCCTCGATCACAAGACAGGGGGAGATCAATTTGACGCCTTCGATGCGTCTGCAAAATGCGTTGCATGCTCCTGATTTTTCTATGAATTTGTTATCTATTAGTCAGATTACGAAGGATTTGCATTGCCGAGCTATTTTTGACCCATCGTTTCTTGTCTTTCAGGACATTCTTACGGGTAGGGTGATTGGTTGTGTCCATGAGCAGAGTGGTCTCTGTCGCCTCGTTCGAATTCCCTATGTAGGCTTCTCTCATTCAACAGGACCAGTCTCTCCCTTCACTTGGCACCTACGTTTTGGCCACCTCTCTCTGCATAAGATGTGTCATATTTTGTCGCATATTTCACCGGATTCATCATCTCAGTGCGAGGCTTGTCATTTGGGAAAGCATCATCGTTCTGCTTTTCCTAGTCGTTAGAGTCGAAGCAGAAGCTCCCTGTTTGAGTTATTTCATGCTGATATTTGGGGTCCGAGTCGTGTTCCTGATCACCAGGGACACGGGTTTTACTTTGTTGTTGATGATGATTTTTCTCATTTGTCATGGGTCTTTTTATTAAAGAATAAATCTGAAGCAGGGGATGTAATCAAAACCTTCACCAATGAAGTGCAGAATGTTTTCTCTTCCTTAATGAAATTTGTAAGAAATGATAATGCTTTGGAATTATGTACACATGCTCTATCGCATTTCTTTTCATCCCGTGGTATTATTCATCAAACAACACGTGCTTACACTTCTCAGCAAAATGGTATTGCAGAGAGAATGCATCGTCATTTACTTGATGTCACTCGGACTCTTCTCATTCAGAGTTGTGCCCCACATTTGTTTTGGAGTGATGCAGTTCTTACGGCATGATATTTGGTGAATCGCATGCTCTCATTTGTTTTGGGTGAGAAAATTCCTTTCTCCATGTCTTTCCATGAGGAGTTGTTCTCTCTTGCGTTTTTGGCTTTGTTGCATTCATCCACAAGTTATCTCAGGGTCTTGACAAGTTCTCTCCTGGAGTTGTCAAATGTGTGTTTGTTGGGTACTAGGGCTGGCTTGATGAGCCAGGCTCGGCTCGACTCGATAAGGGCTCGTGAGCCTGGCTCATTAAGTTATTGAGCCGAGCCCAAGCCAAAATTTTGGGCTCGATAGCTTAACGAGTCGAGCCCGGCTCGATAACTCGATAAGAGGCTCGATAAGAAATATATATATATATGTGATATTTATAATTATATTTATATATAATACACACGCAAGAGGAGTTTCATATTCAACAATCAGTACCTATATCTATAGTTGTAGTTGTCTACGTAGGTAGTAACTAAATATGTATATTACACCAAACCAAACTGTAGATCAATATAATTTCATTTTCGTGGGCATCTTAGAACTATATATCCCATATATGTGAATGTGAATTCCAAAGTGGCAATGTTCCATATATATTATATTGTAGACTTAATTACAATCGTATGTTATTATACATTTTTAAATAGGAACATATTTGATAGTATATATTATCCACTAACATGCCGACCAATATTATGTTTTTCTAAGGAACATATAGCTACATCTATATTTATATTTTTCTAGGTTATAATTAGCAAATTAATATTTTTATTAGCAAATAGAATGTTACAATATATAAAATAATTTAGCTTTTAAAATGTGACTCGGATAGTGGCTTACTGGTAAGGAAGACAATCCATCAAAGAAGAGGTTGTGGGTTCAAGCTCAGGTACTGCACTTTTGTACCAAAAAATGTCATTTCCTTAATGAGCCAAACTTGGCTCGAGCCCAGACCATGCTCAATAACGGGCTTGGCTCGAGCCTTATCGAGCTCAAGCTGGCTCGATAAGAGGCTCGAGCTCACCGAGCCCGAGCCCAAGCCAGCTCGGTCGGGCTTGAACGAGCTCGAGCTCGAGGCCGAGCCAGGACTTGGCTCGGCTCGTTGGTCTCGATAGCCAGCCCTATTGGTACTCCAGGGCTCAGAAAGGATACCGATGCAATGATCCATTGCGCATCTGGACACGTTCTCTCATGTTGCTCGTCACTCAACTCTACATGTCTTTTTAGCAGTTGTGGTACGTGATTGGCCTCTGTATCAGCTAGATGTTAAAATGTATTTTTGTGTGGAGATATCCAGGACGAAGTCTACATGCAGCAGCCTCCGAAGTTTGCTGTTGAGGGCGAGTGTCAGTATGTTTGTAGACTTCACAAAGAAGGCATTGTTTCAGAGCCCGAGGGTATGGTTTCAGAAGCTCTCAAATTTGATTGAAAAGCAGGGGTTTAAGAGGTCAAATGCATATCACTCATTGTTTGTGCAGAGAACACCTAGATGTATTGTTGCTATCATGGTATATATTAATCAAGGCCTTAAATGTCGGTTTCGGACACCATTTCGGTATCGACCAAAACAGAATTTCGATGGAATTTCGACCGAAATTTCGGTCATTTCGGTCATTTTTTGTACTACGACTCACATATTTCGGTCATTTCGGTCATTTCGGTCGAATTTCGATTTCGACTGGATATCGATATTCGACAGAAATTCGACCAAATTTCGCTGAAATTTGAGGCCATGATATTAATTGTTACATGCGATGATGTGCAGGGGATAAAGAAGGCAAAAGAATTTCTGGGTCGTCAGTTGGTTACTAAGGATCTTGACACCCTAAGATATTTCCTAGGGTTAGAGTTTGCTAGGAATGCGCAAGGACCCAAAGGAAGTATGTTACAGACATGCTTGTTGAGACATGCATGATTGGGTGTCGACCCTCTACTACTCCTATGGATCCTAGCATGAAGTTATATGATGATGATATAGATGAGGTTGACATGAGGAGATATAGAGAGTTGGTGGGAGGGGCTCTTCGGCGACAGAAATGGAGCAACAAGAAACAGTAAATGCGATAGAGATCTGGATCGTTGGAGGAGACTTGAGTGTTACTCTTCTACCCGACGACCGCCCCAACGGACCAGAGGCAGAGACCCTGGATCTGAGGAGTTGAGGAGAGTGGTTCATAGTCTAGGACTTTCAATTGTTGATGCGGCGGGTTGTGTATTTACCTGGCGCAATGTGAGATCGCGGTCCAGGTTAGATATTCTTGTTGTCGCTTGAGGGTGCGAAGTTCTTCCCCTTGTCGTGTGCTTGGGCTTTGTCAAGGTCTCTTTCTGACCATACGCTACTCCTGTGGTCATCTGGGGAACAGAGGAGCAGCAGAATTTACTTTCGCTTCGAACAGAGCTGGCTATCGGAGGAGGGCTTCAGCCTTCAGGGATACGGTCGCGGAGCTTTGGAGAAGTTGGCATCTTGAGGGATCGGTTGTATCTCAGTTTGCGTCTAAGTTGAGATAGTTGAGATCGTTACTGATTAATTTCGGGAGATCAAAGCGAGGCGGAGGGTGAGAAGGGAGGAGGCTCAGGTTGGGGTTACGTGGCTAGACGATGAGAGAGGCCTGAACCAGGAGGAACTGTCGGAGAGGTTGGGATTGTTAGAAGAGATTCTGCTAGAAGACAGAAAACAAGAGGTTGAATGGAGACAAAGATCCAGACAAAATTGGTTAAAAGAGGGGGATGCAAATACCAGATTCTTCAATACTGTGGCTTCTGGGAGGAGGAGGAGAAACCATCTGCATGAGATTGAGATTGGTGGTGTCGCAATTCGGGGGAGACACAGCTTGGCACAGCACTGCGGGGTCATTTTATTGAGGTGTCGCGAAAAAGAATGGGGGATGGCTGGGGGTGGATGGGAAGAGGGTGGAGATTGTGTCTGTCGAGCAGGCGGAGGTGTTAATGGCCCCTTTCTCTTTGGCTGAGTTGAAGAGTGTGGTTTGGGGGATGAATTCAGTCCTGGTGAATGGCAAACCGGAGGGGAGATTCTTTCAGCCGCAACGGGGGGTCCAATAGGGGTGTCTGTTGGCCCCTATGCTTTTTTTGTTGGTGGCAGATGCTTTGGTTGTTTAGTTCAGGCAGGCGGTGGAGGCAGAGTGGTGTGAAGGTTTCAGGTTGGAGGATATATCTATCCCTCTACTCTAATATGCAGATGACACGATATTATTCCTGGGTGGGTTTGAGGAGCAGATTGGTAACGCGGCTCAATTAGTAGATATTTTCAACAGCCTATCAGGTCTGGAGATTAATAGGCACAAGTCGGCGGTCATTTCTTTCGGTATGGATGATGCGGATAGCACCATACTTTCTGTTTTGACCGAGTGCCCCTTAGGGAGTCTTTCAATCCCTTACCTGGGACTACCGTTGGTGGCAGGTAAATTGAAGAAGTCGGATTGGGAAGTGGTGTTGCAGAGGATGGAGCAGAGGTTGGCTGGGTGGAAAGTTGTTACTTTGTCGAAGGGAGAGAACTTGGTTCTCCTAAAAAATGTGCTATCGGTCATCCCAATTTTCTTCTTCTCGGTTCCTTTGATATCGGTGGGGGTGAGGAAGAAGGTGCAGTCTTTGATGAGAAGGTTCTTTTGGTCGGACGAGAAGCAACAGAGATCTGCGATGTATCTGGTGAGATGAGAAGAAGTGAAGAAGGGGCGTAGGGAAGGCGGCCTGGGGTGCGTGATGTTGAGACCATGAACATGGTGCTTCTGGCGAAGTGGGTGATTCACATCTGGGGCCCTTCTGGCTTGCTGGCTGCCAGACTTGTGAGGAAGATCTATGACGTGAGAGGTGAGTTGGTGGCTAGGAGGGTGTGTTTTATGTCCCCACTCTGGACTGGGATCCGAGAGGTGTTGCCTTTAGTTGCGCATAGGTTACAACCCAAGGTTGGAGACAGGCGCACGTTCAGGTTCTGGCACGAAGACTGGACGGGCGAGGGAGCCCTGGGAGAGATTTCCGAAGCTTTTTGCATTGGCAGCATCTAGGGAGAGTTATGTCACGCATGCGGCGGATTCGGGTACATGGTCGCCGACTTTCCTGTCTGAACTGTCGGATCAACGTTTGGAGGAGTTTGTCAGTTTGCAGGAGGATCTGCCTCTGCTGGGCGACTTGGATCAGGGAATGGGCCACTTTGTGTGGGAGGGTACACGTTTCTCTGTGAAGCGAGTGTATGAGGAAATGGTGAGAGTGGAAGAGGAGAAGGATCCGGATCTGTGTCAAGACGTGAAAGTAGTGTGGGCAGTTAAGATACCTTGCAGGGTCATGGTCTTCTTGTGGTGCTTGAGAAGGGATCGGTTGTGCGATAACGTGAGGGGGAGGATCTTAGGCGTGGAAGACACTATCTGCGACAGATGCCACAGGATAGAGGAGGACTCGGATCATCTGTTTTTCAAGTGCCCTACGTCGGCGCAGGTTTGGCAGGAGGCGAGGATCCTGTGGGTGACGACAGACGGGGCGGACGCTTTCTGGAGGTCGGTTTAGACGGTGGGGATCGACTCATCGGATGACTGCTCCAAACCTGTTGTTGTTCTGTAGGCGATTTGGGTAGGGAGAAATGATGTGGTGTTCAAAAATCAGAGATTTTACTCAGAAAATGTTGTAGCCCATTGTAATGTGTTGTATAACTCCTGGATCGCCAGGTAATGTACCCAAAAACTTTTTAAGGAAACTGTTGTTGCGGTGACTCTCTACTCGGGAGATCACCCTCTCTTTTATCAAAAAAAAAAAGAGTTGGTGGAAAAACTTCTCTATGTTACTATCACTAGACCTGATATCTCTTTTGCAATGAGTCGGGTGAGTCAGTTCATGGAGCAATCCTGATAGGTAGACATGGATGTTATATGTATATGATATTGAGGTATCTAAAATCTTCTCTAGGTGCAGGACTACTATTCATGAAAGGAGCAACTCTTTTGGTTTTTGCATGTGTTGATGCTCACAATGCAGGGTGTCCTAAGGACAGGAAGTCTACTTCAGGTTTCGCGATGTTTGTTGGCAGTTCTCTTGTTTCTCGGAAAAGCAAGAAACAAACGGTTGTTGCTAGTTCAAGTGTTGAATCTGAGTATAGGGCTATGGCACAAGCAAGCACAAAGATGATGTGGGTTCGAGCAGTGCTAGCATATTTGCATATAGATGTACCTCTACCCATGCAGTTACAAAGTAATAATCAAGCTGCCCTATTCATTGCAAACAATCCTGCATTTCACGAAAGAACAAAGCATATTAAGGTAGACTGTCATTATACTAGAGACATGATTCATAAGAGCTTGATCTCTACCTCTCATGTCAGTTCCGGAGATCAAATGGCGGATATTTTTACCAAGGCTTTACTCAGAGGATTGTTTCAGAAGTGTTCTTCCAAGCTGAGCATGATCGACATCTATGCTCCATCTTGAGGGTGAGTGTAGAGATATATCTATGTTCTCTGTACCTTTTCCTTTATTTTATTTCTTGTTGTCTGTCTTATGTAACTTACCCACATGTCTCTCCTCTATATAAGAACCTAGGGTTCCTAGGAATAAACAACTCGCTCATTTTTCCCAACAAAAAATAACCAAAACTAATATATTTTAATTCAAAAAAGGAGGAAACAAGAGGCAAATTCCTTAGTAATGTAGTTCGAAAACAAAATTCTTCTAATAAGCCAACAAATTTTTTTCTATCCTTACTGTGGATATGTCGCATAGATTGTATGCGATATACGATATCGCAGGTATTATATGTGTTTCTCTATGGCGCATATAATGTTTGCGCTTTCACTCCATTAGCGCATATAAAGTCTGCGATATGGCATGTAGTTCGAAAAATAAAATATACAGAGCGAACGAAGGGTTACTTACGCAAACAGAACCCTTCGTTCGCTCTGTCTGCAAACCCGATCGCGCGACTCTCCTCCACCACCGGCCATCCTCCCCGCACCGCCGGCCATCCTCGCTGCCTCCGCCAAGCGTCCTCTCCGCCGCCGCTGCTGCCGAAGGCGTCCCCGCATCTAACGCCTTAGCTCTCTCCTCCCCTGCCAAAGCTCTTTCGGCTTCCACCTCCGTTTTGGGCACAATAAGAGTAATTTATTTGAACATTATTAAATTAGGGTTATTTGTTCTTTTGTGCTCTATTCTCCGTCATTTTTTAGTTGAACATTGTGCTTTTGTGTGACCTAAGACGATGTGAATGTAATTTCTAGGAGGTCAATGGATTCCATATATTGCATATTTGAGTTAAAGAGTCATAATGAAGACTGTACTAGTACAATCAAGCGAGGTCTGGGATTGGGAACACCCATGTCTTATGAAGAGTTGTTGAATTTGGTTTGTAAGAAATTTTCGTTGGATACGAGCACTCATAATGTCAAGATATCGCAGCGCATTGGAACTGGTTCAGTGATAACATCCATTACATATGATGATGATGTACAAGCTGTTTTCCTTTACGCAAAGACATATGCAAAGTCGGCTCCCATAGAGATGGTAGTAGATGCCTCTCAGATTGAATTTGGAACCGAACAGCACGCCTTGGGACCTCACGGTGTGCCCATAATTGCATATCTATGTAGCGACGAGCCACCTATTATGGCACATAATGATGAGAGTACATATATTAGCGAGGCTTTGATGAGGGAAGTGGATCGTGTTCTGAATGACTGTCCTTCGCAGGTCACTGATGATGAGATAGAGAATGAAAATGAGGAAGTTGAAGACAACGTTGGGCATGATGTAGCAAATGGTTCTCAAATTGTCTCTTCCATACCCTTCTACAATATCCTAGGCGGTGAAGGCCTTGCAAATTTCGAAAAGAAATTTCGAAATGAAAGTGTCATTGACAGCATTGGTGATGAACTGCGAAAGGGTCGCACTTTCAAAACAAAAGATGACCTTTTATTTTATGTGAAAAAGTACCACATATTCTCCCATTACAACTTCACAATTAAAGAACCTACCACATTGGTTTGGTCCATCTTGTGCACGTTGGATTCCAATGGATGCAAGAGGTTTTTGCATGGTCATTATCGTAGATTCAACGGGATGTGGGTAATATCCAAGCTGGGCGATCCACATTCATGCATCAATCCGTCTATCGGTCAAGATCATCCCCAACTTGACTGCAACTTCATGGCACGAGAAGTTCTCGACTTTGTGAAGGACAACCCAATTGTTCTAGCTTCAACTCTGAGGACACATATCAACAAGGTATACAAGTACTTGATTACAAAGAAAAGGGTTTGGGATATGAGAAGGCAATTGCAATAATTGATGGTGAATGGAAGAAATCCTATTCAGATATGCCACATATTTTACATGCTTTGAAAGCTGTCATTCCAGGTACAGAAATTGCTATTACGCATACGGAGCATCCTGATCCAAGGAAGCCACATTGTCGTAGATTTCAGCAATGTTTTTGGGTGTTTAGTCCATGTATTGAAGCGTTCAAGCATTGTAGGCTTTTGATCAGCATAGACGGTACACACTTGTACGGAAAGTATCCACAAAAATTATTGATTGCATGTGGGATTGATGATGACAACCATATTGTCCCACTTGCCTTTGCCATTGTGGACAAAGAATCTGCGCCAAGTTGGAAGTGGTTTCTTTCACTATTGCGTATCAAGGTTATTGGGATGCATCCAGGTCCAATTTGCATTATTTCAGATCGCCATGCAGGTATAAAGTCTGTAATGAATGATGTTGATGTTGACTTACTGCCACCGTTTGCACATTGGCGTTTTTGTTCACGACATGTGGCTAGCAATTTCAACACTGTATTTAAGAACGGGTCTATGAAAAATATTGTAACTGCAGCTGCCTTACAGACATCCTCTAAGAAATTTGCGTACTTCATGAGAAAATTAAGAGAATGGAATGCAGATGCAAGTAGATGGTTTGAAATACATGATTGTCCAAAAGAGCAGTGGACTTTGGCATATGATGGTGGTTTTAGATTCGGTCAGTCAACCACCAATCTCAGTGAGAGTTACAATGCTGTACTGAAGGATGCACGTTGTTTGCCCATTTCGGCGCTTATTGAAAAAACCTTCTACAATTGCACTCCGTATTTTAATAAACGCACAGATGAAGTTGCTGCCGCCATTGCTAATGGAAAGAAATGCACCACATGGGCTACTGCAAAATTCAAACTTGGAGTTCGTTTTCAAATGGACACAAGGTCACCCAAATACACTGGGCTCCAGATTTACTTTTTGAGGTTGTTACAGGTGCTAGGCATACACAATACGGCATAAGAGGACGTAAAAAATATATAGTTGTGATCAGCAAAGGTACATGCACATGCCATAAATGGCAAACCTATCGGGTTCCTTGTTCGCATGCAATTGTTGTTATGTCTCGAAGACGTTCTGCAGTGGACTCTTATATAGGTGAGTGGTACACTTGGGAGAACCAGCTAAAGGTTTACCAAGGGAAATTTTTCCCCTTGGGAGATAGGGACACGTGGGTGCCTTTGTCGTATCCTGAGTTGAGACCCGACAAAAAGTTAAAGCGGAGTAAAGGGAGACCAAAGTCCACGAGGATCCATAATGAGATGGATATAAGAGTGGTATTGCAAAAAAATACATGTGGTTTATGTGGAGCTTTGGGTCATAGTAAACGCACATGTCCAAAGAAAAACTCGGGACCATCTTCATCAACTACAGGTCCTACATCAAATCGAAACAAAAATACATGTGGGAGATGTGGAGGGGAAGGTCATAATAAGAGAAAATGTAAAGGCCTCAGTAAGTTTAATATATTACTCGTTAAAAAATTTATGATGTTGGTAGCTTCTAGCATTTGTTATATCTTCCCATTTTTTATTTCTAACGTATACTTTTGCTATGTATGTTGTAGATGGATCCAAGCTCGGTTGACACTTCTGTACTGACACAGCAGGACCGACATCGCTCACGCCGAGTTTGGGAGGGTGATATAAGTTATGAATTGCTATTTATGTCAAAAAAAGTTATTATATTGGTTTCATTTCATATCATTAGCACGATTTGCATGCAAGTAACAAATCATATTTATGTCGGCAGGTATCATCATGGCTACGATGTCGGCGAAGGGAGAAGCAAGTACGACATATACCACTGGACGAGCGCATCCGGCCATTTGTTGTGCAGGCAGGATTTGGAGGAGTTACTGAGTTGGAGTTCATAGCCCTAGACTGGCATCTTATAACTGCTTGATGAAGCGATGGAGGCCGGAAATACAAACATTTCATATGGCCAACGGGGAGATGACGATTACACTTCAGGATGTGGCTGTGTTGATGGGATAGCAAGTTGATGGCATGGCAATGACCGGTGCCACATCGATTGTAGGGAAAGGGGCTGATGTTTGCGGACAATTACTTGGGGTTCGCCCAATGGAGTATGAGATCCAAGGCTCGAGGGTGCTAGCGAGTTGGTTGTATCAATCATTTGTACATGTATCCGCCCATGCAGATGAGGACACATTAATACGTCATACGAGGGTGTATATCCTGCAGCTCCTTGGTGGTGTATTATTCACGGACAAGAGCGGGTCCTTGATATCTATTATAACTTTACCGCTTTTGTCCGATCTTGATGTCACTGGTACTTTTAGTTGGAGATCTGCCACATTGGCTTACTTGTACAGGCATCTTTGTTACGCTGCAGATATGGGCACTGAGGAGGTAGGAGGTTTTGTTATACTTTTACAGCTTTGGGCGTAGGAGCACTTTCCCCATATAGCCCATGTTATTAGATTGAGACCCCAATGGCATGGGCGGTCATTAGGTGTTCTTTGGAGGGCAGACTTTGAGAATAGACGGCAACCAACACACGTTGTTCGGCCATATCGTGATGCATTTGATATGCAATATCCAGAGCAAGTATACATTTTTGGGAAATTTATAATTTTCAATTATCCATGAAGTGATTGAATTTTGTTATGTGCAGGTTTTGTGGATGCTGTATGGGACAGACATCTTGGAAGGTCTTCCACATTACTGCCTCGATGGTCAACATGTTTGGGCGTCACGTGTACCTCTTATTTACTTCCACATGGTCGAGCACTACTTTCGGGACCGTGTCGTACGCCAATTTGGTGGATGCCAGAGTATTCCAGCTCCTTGCGACACTGATGAGGTGTTACATGCGATCGATCTGCGGGGTAAAGTGGATGTAGATTGGAGAGAAAAGCATGTTGACCACATCAATGCTTGGATGTCTCATCAAGATAGAGTTCTCCACATAGACCAATCCATTGGGGTTAGCACATCTCCGGATTACATGGATCGGTATCTTCGGATCACCAGAAGATATATGGGGAGATTAGGTGCAATCCTCGCCTACAATATAAGCATACATAATTCAAATATATTTCATTAAGTTGTAAATATCTAACTTCACATTTATTTCAAATTTTCAGATGCAAAGATGGGATCTTGTAATGGAAATAGGAGGCAGAGATCCTAACCACTACCAGTATAGAGACATAGCACAAGAGACCAAGTCCGAAATGGAGCATTCGTTAGCCACTCAATTTGTAGATGCTATGATCTTGAACGAGGAGTACACGCAACAGGAGAATGTCCAAGATGGAGGAAGAGGACGTGGCAAAGGAAGAGGTCGGGCTAGGGCACAAGAACAACATGGTCATGGACGAGGTCGTAGACGAGGACAGCAAGATTTTGCACATGGCGTCAACTTGGAGGAGGGAAACCAGGATATGGACGAGGTCCCTGAGTTTGTTTTGGAGACACAGTTTGTCACACCGATTGTTGAACCTTGAGCCGGCGAGATGTCAACTCCACAAGCGCCTGCAAGGAACATAAGAGGTGAAGAAGCTCAACATGTGTATGTTGCATTGACCCCGCCACCTGCGCCCACCTTCAACGAGGAAAAAGGCATTGGAAGTTCTCAGTTGCAAGGAATTGATCTTAGATTTGGAAGGACAACATATCAAAGGAGGAGGAAGAGATAAATATCTAATGTTTAACAATATTTGACAATATACTCTATCTTAGTTATTTGTATTGTACTCCTCATGAACTGATTTCGGATGCAATGAAGACTTTTTATGGACATCTATTCATACTATTTTTGAATTTGGTACATATCTTATGCATGAAGATATTTATTGAATTCAATTCTCATTGTTGTATTCCATTTCTCTATTTTGTCCCAGCATTTGCTTCTGTTTATTTTTTTTCCTGAGTAGCAGAGCATATCGCAGCCTTTTCCTGCACTATAGATGGAAAGCGCATAGAAAGCATGCGCTAACTTAAAGCGCATACAATCCATGCGTTGTACTATAGCGCATATAATAGATGTGATATGTGTACGCTATTCAGAAAAAAAATTCGTTGGCTTAGTGGGAGAATAATGTTTTCAAACTACGTTACTAAGGAATTTTTCTCAGGAAACAAGCTCTGGTGTCCGCCCCAAATATATTAAAATGGTAGTATTAGAAAAACTTACAGAAGCCATGACTCGAGGAGAGTCTTGGCATTAGATATTACATTATCAACATAAAAACACTGAGATGCAAAGAGAGTATCATTTCTAGTTAGCCAGAAAGCCCAAACAACTGCTACCGATAGAAGGAGTTCATCTCCGAGCTATGCTTCGTTGCATGTAAAGATTCTCAGGACTCATCTGGGCTATGAAGATTCAGCCAGTTTAAACCAAGCTATAGCCAAATAGGGGAAGACATCACACAGTGGAAAAATGCTCCACCGTCTCTATCTCCAAATCATACAGTGGGCACAAACTGAATACAACTACAAAAGGCCTTGCATAGCGGTCCCTCATCATGATGCGCTTCCATCTCAACAACCATAAAAAAATGCTAACTCTACTTGGAAGCTTTAATCCCCAAATAAGGTTGCAATCCCAAATCAGAATATCCACAACTAGAGGTGGTGATCTGTTCACGGCTATGTATGCATGCTTCACCACAAACATGTTATCTTTCCACACCAAATGGTATATACCATCGGTCAAACAATCTACACGACTCAGGGAGTCCAGAAGATGAGGGAAATCCTCTAAGCATGGTCTGAGAAATCTGTCAAGAACGAAGGCATCCGACTCATGTCGATCCAGCAATCAACCACGCATGCCTCTTGATCTTCTACCAAAGCAAAGAAGCACGGGAAATGGGATGAAAAAAAGCCATTACACGTTAAATTGTTTGTCCAAAAAGCATAAGAGCAATTACTGCCAAGAATTGGGTGAAAAAGATCTGAAAATTACGGCATTAGGGATCTGATCCCTTTTCAAAAGGTAGAGGGAAATAAAGATTGGTGCTCGAAAAGGCTACCCTGAGCATGGATGGCATAGATACAGCGAATAAGTCTACAGCATAAGTCCCCACCTCTATCCAAATCCGGCTAACCCACTTGAGAAGAAGAGCCCCATTCATGATCTGTAGGCAGGAAGGAGCTCCCGAGGCCGCCCGCTATCTTAGGGAGCGTAACATCCCCTAATCCACTAAATGTACTCCAAACCCCTCTTGGACTGACTTGCTCTAGAAAAATCATAATATGAACATCTCCAACCGACAACGAATACCAACAGGGAGGAGATGCACAAACATGAAGAACACATGCATTGTTGAGAGAACGGCCTTTACAAGCAACAGAACCCGCCCCCCCAACCCCCCGATAACGGTTGCCCTCCAACATGTCAACTTTCTATTTATCTTCTCAAAGATAGGCAAACAATCAACCACTCTAATTTTGTCACTGTCAAAGGTAGGCCAAGGTAGCATATCGGCAGAGACTTGCTCTTTGTGCCCTGCTCTTCACTACAGGACTAGGCCTCCAATTCCGACACACCAAAAGGAACAACACCAGATTTACTATGATTGAGAACAAGCCCAGAAAGTTCCCTAAAGATCATGAGGGTTGTAGCCATCCCCCTCTTCAATAAAAAGATGGTACCATTGCCATGTAATAGAAATATATACTTGGTATGCCTCTGCCATGGCTTTAAAAACGTGACTCGAGGCTTCGAGGCTATAGCCTCGGTCTAGATATCCAAGACGTAAGCCTCGCGGACCTGAGGCGGTATGAAGGTGTTGTCTTAGCATGTTGTGCATTTTTTGGGGGGGCAAATAAATAACAAACTATATAAAGCTATAATTTTACAATAATGTTAAAGCTATAAAACATGTATTAGTCACAAACATACAAGTTCACAATACAATATATATAATATTATTATTCATATCTCTAGTAACAAACTTCATTTATTAATCGAAACTTATATGTCAAGTAAAATGTATTATAGTACCAGTATATGTTAATCCCAAAATATATTATTCCATATATATATCATACATTTATATTACAATCTTTATTGCGTCAAAGAAATCATTTAAGTGTACAGTGATTGTTTCTAATTAGTATGGACAAATTTCACATCAGCAAATGAAGTCAAAAAAGTGGGAAACACGCTAAGGTGTCCACCCCAAGTATATTAAATTCCAAGGAGAAAGAAAACTTACAAGGCCAAGACTCAATGAGAGTTTTGGCATGAGAATTACATTTTCCATAAAAACGATCTAACGAAAGAATAACTCCATTTCTGGACAGCCAAATAACCCAAATAACAGTTAGCGGAAAGAGTTGTTCCTCATTAGGACGATGCTTGTTCAACAAAAGAGAGTCCTAGAATGTCTGAAGGCTCTGCAGGATTGGCCAGGTAAGGCCAGATTCTTGTCAAACTCACGTTGTCTTCCCACATGTGAAAAAAATGTGATCAATCGTCTCTACCTCCTCATTGTTGAGCGGGCAAATTTGAGAAGTTCCAAGGAAGAGCATGAAGCAGCGGTCTCTAGTCAAAATTCGTCCTCTACGCATAAGCCAAAAAAAACACCAATGCAACTAGGTTGAGGCTCCGCAAAAATCGACAATCACGAGCTAAAATATCAGAGGGGAAGGAGGTGGGCTGTCCAACACCTTATCAGTCCAGACCTAAAGCAGCAGTCCAGACCTTGTCAGGTCCAGATACGTGTACTGATCTATCAATAGACTTTCAAAAGGCAACCATGTCCGATGTCACCACTAAGTTGATGTCAACAACAATCCAAACATCCCTCGAAACATCACATCCAAACGCCATCCACCATTGCAGAGCAACGCTAACACGTTCCCTTAGTGTCCGTGAAAAATATAGCCATATGCTGACCAGTCAGCAATTAATCCCTCCTCAGTAGCCAAATGAAGATCCAAACCTGCAGCGACACCTTTTACTTATAGATATGCATGTATTGTGCCAACGCAATATGAGGGTTAATGATTATCTACATAAAATGCCATGTAAGCCTTCCAAACCGCGAAGTGACCATCTGCCCATGTCCGATGATTCCTACCATTTGCGTCCCTCTAATAAATGGCAAGGCCTCCAATAACACCATAAAATCAGCAAAGCATTGATCCGTTAGTCTAAGCAAAACTGAGGGAACCACCCATCCACCTCCCTACTCTCCCTCACAAAACAATTTCGATCAATCATCAAAGTAAATAAATGTGGAAACATGATCCATCTGCACCATGACAAATCTAGTCCAATCATAAATAGAAATCACTGCATCCCCCAAAATTGGCCTCGTGATTGGAGAAACACAATGTAACACCAAACATGAGGCCTATCCAGAAGTTCGATGGCGCACACATCTCCCCCACTTGCACCGAGAGACCCAAGGTGAACCCATAAATGTTATGAACCAACCTACTTAACATATTAGAACCACTGCCTCATATTTGGATCGCCCACTTGACCAACAACCCCCAATTCATCTCCTCCAAACTAAAAATCCCAAGCCCATCATTGTCCTTTATAAGCATCACAGTCTTCCATCCAACCAACAGCATTTCTTGTCCCCCAAGATGAAGCCCAAAAGAACTTCCTCAGCATTGCCTCAAGCCTCTCCCTAACATTAGCTAGAAGGAGGTTCATAGACATGGGGGAAATCTAAATATCAGATAAGACTGCCTTTGGAAGCATCAGATTGCCTCCGCTAAAAAAGCATGTGGCATGCCAACTCGACAGTCTCCGTTCCATCTTCTTCACCACTAGTAGATAGTCAACTTGCCTCAGTTTACCTCCTACCAACGACAAATCCAAGTATGTGATTAGGAGTGCTCTTCGATGCATCCAGAACCATGTCACTCACCCTACCACCTTGTCCCCGCTCATCACGAAGAGAACCGATGCATGATGGATCAACAATCCAAACAAGTCATGATTGATCTGCAACCCTGACACCATCCCAAACAGCTTAAGCACCATAATGACTTCCTTTGTCGAACCATTGTCGCCATCCACAAAGATAATAGTGTCGTCGGCATACTACACGACCAGCACAAAATTATCTCCAACAAGAAAACCAAGAAGAAATCATCATTCATCCCCGTGGCAATCATCCTCGCTATGGCATCTGCCACTAGAACAAAGAGTGGCAGTGCTAGCAAGCATCACTAACAAACACCCCTCTATGGTTGAAAAAACACTCAACTTGCCTTCCATTCACAAGAACTACATAAGACGATGTTGTCACACATTTTTCTAATCCACCTGATCCACTCGCCATGGAATCCTTTGCGATGCACAAACACAAAAATGAATCTCTAGTCCACAAAGTTGTGTGTCTTAGAGAAATTTACCTTCCATGAAAAATACTTGGTCTTCTTATACTTCCAATCATCTATAACTTTGAAGCCATCACGACATCATCCATCTGTGTGGTGATCAAGGTCTACTTACAGCATACAGACAGGTTCCTCCAGGCCTGTTGGCCAACACCTTTGCCATAAAAAAATAGATGGCATTCAATAGAGCAATTGGCCAGAAGTCCTCCACCATGCACACCACAGCCTTCTTCGGTAAAAGAAACAAAAGGGAATGATTAAGCCTTTAAACCCGTGATTCTCAAGACATAACTCATGAACAATACCAAAAACCTCCCGACCAACCAGCTCCTAAAATTCCATGAAGAGGAAGATCGGGATCCATCCGACCCAAGGAGCCATCAGCATGCAGGTCAAAAACGATCATTGAAACCTTAACAATAGAGAATAGTCATGTCAGCTCCTTAACCTACAACTCAGATAATTGTGACACATCTCTACCCTCCTACTAGCACCACCACCTATTATATGCCGACTAAGGTCACGAAAATGTCATCTCATCGCATACACCTCCCCATCCACCTTAATGGAGTGCACCATATTACACCTCCATTCATTCGCCATTGAGTGAAAGTAGCAAGAGTTCATCCCCCTCCTTTAGTTATGTCTGTCTTGACTGTTGCTACCAGTCAATCTCCCTATTCTTAACTTCTTCTAGTAAAATGTGATGTTGTTCGCATCTTGATGTCCTTTCCTCCCCCCAACGGCTCCTAAGAGTCCACTTGATCTAGGCACACAACCTCTATTTGGCCATCCTCCCTTCATTGCTCCCTATGCATTCAAATTTCCCTTTCGAACTCAAGAAGCTTACCGATAGAGCCCCAGGCTTTTTAGCCAGCACTTTTGATGTTGAACCATCCACCAACTGAAGACCCTCTAACGAAAACCCTCCCCATGCAACCACAAGCACTTGAATTGGAACATGATATCCAGTCAGTGGTCCTCCATTGAGTCTACCAACAGATTGATGTATGATCCGAGTGTCATTGAGGCGACAACACTACACTTTCCAATAGGAATACCTCCATCAACTTCAAGAAACCAAGAAACCAATCCAACCGAAACCGTGAAGAGGAGTTCTGTCAAGTGTATCACGAGCCGCACCATCCAACACTTCCATAAAATCTCTCACAAAACTAGCAAAAAGAGAAGAGTTAGGATCCACCCTTCCCTTATCATGTGGACAATCAACAAGAAACAACGTGACATTACAATCATCTCCCACAATCCCAGCTAGATAGAAAGTGAGATCTCACCATCTGCAGCCTATTCCACAGCTTAGCCAAAGCAAGGACACCCAACGAGTCATAGACCGCATACTCCAAATAAAAGGAACATATTAGAGCGCCTCTGCAATGGAACAGAAAAGGTCGGGGTAGTACTCATTATGTCCACCATCCATTAAATCACTGCTTCATCTAACCACAATGCCCACCTAAGGCAGCACCTAAATCTCAGACAATCGAGACCTCGTAACTGATCTCGACGAATATCTATTCAAATGTACATCTTTGACTCCAGCAGATACATCGCATCAGCCTTCCAAACCTCAAGCGACGAACCCAAGTCGTTCTCTTGTCCGGCTATCCTAGACCCTAACATTCCAAGAGATAGGTTTCATCTAACAATTCTTTCAAAAAAAAAGGTTCCATCTAGCAACAGAGGGGGAACGCCCCACCATATTCACCTTAATGCATTTCGCTACCTCTATCGAATTTTCCATGACCACCACCTCCCTCAGCACTACCTTTGGGACATTCCACAAGGTTGTTTACCTCCCATCTCGATGAGACGATATGAACACCCTGACCACCCTTAACGAGATGAAAGTCATCATCAGCATGCATGTTGGCACATCTACATTACTTGACACGACATCTTCCACCCCTTCTAAATTGAGTTGGGAGTCCTACAAAGATCCCCCAAAAGGAAGAGTTGGTGAGATGGCCACCCGATGATACCGACATAGAAATGCCTTCATGTGATCATCCTTACAAATAGACAAGCATCGAAGGACAATGAGAGGGACCAACTTCGAGTGCCTATGTCCCTTCAAGCGCACCTTGGGGAGGTCGAGGGTGGCCACTACGAGAAACTCGAGGCAGGCCACAACATCTTATCGAAGGAGGGGCCAGAATCATGACCTCTGATGAAAGATGGCAACGTGGACTCAGCACCCACCCGAACACCAGAGAAGGCAAATGGAAGAAGTGGTGGCAATAAAACCTCCTAAAAGAGAGGGTTGTGAGATGGCCATGAGGGTCTGAAAGAAAGAGCATATGCACATAATCGTATCAAACCTAATAAAAGGTCAGACTCTGCACCTGAAAGGAACCCAATATCCACGGGTCGGGTGCGCCTCGTGCAACCAGATCTAAAATCAAGACTCGAACCATGAAATAATCCCCCATCTTATACTAATGATGCCATTGACCACCCAAGGTTCGAAGCATCAAGGAGATCTACCTCGAAAGCTACGACAGCAAGATTTAGGCCGACCAATGCCACCCACTGTGAATCCTACCAACACCAATCCTAACTTGCCAACGGAGACATAATCTCCATCGGAAGAAGAGGGAAGGAGGACCACCCAACCACATGGAAACCTCAAAAACGGGTGCGGTGGAGCAACCCTCCACCACCTCAAAATCAATGCTCATAAGTGATGAGCACCCGTCTGATATGAGCTCTACTACTGTCCCCACCCCACCCCCTAAGCTCCATGGAAGGAGTCCAAATGGCGTGGGGTGAAGGGCATGCTCGAAAACGAAATAGGCAACGTGACCTAGTCCGACATACACCGTCACGAAACCATGGATGCCGCCAAAAGGGGCCAAAAGCAAAAACATCCAATGCCAGGAGCACCACGTCATGATCGAGCAAAAGACCTCTCACGCAGACTGACGTGGAATCTAATGAGACCATATCTCCCATGAAGTCCACAAGGAAATTGTACCAGAGACACCTACCCCCCTCCGGGAGCTCTCCACAAGAAGAGATGGCAATAAGAATGTTGGAATATGTAATAGATGGGTAATTGGATCTTGGAGAGATCCAATTACCCCACAGATGTTTAGTCCCACACATGGTATTAAAAGGCTAGCCTCGAGGCGGTTGAGGCGGAACGAGGCGGGGGTTTTAAGCCTCGAGGTGTACGCCTCAAATGGAATTGATGAGGCGTACGCCTCAGAAGGTCGAGGCGGTCCGAGGCGGTGAGGCGGTCGAGGCGAGGCGAGGCGGTCTGTGAGGCGTTTTCTGGAATTCAAAGCATTTTTTAAGGATATAAATTGTCTTATTGGTAGTTTTAGATGCTTATAAATGTATAGTTGTCTAGGATATATATTTACAAGATGAATGCTTGGAATTGTAAGTGTGTTCATATTCATATTGTGCATTAAACTTGTCTAATTTTTTCAAGAAATTCTTAATATTGCACTTTTAAATACACAATCCATAAAACTTAAAGAAAATCTAGTGTTAAGAGAGGTGACATAATGAGCAGCGTAATATACCGATTAGAAAAAAAGCAAGATTAGATTCAAGGCGTGTCAATGTTGTCATATTTTATATATTAGTCATCTAATCATAATTTTTTATGCACCTCAATACTTTTAGCGAAAAATATATTGTCTTTGATATTTTAATGACAATCATAGCTAATGATTCTATTTTTGATTGGGTAGAAATTTAGTAGATAGGTTTATGGAATTTACATATCCTTTATTTCACGTTCTTATCTTCATAATTTCATCATATGTTGCAATGTTATATATTATATTTATGTCAATTAAGATAATATCATCAGTAAATATATTTATTATAGTTTTTATAAGTGTTTTCCTATACAAACTGAGGCTTACACCTCGACCACCTCGAGGCTATGCCTCACCTCGCCTCCAGGGAAAACGCCTCGTTCCGCCTTTCGTTTCTTCAAACCTTGGTCCCACATAGATGAGTAGTGGGACACCAGTTTGTCTGTGGGGGCATCTAAGAAGCAGCGCACCTCCTGTACTCATTGAGAAACTCCAATAGATGATCCGACCCTTTGAGGCCTTCTCCCGTAGTTTCATCCCGATCCTTCAGGAGTAGGGTTCCACGTAAAATCTCAAGTGTTCTTATTTTATGTTTCTGATTATCGATTGCTTCCGCGTTCTTTATATTTCAATATGGTATCAGAGCGGCTCGATTTTTGGGATTTAGATTTTATTGTTCGAGCTGCAGCTTTTGTTCGTTTTGAGATTTGATTATATGTTTAAAGTTTTGTTCATATATTGGTTGGAATGTCATGTTGAGAGCCAAGGGATCAAGTTCAAATATGAAGAGATCGTCATTAGCAATTTTGAGAAAAAATCTAGGTCTGGAACCCTAATTATGCCGACATCCAGGCTGCCCGACTACCACCTAGATCGATAAAAGCAACAGTCGCAGCCTCATCTCACCATCCTACCCATTGTTTGCTTCGCTCGGAAGGTCTGGCATCCAGGCACTAGGATCGAGGAGGCACACCTATTATTGTACATGTCGAATAAAAAAAGGGGGCATCGGAAAGGACACCACCTTAGCCCTAGCATCTTCTCTCCAAGCAGCACCACCCCAAGATCTAGCCCCTCTGCACGATGTGTTTTCCTCATGCCAGGGCATCCCCATACTCCCGGTGGCTTCTCCTATTGCCTCTACCTCCAGGCAGTACTCAATTATCCAACACAAGGGAGGCCACGCGGATTTCGACCATATACATGTCGTATACACCGAACCCATCTCCCAGGAAGCATCGCCCAATACCCATCCAAGCTCCAGGTTGCACATGTTTCTCGCTATTTCTCCAGCATCGAAGCTCCTCCTCGCATTGCTGAAGTATACATGCAATGAAGACAACATGATGGGTGGTGATTGCATAGCCCTTGGCGGTGACGCATGATGGGTTTTCCTCCGTGGAAACCCTATTTCTATGAAGAGGAAGGTACCCATGATCATGTGTAACTGCCTTAATGGGATTGGGCCCATTTAAGACTTATTGTCATTTTTATATATTTTCCATTGATTGTAAGCGGTCCGCTATTACATTTACAAAAAAGGGAGGAGATGCTTTGTTTGGGCCCAACAATGGGCTGCAGCATATGAAAAAAATAGAACCTGGAATTGTTCTTGGGCACAATGAGCGGTTTAAAAAATGAAAAGGGCCCAAGGGTGCAATTTCGAGAAAAAAGAATTTTTGGTTCGAAAAAGGCTATGTAAAAATAGAAGCAGTACAAGAAAAAAAAAGAAAAAGAGAATAGTCGGAAAAAAGGGACGGGTACATATAAAAAATATGCAAAAAAAGGGAATAGCACAAAAAAATGCATGTTTTATCTTGATTCTCTCATCGTGACGATCCATGCTCTTATTCTACCAAGTATGGGAGAAGGGATTTTTACATCCGTAACCCTGACTAATTTTGCAATTACAATCATAACCCTGCATAATCATGAATTACATGAGAAACCCCGAGTAATGCTTAACTCTTACATGACATAACCCTATGTTATTTTCCGTTTGGGATGCATGTTATATTTGATGGTTTCTATTAAAAAAGATAAAACCGCCCTTAATATGCATTCATATTTGCAAAACATGTCATCAACTTCCCTGTCCCCCTTACTCGAAGACCGCCACTCTCCCCCCCAGTCGAGCACCACCTCCTCCTCCTCTGCAGACCATGCATCGACCGTCCCTCTCCCCCCTGCCGAACACCACTACAACCCCCCCTCCCCGGGAGACCGCGACCACCTCTGTCAATCATGTTGGACATGCGAGCCCACGGCGAGCCATTATGCAATAAATGTTATTGCAAATATCATTCCCTGATCTGAAATGAAGAATAACTAATTTGCTTATAAGGTCCCTCTGTACAATAAGGGTTATGTACCATGGCCAACTTGATAACCATACAGCTATTGATTCATTGATTGAATCATAGAGGTTGATGCTTGGATGAATATCTAAGGAGTTAGATAGAGGACTCATCAAGCATCATCAAATGATTGTTAAGTGATGATCTCCAACCTGAGTAGGAGATGGCAATCTTTTGTCATTTGGCTGATATCTGATCTATCTCTTGATGCAGGTCCTCTGAATGGGAATAGTGATTCGGAGGTGTCAGATTAGTTGAGTCAAAGAGTTGACTTAACGAGATCGAGATAACCAAAGACCTATGTTGAATACTGTCACGACATAGGCACACGTCCTCTGACCAGAGACAGATGTGTTACTATATATCTGAGTGTGTACATTTAGCAGACCAATAGGTCGATGACCTAACCAAGGTCTATACATCGGCGAGCTGGTGTGCATGTAAGGACATATGAGTAATACGATCTCTCAAAGGGATCATACAGGTTCACTTGTGAACCGGGAGACATGAGCTCACTCATGAGGTATTGGGACTGATCAAATTTCATGCATGGTCGTCGTGCTTTGGAAGCATGACATGAATTTGAAGGTAAGATATATGCTTTGTGAAAGCATATGATCTATACCAAATCCCAATGACCAAGAATGAGAAACTTAGTGATCAAGCCCTGAAGATGATAGTGTAAAAGTGATCTATATCTTCAGGATGATCATAGGTTTTCCAGTATGCAGGATGTACAGGTGTTGGGAATACCTGAGGGTGATGTGATCATAAACGATTGTATAACCATGACGCTTCTATTCCGAGGGAGTGATGAAACAGGTCTGGATTTTAGTGACTCCTCCCAGTAGAGAAGTGACCTAATCTTAGTCCATGTATTGGACATTGATCTGAATGAGATTCAGATGCAATGAGAAGATTAGGTTTACGGCCTTGATTTAATCAAGCATCTATGGGAGGTCTATGGGATTTGGATTTGAGATGTGATCTCAATATCCAAGTCACTATACGTGGAACAATACAATCGGCATGTCATTATCTCCAAGTATCCGAGGAGAAATCGCATTATTCTTGAAAGGGTTCAAGAATAATTCCATAGATCTAAGCATTAAAAATTTAATAATTAAATGTGATTTAATTATCTTGATGTGTGTGGAAATTATCCAATGTAATTAAATATGATTTAATTATTGTGGATAAGAATGATGTGGATAGCAATATCCAATTATTCATAATATATTATAAATGTGATTTATAATGTATTAGAGAGAGCTAATTATAATTTATATTTGTTAATTAATTATTAATGTGTATTGGATACACATTGTGTAATTAATTGAAAATGTAAATTATATTTTGTTTTGGGTTGTGAATGTGATTCACAAATTTCCAATGGCAAGATTGCAATATTCTCAAAATTAATTATGAATTATTTTTGGATAATAAATCACAACAAAAGTTGTTGGATTAAATAAAGGAGATTTCCATGGAGATATGCAATCTCATGAAATCTCATGAGATTGCTCCCACTTGTAATCAAGTGGACGGCCACCATAACCAATATCGAAATTGGTGGTCGTCCACCATGATACATGGGGAGGCAATCTCCATGTTGGTAATCTCCCTTATTTGATTGGTTTAATTTTAGAATTGATGTATATTTGATTTGTCAAATATATTTGATCTAAATTAAATCATAAATTGTTGGTTTTTACCAACAACAATCTTGACCATTGGATTAGACATAAATCAATCTCATCCATTGATTTTATGTGTCCCATGGAATTAAATCCATGGATCCCAAAATCCTATAAATAGAGAGGCATACCATGCTCTCTAGGTTATGCTTTTGAAGCACATCTCTCTCTCTCTCTTTCTTCTATACGCCAACCTCTCTCCTCTCTCCTTGGTGGCCGTCCACCAAACCCTAGATGAGAATAGCCGTCGACGCCCTCGCCACCACGTCGCTGCTTTGACGTTCTTCGATTCTCCGTCTTCTTGGAGTGCTACGCTCGCGAAGAAGACGTTCGATATCATACGATGAAATCAGGAGTTCCCCGTGCTTGGATCAACTCGCTGGATTGCGAGGATCATACGACTCATCCCCGCGCTCGCAAGCTTCTTCTCCGACGATCGGACTTGAGACAGGAGGTCTTTTTTCGTAGAGACTCGATCAACTACGCTTCAAGAGGTATTCCTTATACTTGATGTGGTTTTAGATGAAACAATCCGAGAATCGTTCTTGGATCATGTAGTTTCATCGCATGAAAAATTTTTGAAATTCCGCTGCACATAACAACTAGTATGACTAGTCGTTCATTGTCGTATTCGATACGACGCTCACGCTTCCGTGATGCGCTTGAGGATTAAACCATATCCTTCAAGTGGTATCAGAGCCTTAGATCGAAGGTTTTGGATATGATCCGCAAACCTAGGACGACTTGGGTTCGTAGAGGTCGCGAAAGTTTTTGTCGCATTTGATTTTCGTACTTCTGTTTAGTGAATAAATTCGGCCCTGTTTAAATTGTTTAAACACGAATTAATCACTTGGATTTTGTTCTCCATTAAATAAGGAAACCATAGGATCTGAGTTTACGTAATTTGGATTCCGTTTGCTCGAGATATGATTGTTTTAATGAACGTGTATTCACTGTTGTGGGAACTGCAAATCTTAACATGATAATGAGTTAATTAATGTTTTGATCTTCCTCGAAATGCGTGAAATATCACTTATCCTAAGTCAAATTAGCAATCTTTGAAAATTGTTTTTGTCTAATTTGGATTTAAATTGATTGAGATATGTTAATTTTAATAAGTAGGGGTCACTGCTGAAATTACAGTCCTAATCAAGAACCATGTGATTGTCAATTAGTGAAATTAATTGTTAATTTCATGAAATAATTATGGAAAATATTTGAGAAATATTAAATGATGATTATTTCCTTAATTGACTTGGCCTCAACCAATAAATTGATTAGATTTGATTTAGATCATAATTGGAAACACAAACATCAAACTCCTTGCTTATATAGGATTGGGAATTTGTCTAGCAAATTTCCTTATAATCAAAAATGTTTTGATTATTACTATATGGTATAATTTCGGTTGAATAACCGATGATCATCTCAAGTACAAAGTGATTGACTCGGCATTTTTTTCCCGAGACGGATATGGTGTCTAGTCGGGGATCGCTGGGGTAGCGAGTCGCACCGGTTGCGGTCTGTCCCACTCCCACCGGTACTGGCCATGACAGCGGGTAGGGAACGAATGATGCCTGAAGGATAATGATGTATTTTTCTAATTTTTAAAATTCGAATTAATACGTATTTTGAGATAATACCATATATTCAAGTAAAAATCAAGTTTGTTGATTGAATTGGATTGAAAATTAATTTAATATGATTAAGTTAATTATATCCAATTAAAAACACTCTATTATGAATAGATGTGTTTTTCCCTTGGAAGAATTAATTATGTGAATATGATTCATGATAATTAATTAAAATTTGAATATGAGATGGAGGATGACATAAGTGACATCCATGGTCTTCCGTCAAGGCGAAGGGTTCCGTCGCCAGATATTGTATGTGGGAGATGCCTGCCCGAAGTGACAGCTCCTGCATACGATCCATTTGGATCGGACTCGTCGCTTCTTGAAAGAGTAAGGACGTATGCGTAGTGACCCCAATATCGGGTCCTCATATTATTGGGGCGATATTGGATTGCGCATAGCGAGTTGTATTCCTGTTGACGGTTGGTTCAATTAATGACGGGTCAACATCACCTTAGGGGTGGTGGGTCTGGGTGTTAAAGACCGAATTGGGAGATGCAAGTTGGACTTACAAGGCGGAATGTGTTCCCGCTTCTTTTTATCCGAGTCACAGGTTCTCATATTATTGGGATATGACAAAGATAAGGAAGGAGATCCCATATCTTGCTTGAGATATAATGGTAAGTATATTTCTTACTATGAAAGTGATTAAGGGAATGAACTTTCATTGTTGACATGGTAAGACAACTTTGATATAAAAATTCCTAAATCAAAGTAAAATATGTATATATAAATATAAACACTTATGCAAATTTCTTATTTCAGATAATTCTTTATTAAACCCACTCAATATTATACTCAATAATAACCAGTAAAATATCATGGATTGGATCCATGATTAAGATTTTGTGCTTGCAATTGGACACATAGTGTATGTGGTTGCGATGTGCAAGTTTCCTCATAATAATGAGGAGTGACAATTAAATAGATAATAGGACTACAACCCTAGGGTTTGTATGTCTCTATAGTTTTGATATCTCATCGAATGTACTTTAGAAGTGACATGTCGATGATGATCGTAATTGTCAAATAATCCTTATAAAATTCTAAGAAGATGTTCTGGCGTACATATGTGCTCTCGACATTTAATCATGAATGACGTGGTTCTCTGCATCATGCAGAATGGTAGCTCTATAAGAGATGATGTATTCAAAATGTTTGAATACTTACCTAAACCAATGTTTTAAGAGTTTAGATGGATGTAGATACGATGAGTGTCATCATTCTATTGTATATACTCTGGTCATTCATGAAGCTTCATAATATCCATATTGTATGAATTAAATAAAGCATGTATAAATGTTGAAATACTCTTATATTGAAATTTTTGATTTCAACATAAGAGATCCTTTGTCTTGAGCAATGGTTGCTTATAGATAGAGGGAGCGCAGTGGAAGCATGGGTTGGACCCAAGTAAGAAGGAAAGTCAAAGAGTTGATTGTGCTTCTGTGACTTCCATGTGACATCCAAAGAGTTGGATGAATGTCAATACTGCAATAAGTTGATGTGTTGATAGTATGACTATCAAATCTATGTAGAATCCTTAGAGAAGGAATCGGATAGTACATCAGAATAATCTACATATAATCATTGAAATTAACTTTCTTATTTGATAAGATGAAGTCTAATAATTGTATCTGAATCTTCTAATAATACCTGCAATTGGTTGCATATGTATTTAAAGACTATAAAATTTGATTTTAAAGGTTTAATAGTCATCCACATGGATGTTAATGCAATTGTTGCAAGAACCTCTATTGGATAAATAGACTTCTTAATTTCAGTGGGAGAGCTATTAGTCTTAGAGAATGTCTCTATGACCTAGGTATTAGAATACACTCATTGTTTATTTCTAAATGTTGGGAATAAACATGAATTCTGGAATAAACCTATCATAAAGAGTTATGATGAAGATATTTCAGATAGTAATTTAAAATCTAGTGGGCTCTACCAAATTAGAAATTAATGAATGGTTCATTAACATTTCTAATACTGAAATTAAACTTTAAAAGATCAATAGGAGAATTGATGCGATTCATGCCCAGTTCGAGGGGCTAAACAGAATTTTACCTTGAAAGAAAGAATATCAGGAGACTTCTTGCAATTTGTTTTTTTATTATTTATGTAATTTTCTATTTTTTGAGTCCATAGTCTAGGTTTTGTTCCCATTGCTATAAAAGCACCCTTATGGGGAAAGGACGGAGTTTTTTTTGGAAAAACAAAACAACCCCACTACGACCCTACCCTCTTCTCCCTCCTCTCGGCTTCCCTCCTCCCCGATATTCCCCCTTCATTATCCTCTCTTCCTCTTTCCCCAGCCCTAACCCTTGCTCCCCCCCTTTCCTCTCTACAGCCGCCCACCATCACCCTTTCCAGCGCCACCAATTCTCGCCATCAACAAACCCCACCGTCAGCCACATCATCATCACCACCATCGGGTATCACCTCCAATCTGCTACCACTGAAAACCCACCGGATTCCGCCAACTAGCCACCCCTTGCCCTCGCTATACCGCAAAAAAAGCCTCGACACTCTTGCGAGCCGCCGACCAGCAACCCTGCATGCCAAGCCGCTGTTGTCGTTCGGTACCTCTTGCTAAGTTTGGGTCGTGTTTCTCTTCCTCCCCGGTTCTGTCCTGTGTTGGGTCTTGAAGTTGGAAATTTGACTTTTTTATTTAATTAAATCTAAGCATTTTCCCTTCGTATTTCCTGTAACCTGCTTTGAATCTTCTGATTGATTTAAACTTTCCATTGAATGCCTGTTGTTGTCCTCGTTATCTGTTAAACAACTCGTATATTGGTCCAGTTGCTATTTCAATACTCCTAAAGAAATATTTTCATTTCTCCTGTGGGGCTGCAGTCATTATTTCTGAGGATTTCACTGATTATTACTACTGTTTGGGCCTTTCTAGAGGTTGTGCTTTGCAGGGTGATATTCTGGGTTTAATTTTATATTCTGGTTTAATTGTTGCAGTAGGCGTTGAGTTTCTGCATCTGCATTTAAACTTTGAAGAATTTGTGTACCGAGTTTGCATCAAGTGGTATCAGAGCAAAAGATCCGAGGCATCGTCATTGTCTTGCATTTCAAAAAAAATCAAAAAAAAAATCATATTGCATTTGTTGAGTCCCTAGACCTTTGAGAACCGAATTTCTATGGCTCGCCACCCTGATCCACATTCCATGGCACGCTTGGAAACCTTGATAGCAAACCTGGGAGAGGAAATCCGACGCACTAACACCCGTCTAGAAAACATAGAGATGACAATAGCCAATAACACTCAACAATTGGAAGTCTTGAATTTTGACAGAATGGATAGGGAGTACAGAAGGGAACACAGTAGAAGGGACGCTAGCCGCTCTTCAACTTCAAGTAGGCAGGATCATAACCCTCGTAATCCGCAGCATCATGGACATGGCCCAATTGTCTTTGATCTTGATTCTGAAAGCGATGTTAGCGATGAACCATCCCTACATCTGGAATCGCCGCCACCCTCAGATGATGAGGAGAGTGAGAATCGACAACCCCGTAGACGTCGACCTGAAGAACATGATAGAAGGAGAGAACCTGAACTGCGAGGTCGACCACACAATCAAAATCAAGATCCAAATTGGGACCGGGGAATAAGGATTGACGTTGCCGACTTTGATGGACGACGCGATCCAGACATCTTTCTAGATTGGATGGATCAGTTGGAACATTTCTTTATTTGGAAGGAACTGCCGAGTGAGCGGAGAGTACAGTTTACCACGTTAAAGCTGAAAGGATTTGCCTTACTTTGGTGGAAACGTCTCCAGGAACAACGTCATCGCCAGGGAAAAGAACGCATTCGTTCTTGGGCAAGGATGCAACAGAAACTTCGGGACAAGTTTCTTCCAGAGGAGTATCGACAGAACTTGTACAATCGCCTTCAAAACCTCCGTCAAGGAACACGCACTGTTAGGGAATATACTGAAGAGTTCCAAGTTCTGATAGCTCGGAATAACTTAAAAGAAAGCGATTCTCAACTGGTGGCCCGATACACACATGGATTACGAACCAACATCCAAGATGAATTGTACATGTGTGACTGTCGAACAGTAGACACTGCCCATGATAGAGCTGAAAAGGCTGAAGCGAAGTTATCCAGGAACCTCACACGACGCACGACGATCACAACTGCCTCTGTTGCTACACCCTCTGCACCAAACATCTCTACAGGACAAACTAAGGTGGGCGCACAGTCAACCATTAAATCAGGGGGCCCTATACCTCGTACTATTACTGGAAGTACGAGTTCACATCCCCGACCAGCTCATGCTGGGTCAGGAATTCTCGGGGCTCGACCTGCAGTAGGACCCGATACTTGTTTCAGATGCCTTCAGAAAGGACATCGCGCAACAGAATGTCCCAACCTACGTGTGGCAAGTGCACACTTAGTGCACGATGAACCTGATGATGAGAACACCCCTACTGAGGAGAATGAACCAGAAATGGTGACGGGCTACACCAACGTCAATGAGGATTATGAAGAAGTTGAAGTTGAAGCAGAGACCCATGGACCCTTCCTCTTGATTGAACATGATAACTCCATGCGAGAAGTTGATGCACCTACCGAAAAGTTGGAACATCTTATGCTAGCCCCAAAGGTTGAGAGTGACGATGCTTGGTTAAGGAGAAGTATCTTCCGCACTACATGCGCATCCAACAGTCATCGGTGTTCTTTAATCATTGATGGAGGAAGTGTGGAAAACTTTGTAGCCCAAGCGATGGTGGATAAGCTAGGATTGCAAACACAACCATTGGATCAACCATATAATGTGGCTTGGTTTAAGGGTGGGACTCAAATGCCAATCCAACGTCAATGCCTTGTCAAATTTTCCATAGGGCCCACATATAGAGATGAGATCTGGTGTCATGTTGCACCTATGGATGTGTGTCACATCTTACTGGGACGACCTTGGCAGTTTGATCGAGACACAGACCACAAGGGAAGGAAGAACACCTACACATTTGTGATGGACAAGATGCGAATTACCCTCAAACCACAGCGAGATGCCCCTAGCCCTAGGCAAACAACCACCATTTCTTACAAAGGCACTTCGATTGATCGTCAAAATTCTGTAATTGCCCAAACACCACCACACTCAGGTGAGTCACTTGTGGTTCTCCAAGCATCTCCCTTCCAACGCCAACTCCAAGAATCGCATGTTGTCTTTGCCCTTATTGGAAAGGAGATTGAGAGTGGCATTGTGAATTCAGATAAAGTAGACCCAGAAGTCGCTCCGATCCTGGAGGAGTATGCAGATATTATGCCGGACGACCTCCCCAAAGGACTTCCACCGCTAAGGGACATACAACACCATATAGACCTAGTCCCTGGGGCTAGCCTGCCTAATCTGCCCCACTACCAAATGAGCCCAAAGGAACATGAAGAGATGCAACGACAAGTAGTGGAGCTGTTGAGTAAAGGATATGTACGCGAAAGTATGAGTCCTGTTGCTGTTCATGCCCTCTTAACTCCAAAAAAGGACGGAACTTGGAGAATGTGCGTGGACAGTCGAGCCATCAACAAGATCACGATAAAGTACTGCTTTCCGATACCTCGACTTGATGACATGCTGGATATGTTGACTGGGGCTTGCATATTCTCTAAAATGGACCTGCGGAGTGGTTACCACCAGATTCGAATTAGACCTGGAGATAAGTGGAAAACGGCCTTTAAAACCCGTGAGGGCCTGTATGAGTGGTTAGTGATGCCCTTCGGCCTGACCAATGCTCCTAGCACCTTTATGCGTATAATGAACCATGTCTTGAGACCACTCATTGGGAAATTTGTGGTTGTTTATTTTGATGACATCCTAATCTACAGTGGCAACCGGAGAGAACACTTGAGCCACCTCCGTCAGGTGCTTACCATCTTAAGAGAACATAAGCTCTTTGTTAACTTCAAAAAGTGTGCCTTCCTCACCGACTCAGTAAACTTCTTGGGTTACATTGTCTCTGCTGATGGTATCAAGGTTGACCCGATTAAGATTGAAGCCATTAGAAGTTGGCCAACCCCCAAGACCCTTACAGAGATACGCAGTTTTTTAGGCTTGGCTTCCTTCTATCGACGCTTTGTGAAGAATTTCAGTAGCCAAGCTGGTGCAATTTCAGATTGTTTACGTGGAGGTAACTTTTCATGGACATTGGAAGCTGAAAAGAGTTTCCAAAAGCTCAAAGAACATCTAACTCAGGCCCCTACATTTGTTTTACCTGATTTCAACAAGATGTTCGAAGTTGATTGTGATGCCTCACACGTTGGTATTGGCGTCGTCCTTAGCCAGGAAGGGCGACCAGTTGCTTATTTTAGCGAGAAACTGAATGATGCACGCTCGCGCTATTCCACGTACGACGTGGAATTCTATGCCATTGTTCAAGCCCTTAAGCATTGGCGCCACTATCTCATTCAACGTGAATTCATCCTCAATTCTGACCATGAGACCTTACGCTATCTGCAATCCCAGAAAAATCTCAACAAAAGGCATGCAAAATGGGCAAGTTTCTTGCAAGAATACACATTCCATTTGAAACACAAGGCTGGCATTAAGAATCGAGTGGCCGATGCTTTGAGTCGTCGAGCCCACCTGCTTGCAGCAGTCACTGTAGAGACCATAGGGTTTGAGCATATCAAAGAGTTATATCAAGAAGATCATGACTTCAACAAACCATACCATGACTTCCTGAATCATCTTACTGATCAGTATCTCCTCCAAGATGGTTATCTCTTCCGCGGGTCACAACTATGCATTCCAGCCACGTCATTACGGAAAAGCTTAATCTTGGAATTGCACGGAGAGGGTCTTGGTGGACATTTTGGGATGGACAAAACTTTACACCTCCTTCAAGAGATATTTTATTGGCCACGAATGAGGAAGGATGTGACGCAGGCAATTCAACGTTGCCAGACTTGTCAACGTTTTAAGGGTCAAAAACAGAACACTGGCTTGTACACCCCCCTACCCATTCCTGCACGCCCTTGGGAAGACATCACTATGGATTTTGTTATCGGGCTCCCTCAGACAGCTAGGAAAGTGGATTCCGTGTTTGTCGTAGTGATCGGTTCTCTAGGATGGCACATTTTATCCCATGTAGAAAAACATCTGATGCATCTCATATAGCTGATCTTTTCTTTAAAGAAGTTGTTTGTCTGCATGGCATACCGCATTCATTTACGTCTGATAGGGACACTAGGTTCTTAGGGCATTTTTGGAGGACATTATGTCTAAGTTGGGCACTCGTCTACAATACAGCACTGCATATCACCCCCAAACTGATGGCCAAACAGAAGTAGTAAACAGATCTTTGGGAAACTTGCTTCGTTGTCTTGCAGGAGAACGACCCACTCAGTGGGACTTAGTCCTTCCTCATGCTGAGTTTGCGTACAATAGTTCATCTTGTCGGTCTACCGGAAAATCTCCTTTTGAATGTATCTTCGGTTACCCCATTCCTCATGTCCTTGATAGAGTTCCTCTGAATCGACCCGAGCGGGCAAGTGCAACTGCGGATGAGTTGGTTGATCATATCCACCTACTCCACCAAGAAATCTATGCCAAACTTCAAGAAACTTCCACTAAATACCAAACCCAAGCCAATACCCACAGGAGGAAGTTGAGTTCAAAGAAGGAGAATTGGTAATGGCCCATTTTCAGAGAGAGCGTTTCCCTGAGAGAACCCACCACAAATTAAGCCCAAAGAAATTTGGTCCTTCAAAATCGTTAGAAAAGTTGGTCTGAATGCCTATGCCTTGGATTTGCTGCCGGAATTTAGCACATCACCAATATTTAACATATCTGATTTATACCCATATTTTGAGGAAGACGCAGCTAGTCCGGAAAGTTTATCATTGGATTCATCATCGTTACCACTGCAACTGCACCATCTCCAGAAGCGGTTGAAGATATCTTGGATGTTCGTGAATTGGCAACACGTCATGGCATTACTAGACGCTTCCTAGTACGATGGACGGGACGCCGTTTGGAGGATAGTTCGTGGATTGAAGAGCATGAATTAGAAGAGCTTCGTCCTGATCTCTTGCAAAATTACTACAACGCAATCTTGCCGGAGCAAGATTCTCTCCAAACAGGGGGGAATTGATGCAATTCATGCCCAGTTCGAGGGGCTAAACAGAATTTTACCTTGAAAGAAAGAATCTGAGGAGACTTCTTGCAATTTTTTTTATTATTTATGTAATTTTCTATTTTTTTGAGTCCATAGTCTAGGGTTTTGTTCCCATTGCTATAAAAGCACCCTTATGGGGAAAGGACGGGAGTTTTTTGGAAAAACAAAACAACCCCACTACGACCCTACCCTCTTCTCCCTCCTCTCGGCTTCCCTCCTCCCCGATATTCCCCCTTCATTATCCTCTCTTCCTCTTTCCCCAGCCCTAACCCTTGCCCCCCCCCCTTCCCCTCTACAGCCGCCCAGCATCACCCTTTCCAGCGCCACCAATTCTCGCCATCAACAAACCCCACCGTCAGCCACATCATCATCACCACCATCGGGTATCACCTCCAATCTGCCACCACTAAAAACCCACCGGATTCCGCCAACTAGCCACACCTTGCCCTTGCTATACCGCAAAAAAAGCCTGGGACACTCTTGCGAGCCGCCGACCAGCAACCCCTGCATGCCAAGCCCGTTGCTGTCGTTCGGTACCTCTTGCTAAGTTTGGGCCGTGTTTCTCTTCCTCCCCGGTTTTGTCCTGTGTTGGGTCTTGAAGTTGGAAATTTGACTTTTTTTATTTAATTAAATCTAAGCATTTTCCCTTCGTATTTCCTGTAACCTGCTTTGAATCTTCTGATTGATTTAAACTTTCCATTGAATGTCTGTCGTTAATGTTGTCCTCGTTATCTGTTAAACAACTCGTATATTGTCCAGTTGCTATTTCAATACTCCTGAAGAAATATTTTCATTTCTCCTGTGGGGCTGCAGTCATTATTTCTGAGGATTTCACTGATTATTACTACGGTTTGGGCCTTTCTAGAGGTTGTGCTTTGCAGGGGTGATATTCAGGGTTTAATTTTATATTCTGGTTTGATTGTTGCAGTAGGCATTGAGTTTCTGCATCTGCATTTAAACTTTGAATAATTTGTGTACCGAGTTTGCATCAAGAATGAAGATCATTTGACAATGATCTAGCATCAAGCCTTGGACATTTGTCTGTTGATGTGATCAATAGACTAGTAAGAGATGAAACTTTAGATTGTCTGAAGATTCAAATCTTACATACTTGTGAATATTGTATTCAAAAGTTAAAATGTCCAATACGTCCTTCCTTGGAATGGTGTAAGATGTCAAGGTATTCAAGATCTCATACATATTGATGTATGTGAATCATCTATATCAGAATAAACATTGTGGATATGTGATATCTATTGATGATTATTTGTGATATGAGATTTCTTCTCTTCACTTAGAAACCTTTGAAATGTTCATAGATTTCACAATTTTGATTTAGAACCAAAGTTTGAAGGAAGATTAAATGAATTTGATCTAATTTAGGTAGTCAGTACCTATTAGATGAATTCATAGAATACCTTATAGAGATATGAATATCAATTCTATCTCACTCCTCTTAATAAACCTAAACTCAATAAGAGTTGTAGGGGAGATATAATTGAATCATGTGTGACATGATATGATCAATGATGAATATTAGCATAATTATCTATTAGTTTCCAAGGTATATATGTAGTAGAGACTACAATATATATCCTTAATAAGGTTCCATGCAAGTAATCTGGAATTTAGCACTTGAGAGTGCTACTTCATTAGGAAATAAAGGATGGTATTGGATACCTACTTTATGACCTTAAGATTCTTAAAAGATCTCATCTATGAGAATGTGATTCTTAGAGGATGAGACTCTTGGGAATCAAGATGAAAATGAAGTGAAAGAACTCATTTAGTCTTGAGAAGATAGTGAGACTCCTAAAATTGGAAACTAAAAGGACTATTAAAGATGAAACAATAATACCTCTTCAAATAAGTTTGAAGATGGATTCCATGTGTCAGTTGAATCTGACAATGATCTGACTTCATGTGATGAAGCTTCTGAAGATCATAGCATGGAAGGATGGATGTTAGCAATAAAGTCTAAAGTAGACTTCATATACAAATGTTGTATATGGACCCTCGAGGATCCACCTATATGGGTAAGACCCATTAAGGAGTAAATGGATCTTCAATAGAATGAGGGAACCTGATGAGAAGATAGAGACCTTCAAAGCACGGTTCGTAGCCATGAGCTGCACACCGAAGAGAAGACATCACTTGTGATGAGACTTGCTCTTCAGTGACCATGCTTGAACCCATCAGAATATTGCTAATTATAGCTACGCAACTTGACTATGACATCTTCAAGATGTGAGTCAATATTGCATTCCTCTATGAATACCTCTCTGAGGATATTCACATGAAGTAGCCCTAGGGCTTCTTGGTTGAGGAAAGCAAGATGTGCAAGCTAAGGAATTCCATCTTTGGACTCGAATAAGCTTCTTGTAGTTGGAACATGAGATTTGATGAAATTATAAATGTTATGATTTCAAATAGAATCTTGATGTACCATGTGAAGCTTAGTGGGAGTGCCATTGTGTTCATCGTGCTAAGTGTAGATAATATCCTAATCATTTAGAATGATATAAGGATGATAATGAGTGTTTTATAACTGGTTGTTCCATATCTTGAGATATGATCTCAATGATACCTCTTAGATCTTAGTTCTGAAGCTGTTCAGGAGCAAAGAAAGAGGGTATTGGGACCGTCGCATTAATGGTACACCTTGGATATATTCCATTTTCTGGAAAATTCCAAGAAAGGCTTCTTTCTCTTAAGATATGGTGCTGACCTATCTAAAGAGATAGCACCTCAAAGAGTTGAGGATGTGAATGCTAGAACTACTTGCCCCTGTGCATCAGTTCTGAGAAGCCGGGTGTATGCTACATGTGTACAAAAGCCAGATGTCTACCATGCAGTGGGAGTAGTAAATTGTTACTAATCCTACTATGGTGATAAAACACTTGATTGCAATAATAACTATATCTTCATAGAGGACAAGAACTTGTGAGATAGTGATCTCAAAGTCTTATCTTCAAGAACTTAAGACTTTATAGATAGTGATCTAAAAGGTCTTAATTATAGATACCTTAGGAGATAGAGATCTCCAGGAATAAGGGTATTCTGATAAGGATTATGGAAATACTTATTATAATAATTATTAAGATGTAGTGTCAAGGACACTATAACTGATAAGATTGAGTATTGATTGCATAAGATGCAACATTCGCATTTGATGAGAGCACTGTAACTAGGGGATATGCAAGTGCCGTAAAATGACATGGCATAGTCTCTCGGGAACAGAGTGACTGATCAGCTTACCTAGTTATTTTTCTAAATAGCCTATGATTGTCACATGAGTGTGGGTTTAAATGATTAGCTCATTAATGGCTCTTTGGGCTAGTGGGAGATTGTTGGACATGCGAGCCCACGGCGAGCCATTATGCAATAAATATTATTGCAAATATCATTCCCTGATCCGAAATGAAGAATAACTAATTTGCTTATAAGGTCCCTCTGTAAAATAAAGGTTATGTACCATGGCCAACTTGATAATCATACAGCTATTGATTCATTGATTGAATTATAGAGAATGATGCTTGGATGAATATCTAAGGAGTTAGATACATGACTCATCAAGCATCATCAAATGATTGTTAAGTGATGATCTCCAGCCTGAGTAGGAGATGGCAATCCTTTCTCATTTGACTGATATATGATCGATCTCTTGATGCAGGTCCTCTGCATGGGAATAGTGATTCGGAGGTGTCAGATTAGTTGAGTCAAAGAGTTGACTTAACGAGATCGAGATAACCAAAGACATATGTTGAATATTATCACAACATAGGCACACATCCTCTGACCAGAGACAGACTATATATCTGAGTGTGTACATTTGGAAGACCAATAGGTTGATGACCTAACCAAGGTCTATACACCAGCGAGCTGGTGTGCATGTAAGGACATATGAGTAATACGATCTCTCAAAGGGATCATACAGGTTCACTTGTGAACCGGGAGACATGAGCTCGCTCAAGAGGTATTGGGACTGATCAAATTCCATGCATGGTCGTCGTGCTTTGGAAGCATGACATGAATTTGAAGGTAAGATATATGCTTTGTGAAAGCATATGATCTATACCGAATCCCAATGACCAAGAATGAGAAACGTATGATCAAGCCCTGAAGATGGCAGTGTAAAAGTGATATATATCTTCAGGATGATCATAGGTCTTCCAGTATGCAGGATGTACAGGTGTTGGGAATACCTGAGGGTGATGTGATCATAAACGATTGTATAACCATGACGCTTCCATTCCGAGGGAGTGATGAAACAGGTCTGGATTTTAGTCACTCCTCTCAGTAGAGAAGTGACCTAATCTTAGTCATGTATTGGACATTGATCTGAATGAGATTCAGATGCAATGAGAAGATTAGGTTTACGACCTTGATTTAATCAAGCATCTATGGGAGGTCCATGGGATCTGGATTTGAGATGTGATCTCAATATCCAAGATACGTGGAACAATACAATCGCCATGTCCTTATCTCCAAGTATCTGAGGAGAAATCGCATTACTATTGAAAGGGTTCAAGAATAATTCCATAGATCTAAGCATTAAGAAATTGATAATTAAATGTGATTTAATTATCTTGATGTGTGTGGAAATTATCAAATGTAATTAAATATGATTTAATTATTGTGGATAAGAATGATGTGGATAGCAATATCCAATTATTCATAATATATTATAAATGTGATTTATAATGTATTAGAGAGAGCTAATTAGAATTTATATTTGTTAATTAATTATTAATGTGTATTGGATACACATTGCGTAATTAATTGAAAATGTAAATTATTTTTCATTTTTGGTTGTGAATGTGATTCACAAATTTCCAATGGCAAGATTGCAATATTCTCAAAATTAATTATGAATTATTTTTGGAGAATAAATCACAACAAAAGTTGTTGGATTAAATAAAGGAGATTTCCATGGAGATATGCAATCTCATGAAATCTCATGAGATTGCTCCCACTTGTAATCAAGTGGACGGCCACCATAACCAATATGGAAATTGGTAGCCGTTCACCATGATACATGGGGAGGCAATCTCCATGTTGGTAATCTCCTTTATTTGATTGGTTTAATTTTAGGATTGATGTATATTTGATTTGTCAAACATATTTGATCTAAATTAAATCATAAGTTGTTGGTTTTTACCAACAACAATCTTGACCATTGGATTAGACATAAATCAATCTCATCCATTGATTTTATGTCCCATGGATTGAGATCCATGGATCCCAAAACCCTATAAATAGAGAGGCATACCATGCTCTCTAGGTTATGCTTTTGAAGCACATCTCTCTCTCTTTCTTCTACACGTCAATCTCTCACCTCTCTCCTTGGTGGCCGTCTACCAAACCCTAGAGGAGAATAGCCGTCGACGCCCTCGCCACCGCGTTGCCGCTTCGACGTTCTTCGGTTCTCCATCTTCTTGGAGTGCTACGCTCGCGAAGAAGACGTTCGATCTCGTACGACGAGATCAGGAGTTCCCCGTGCTTGGATCAACTCTTTGGATTGCGAGGATCACGCGACTCATCCCCGTGCACGCAAGCTTCTTCTCCGACGATCGGACTTGAGACAGGAGGTCTCTTTTCGTAGAGACTCGATCAACCACGCTTCAAGAGGTATTCTTATACTTGATGTGGTTTTAGATGAAACAATCTGAGAATCGTTCTTGGATCATGTGGTTTCATCGCATGAAAATTTTTTTAAATTCTGCTGCACAGAACAACTACTATGACTACTCGTTCATCGTCGTATTCGATACGACGCTCACGCTTACGTGATGCGCTTGAGGATTAACTCATATCCTTCAAATCCCCCCAACCCCATCCCCCGCCGACCGGCCACCATGGAAGGCCGTATCGATATCGATATTGTTTCGGTCCGCCCGGAAATGGATATATCGGGATATATCGACGATATATCGACGATATCGGTGGAAATATCGAAAATGGCTAAAAAAAGCCAATTTTTTGCCATTTTTTCAGAAATTAAGATCATCTAAGATATTAGAACAACAAATAACCTACAAATACACACTTATATCACGCATATCGGTCATTTATAAACCATATATCGCACACATCGATCATCATATCGAATATATCGTTGTTAATGTTTATTCCTGACCTTTAGATATTGGAAATGGACTCCATTCAAGTTCTTATAACATTAAACAACTTACATATATACACTTAGATGACACATATAGATCATTTGTGAAGACTATGGTCCTTATATTGCACATATCGATCATATCGAACATATCGCTGGTACTGTTAGTTGTTGACCTATATATATTGAAAATGGAGTTCATCCAAGTTCTTAGATCACTAAATAGCTTACAAATATACTCTTAGATTACACATATCGATCAATCTATGAATCTTCTATCGCATATATCGATCATTTTTTAGCATATCGATATTAATGTTTGATTCTTGACTTATACATATCTTATTTTTAAAGAATTGACTTATAGATATTGGAAATCGATTTCATTCAAGTCTTACAACATGAAATAACTTGTAAACATACACCAAGTTGAAGAACCATTGTACGCACCCTCCTTGTTGATCGATATCATGTATTTTTTCTACTGAATCCAGCCATTTTTGACCGATATGAGCCGATATAGCGATATATCGCTGATATATCGGCGATATATCTCCAATATCCCTGTAAAAGGAGATACTGGGTAATATCGAAACCCCTACCCTCTCGAAATCGATAGATCGGCGATATATCGCCGATACGGCCTTCCATGCTTCGCGAGAACCCTAGCGAACGGGTGGAAGACGAGCATCACGACCACCTCTGCAAGCTGCTACCCTCGCCCCTCCTCTCCGACGACCGCAACAACCTCTGCAAGTCCCCCCCCCCCCTCGACCGACATGCAACCCCCTCGAAGCCACCCCCTCCTCGTCGAAGCAACTAACTAGAGCCAGGCAGTCCACCCGACGACCTCCTCCTTACCCCAGGCAGCCCCTGCCCACCTCCTCAGCCCAGGTCGGCTGCGACCTCCCACCGACCCAGCCTCCGCCCGTTGCCCTGCAACTCCCAACCCCCCGTGCCAGTCGCCCTGCAGCTCTCGTACCCCAACCCCCCGTGCCTGCCGCCCTGCAGCTCCCGTAACCCCCCCCCCCTCCCGTGCCCCAACTCCCCCATCAAAGCCCCCCCCCCCCCGCTGCCGCCACCGCCTGCCCACCTCCTTGCCGTATTCCCATATCAAAAGCCCCTTGTCTCCTGCCCCACTTCCCGTACCCCAACCCTCCATCGAAGACCCCCCTCCAGCCACCGCCTGCCCCACCTCCCGTACCCCAACCCTCCATCGAAACACCCCCCCCGGCCGCGGTCGTCACCTGCCCACCTCCCTCCCGTGTTGCTTGTCCATCTCCCTACAATATCCCCTATCGAAAGCCCCCCATCCCCCGCTCTGCTCTGCCTGGCCGCCTCCCCACCTCCCAGCAAGCCCCAAGCGGCCAAGCCCCTACCGAAGCTCCCTGAAGCTCTGCTCTGCCTGCAAGCTTCTCGAGTCCCCCCAGAAGCTCTACTCTTCCGGCAAGCTCGTCGAAGCCGCCCCCCTTCCTGCCAGCCTCCTTTCTCCACACCTTGAAGCTCTCAAATCCATCCAAAAAATTTTTCCCTTTTTTATTTTTTTACTTTTGATTAATCATAACCGTTAGATCACAGATTGATTAGATTAACTCAATCATCTGGTTGAGTTAATGAACTAAACCAACGAAAGGTTATGAGCGTAAAACGGAGCATTTATTCAGGGTTCTAGATGTAATTCACGATTATGCAGGGTTATGAAAGTAATTGTGAAATTACTCAAGGTTATGGGTGTAAAAATCGCATGGGAGAAAAGGGGAGTGAGAGAGGGTGTGTTCTTTTTTCTTGAGATATATCTACATGATATATGTTGCCCGCCCACAACAGACAGACTGACACTCCAGTCTACTACTGTTATCAACCGTCTTCATCGAGCATCGACTACTTCATCAGGATATCCCTATCCCCGATTATTACTCTGCCCTAGACCTACTTCTACGGCAACTCTTCTCCAAGCACGACCTGCTATCCAGCGATTACTACATGTATGACAGAGGTACGTCCTGGTGACGTGAGCATCGCAGAGCCACCATAGAGCAAGGTCTTCTACCAACAACGGTCATATATTCTTCTCAGATGTATCGTGTGAAGATGTGTTGTATATTTTATTATATTGCAAGATGCAGGTTTCTCAGCTCTAGCTTAAGGTGGAGTGTTGGAGTATGTAATAGATGGGTAATTGGATCTCTCCAAGATCCAATTACCCCACTGATGTTTAGTCCCATATGGATGGGTAGTGGGACTCCAATCTGTCTGCGGGGCTATATAAGAAGCCACACACCCCATGTAGTCATTGAGAAATTCTAACAAGATCTGGCCTTTTAAGGCTTTTTCCCATGGTTTCATCCTGCTCCATCAGGAGTAAAGTTCCACGTAAAATCCCAAGTATCCTTATTTTATGTTTCTGATTATCGATTGCTTTTGTGTTCTTTATATTTCAACAAAGAACATGAAGGCTCTGTTTCACATCAACGGAACATTGTTGCGATGAAAAGAGGCCTCCTCAGCAACTAGTGGCCCACGAGGATGTTGCATCGCATTAAGGGAAGGATCCAGATGACGAAATGTGGTCTCCACAACATTTGAAGGCTCTTATAAAGCCACCACTCCCAACGCATCTCACATACCCATTGTCGATGGCCCCACATGCCATTGCGGTAGCAATGAACCTCCCTCAACGGAGCAGCCAACATGTGTTGCACCAGCGTGTAGTGTCGTTGGACAACCAACCATTTACCGCCAGCAACACCTTCCTCCCTCACCACAGTGGCCTTCCTCTTGCATCCACCCCCTCAAGCTCCGATCGAAAAGCATACTCAAAGCCGCTAACATGGGAGATAACTACAGCTCCCCTTGAGAGCATCAAGGGCTCCATGAAGTCCCAAAGTGAGGCAGTCCCTTCACCACCACGTGCAGGGGCCCTAGGCCAATCCTGCTCAGAGTTGCGCACTAGAGAGCGCGTAACTGCTACCCAGAATTCCCTCGTGTTGCCCCTCCTTTCAACCTCACGTTGCATCGCCTTTGGGTTTTTTTCAACCAATCTTGACATGACTTGCTAGAAATTCTCCATAGAAATCGTTGTCAAGGAGTTTCTATTTCATAGAACTAACAAGACAACAAAATCAGAGGCAAAAATACCAGTTTTAGGCAAAATGTGCTGATGCATATAAAAATTGAAAAAATAAAACTCAGATGGAGAATCTTACAGGAACCGTAGCTTGGTTAACTTCCCCAATGTATCTGGGATTGATCCAGTAAAGTTATTCACGTAGAGATCCAAGCTCACTAAATTTGTCAAGTTTCCAAGATCGATGGGAATTGTCCCACTCATGTTATTACTGTAAAGCTCCCTGTCGAGAACAAAAATGTTTGCACAGAATTAAATTATGCAAAGAAAGAATGCATGTCTCATAGCTCCAAGCTGGAAATCTATTGGCTACAAGAACAAAATGTCCTTTACATGGCTGAAATCGAAAATGTAGAATTGGAAGCAAAGGTCTGGAAACATTTTTACATATTCTATGAAATCAAAATATTGCACATTCATATTCATGTTGATGATCATTAAAGCTTGAGTTCGGTAAATCATCTCAAAACTACATATTCAATGTATCTTTTAACCATGTGATTAGTAGCAGTATGTTAACTTCTTCACAATGTCTCTCAACCCTGGAGGCAACATAAGATATTTCCCCATCCCAAATTAGTAAAAGTTCAAAGCATAGTTTGAAACAAAATTCAAAAAGTATAAGTATAAAATTCTCTCTCTATTTTGTCCTGAAATTTTGGAGCAGATTTTCATTGAAAATGATGCCATTTATGTTCACATTCTTCGATATTACACTTATCCATTTAGTAGTTCTTGCATGCACATCATTCTTGTGAAGCTTAGCTTCTTTTACTTAAACACTATCTTCGACAAACACACTTACAAATATTGCAAATTTTTTAACAGACCAAGCTGAGGAGTCAATTCACCAGATAACATGGCATTTCCAAGATCACTGGGAGAACAAACAGAAAGTATGTGTTAGAGGATCAATATGTGTAACTTTACCATATAATCCTGAAACTTACACACGAATGACACTATTCTCATTGTTGCAGGTAACATGAAACCATGTGCACGGATTGACAAGGGTGGGATCCCAGCTCTGCAGTACATTAAGAGGATCATTCAAATTTGACTTCAAGCTGTGCAACGCGTCGCCTGCAAAATGTATTGAAATCAATTGCAAACATCACTTTGACTTGAAAATAAACAGAAGAGATAGAGAAGTATCTGCCTAATAGTACGAGTATCTAACTAATATAAATAAGACAAAGCTAGTCATTTTATGAATTATGGACTATGTAACTGAACCTTGCATAAAATGAATTTAGAAACTGATTTTAGAAACATGATGTATCCCTTTTCAAAGAAGTGGATAAAAATATAATATGAAACGAAGCGTACAATGTAGTATAGTCAAAAGTAAATGAGAGCCACTTCTTGTTCGACGGCTATTTTTTCTCTCAACACAGATTGTTCAACTTCAAAGCTATGCTCTAAAAGTTGCATTTCAACACTAAATTTGATTCAGCGTTGGGAAAATTTTGAGTTGAAGCCAACGTCGAGCCAAATAGCATGTATACATGTTCTAACTTAGTTTAGCTAGGTCGTAAAGATTTGATTGCTTGTCTATATAAGTGTTGCTAACCTTTGTTTGAAGCAATGATTATTGTTAGAAAATAGGAAGCGGAAGCATAAACATGGAAAAATAGAATAAACATCAAAGAAGACGAAGATTTACGTGGAACCCTACTCCGTGAGGAGCGAGATGAAACCACGGGAGAAGGCCTCAAAGGGCCGTGTTTGTATATTAACTTTCTCATCTGTTACAGGAGGCCTGGGGCTCCTTATATAGCCTCCACAGGGCCTCCAAGTCCCACCGCTTGACAATGTGCGACTAAACTGTTGAATGAGGTAAATGGATCCTACCCATCTCCCTCACATTTGACGCATACATCAAATACTCCAACACTCCCCCCTCAAGCTGGAGCATGTAATACTCAGTTTGGACAAACAGAAACAAACTCAACTCAACGCTACAGGACACTACGGACAATATCAACCCAACACGCACATTGCTGCAGTCGAGGACGTTGCTTCTCATGCGTGCAGGTGAGGAGGACGAACAGGCTGGAGTGTGAGTCTTCTGAATCTCCTCGTCGGAGAGCATGTGCTCTGTACTGCACCTGTCAGAGTCACTGCAACTAGAAAGTGAGTCTCCTCGTCGGAGTACTCTGGCCCGCCACAATAATGTGGACAACTGCTCCATCTCTAAAAAGGGTCGAACTGAAAAAGAGCCGTGGTTGTGCAATCCTCGTCGGAGTCCACGGTTGCTGGAGAATGGAGTCTGAAATGTCTCCTCTTCGGAGAACTAGGTCTCTCCCATCTGGCTCAGAGAATGGAACACTACTCTGATGTCCCTATGATACCACATGAAAACCCTTGCCAACATGGCATAGGGAATGGTCCTCTACTCTGGAGTCCCTATGGCTCACATGAAAACTCTGGCCTGCAAAACAAGAGAGGATGGGGACCTCTGAACTGATGGCATACATGTGCTCATCAGAAAATGACCGCATACATGTGCGTGTCTGAAACTGAGTCTCTCTGGAGAACTCGAAAATGGGTCACTCAAACATGGAGTGCCTCGATCTCGGACTCTGACCGGTCTGTCGAGTCTGAATCTGCGCATCAAACTGGGACTCGGAATCTGAACTTCGAGTCTGAATCTTGCACATGGAAAATCTTCATCTGAAAACTGTAGAGTCTGGAAATTTGACATCTGAATCTGCAACAGAACCTGTGACTCTACATATACTCCCCCTTTCTCCCATACTTGTCGGAATGACAATCGACAAAGTTGGGAGAAGACAAGACAAATAAGGGTAAACATGAAATTTCTCGAAACATTTTTTATGGCTTTTCTTTTTTTTAAGCCTTTACATTTTTTTAAGTCGTTTCACAAAAAAAAATCGGCTTTTCTTTTTTTTTTAAATGAAACGGGGAGAAAATAAAATCAAATATGCCGATTACAATGAGTAGTTTCATTTTTTCCCTCTCTTTTTTTCGACCTTTTTTTGCATTTTTTTAAAGCCATTTCACCTTTTTTTCTCGGCTTTTCTCTCCCCTTTTTTTCAAAACATTTGAGTACGACTTTTTTTATTTTGTGCGCGCCCCCATTTTTTTTGAAATACGACCCACTTGGGCTTAACTCTTTTTCTCCTTTTTTTATTGACGGACTACAAATATGACATCCAGCCCCCTTTTCTTCACTGTTGCAGTCCCTTTTTCTTCTAAAAAAAATCTCCGCTTTCTAGGTAACGGTTGGGCACAGTAGGCCCAAATAAAACATTATTTTTTTTAAACGTAAGGCCCTTAAAACTAAGCCTCCCCCTTTTAAGAAAGAACCGCAGCCTTTAGTGTTCCACGATGGGAACCCTCTCTGAAAGTAATTGACGCCGCCGCCTGGGATGGTTCGAGCTCGTCGCCGGAAGCCGCGAGCGCCGCGCCGCGCGCAGCCCGCTACATCGGGCCCCGCCTGGATGCGCGTGGGGAGGGCGAAGCTTGGAACTGGAGGCGCGCGCGCGCTGGGACCATGGAGCGTCGCTTGGAGGACTTGGAACGTCGTCGTCGTTGCTGCTCGCGAAGAGAGAGGGGGATCGCCTGCAGGATGCGCCGCTGCGAGACTGGTGGAGCTTCCGCCAGCGGATCTTCGCCGATGTCGCGATGCGGCCTGGAGTAAGACCGCGCGCTGCCTGGAAGATGCGCGGTGATGGAGGATGAGTGGCATCGCCGGAGGGAAGAGCCCCGCTTGGACATTCGTGGCAATCAAAAGGCGCGAGGGGCTCCCTCGCATGATGGGTTTCGCGCCTGGGCGGGTGCTTGCCGCCTGCAAGGGTGCGTCATGGTGACGTGATGGGTGTTGGAGCGGCGCAGATGCGCCTGGAAAAGGATATGCGCCAGGGGTTCATGGGAACCCTAGCGCACCTTGCTGAGGTTTCTTCGCAGCGCCATCCATTCTGAATATGCCGGAATAACAAGCGCACCAGTGCGCATACTGTTGGGATGCGCCGCCAGGAGTTTCGCCGCCAAGGAACAGATCTGGAGAGACGGCATAGATATTCCAGAGAATAGGGCTTCTAGTCAAAACCCTAGAATTTGACAGAACTTGATCAAATCATAAACATGATCTTTAAAACGAAGATCTTCAAGAACAAAACTCCAACAACGAATCTCGAACAAAAGTAATGAATGAACATAGATTTCTCGAGAATCGACCCGCTCTGATACCATGTTAGAAAATAGGAAGCGGAAGCGTAAACATGGAAAAATAGAATAAACATCAAAGAAGACGAAGATTTACGTGGAACCCTACTCCGTGAGGAGCGGGATGAAACCATGGGAGAAGGCCTCAAAGGGTTGTGTTTGTCTATTGACTTTCTCATCTGTTACAGGAGGCCTGGGGCTCCTTATATAGCCTCCACAGGGCCTCCAAGTCCCACCGCTGGACAATGTGGGACTAAACTGTTGGATGAGGTACTCATCATCCTCACATATGACGCATACATCAAATACTCCAACAATTATAATAAGGTGAACATAATTAAAAAGATGACACCTCCATGTAAAAAACTATCACTTAACATGAGCAAAACCCTAAAACACATAGTGAGTTAGCCAATTTTTAAGAGAAAATACAATTTCTCCCATCTTTCTTAATAAAGTAAAAAGATAATTTTAGATACAAGCCTCTATAAATATTCAAGTACACAAAATAATATGCTATATATAACACATACTCACACCGTGCATGTGTGCATGAGTATGCGTCCATGTGTGTCTATGTGTTTGTGTGTGTTTGTGCATGTGTACGTGTAAGTCATTTTTAAAGTTGCCTTCTTTTACATAACTTGTTATGCTAATGTGAGGCCTACATGGAGTCAAGCACAATGTGTGTCTATGTGTTTGTGTGTGTTTGTGCATGTGTACGTGTAAAGTCATTTTAAAGATGCCTTCTTTTACAGAATTTGCATTTTATTTAAAACTTGGAAATTATTTTTGTCAAATATAGGTGGTTGAACCATGGCTGGTTCAATGCATTTAACCGGGCAAGTGGTCCAACTTGATTTTGATCATTTTTGACTAGCTTCTATTTTCTTAGTAGAAACCAGTTGGTTTTGACCATTTTCCTCCAATTCTTATTTTAAGCAGTTGAACCATCCAATTTGGTTTGAATTTTCAAAACCATGTCAAGTATACAATTGATCTAATGCATAAGGTTGGCATATTGGTGCCAATTCCGCTCAAATTGCTATGATCCAAAGGATCATCTAGATGAGGAGGACAAGCTGGTCTTGAATATTCTCATAAGTAATCTTCCTCTCATCATCCATCTTATAAAAACAATAACAGCAATTCTCTTGTTCATATTCTTGTTTTTCTCTCTTTTGTAGGATGTTTTTCAAAGTGAAGCTCGCAACAAATATCAATTTTGTAATGCGACCAAGTCCTCTTTTTAGAATCCGAAGGTTCATCATACAGCTTGGGATGCCATCCATATATCATTTAAAAAATAAAATGAAGAACCAAATAGATACAACGCCCTTTAGTACATCTATCACTCTCTTTATAACAACGCACACTCGCAATTGCACCAATGATGCATGTAGTAGCTTTTGGCTTTGTACCACATTTGGAGACCATCGAATTTTGCTTCTTCCAAATAGCCCAAAGAATCACAGGATGTCAATTCCTCTCAAGTTGCCTTCTATACAACTCAATGCCCCATGCATATTGTCCCAACCGTGAAGCTCACCCAAAACGCCTCTGCTCCACTCATGTCAATCCATTTGATTGCCACCACACTCCAAACCGTCGAACCAGGGTTGTATGTGAAGAACAAGTGGATTGTATCCTCCTCCCCTATGCTATAAATCGGGCAACTATTGCTGAAACCCCTACCCTGCTTGCTCCCAAGCAACATGGTAACCAGTTATTCCCTCTTTACTAGCCGAACATGTAAATCCACCTTAAAAGGTGCATTAACCATCCAAAGCACTTGTAGTCCAAAACAAAAAAAACCGAGAGATGGCAAAATCATCCTCTACTACCTCCCTCCGCATGTAACTGTTGGGAAAAATAGAGACTTGTTTATTCCAAAAACCATAGGCTCTCTTATATAGGGGAGAGACCTATGGGTAAATTACATGAAATAGACATAAAGAAATAAAATAGCCGACAAGGTACATAGAAGCATATAAATATCTCTACACTCCCCTTCAAGATGGAGCATAGATGTCAATCATGCTCAGCTTGGACGAACATTTGTGGAATGGCCCCGGAGTAATGCCTTGGTAAAGATATTTGTTGTTTGCTCTCCTGAACTAACATGAGAGGTAGAGATCAACCCCTTCTGGATCATATCTCTAGTATAATGGCAGTCTACCTCAATATGTTTAGTTCGCTCATGGAATGCAGGGTTGTTTGCAATGAACAAGGCAGCCTGATTATCACATTGTAACTGCATGGGTAGTGGAACATCTACATGTAAATCTGCTAATACTGCTCGAACCCACATCATTTATGTACTTGCTTGTGCCATAGCTCTATCTTCAGATTCGGCACTTGATCTAGCCACAACTATTTGTTTCATTCTTTTCCAAGAAACAAGAGAACTACCAACAAATACTGCAAAGCCCGTCGTGGACTTCCTATCCTTATGACACCCTGCATAGTCAGCATCAGCACATGCAGATACCTTGAGAGTTGCTCCTTTCTTTAAAAAAAGTCCTGCACCTGGAGAAGACGTTAAATACCTCAATATCATGTATATAGCATCCATATGTACTTGCCGAGATTGTTCCATAAATTGACTCACTCGACTTACTGCAAATGCGATATCCGGTCTGGTAATGGTAACATACAGGAGCTTTCCTACAATCTCTTTATATCTCCTCTTATCCACTTCATCTGTATCATCATCGTATAATTTCATGCTAGGATCCATAGGAGTAGTAGAGGGTCGACACCCAATCATATCTGTCTCAACAAGCATGTCTGTAACATATTTTCTTTGGGTCATCACGAGACCCTGCGCATTCCAAGTAAATTCCAACCCTAAGAAGTACCTTAGGGTGCCCAAATCCTTAGTAACAAACTGATGGTCTAGAAAATTTTTCGCCGTCTTTATTCCCTATACATCATCTCCTGTAACAAAAATATCATCAACGTAGACCATTATGACAAATGTACCTTTAGGTGTCCTCTGCACAGAGAGTAAAAGGTCTGCATTAGACCTCTTAAACCCTTTGTTCTCAATCAGGTCTGAGAGCTTCTGGAACCACGCCCTTGGACTTTGCTTGAGGCCATATATAGCCTAATGAAGTCTACAGGCTCGCCTACACTCCCCCTCAGCAGCAAATCCAGGAGGTTGCTGCGTGTAGACTTCCTCCTGTAAATCTCCATACAGAAATGCATTTTCAATATCCAACTGAAATAAAGGCCAATCACGTACCACTGCAACAGAATGTAGGATACGTAGTTTAGAGTAACGACCCACTGGAGAAAAAGTGTCCAAGTAATCCACGTCGTATGTCTAAGTGAAGCCACGTGCCACTAACCTTGCCTTGTAGCGATCAAGGCTGCCATCTGCATGATGTTTAACAGTAAATACCCATTTGCAACTGACTATATGCGCCCCAGGAGGAGCAGACTCCAAGTACCACGAGATTGCAACGCAGCCATCTCTTCCTCCATGGCCAAGCGCCAGCAACTGTCCTTCAATGCTTCTTGACAATTCAGTGGAATCTCCATGGCAGATAAGGCAACAGCAAATCTCTGAAAATCCCTTGTTAGACGATGAAAGGACACCTGAGAAGCAAAGGGGTAAGACGCACAAGACCGCTTCTGCTTGTGAACCGCAATAGGGAGATCCAAGTCATAGGAAGCCTCCTCCATCTGATGGCTATCCTTCTACATAGAGACACTATCAGACCCATCAGTAAAAATCATGTTATCAGAACAAACCTGGGCACATCAGATGAAGGACCATGGCCATGAGCAGAGATAGGTCGACGAGTATAGAATTTTGGTAAGGGGAGATAATACGTGACTGGGTAGAGGGCGGTGGTGGTGGTGGTGAGGCGACAGGTATAGGTGGAGGAGGAGACTGAGCTATTGGAGGAGGTGCCACATAAATCTCATCATCGGAATTTGACGAAGTCAATCTATCGCCCATAGGTGAGAAAAACATCACAGACTCAAAAAATGTGACATCTGCACTGATATAATATTTTCTGCGCAATGGATCGTAACACTGATATCCCTTATGGGTCCTGGAGTACCTAACAAATACACATTTGATAGCCCTAGGAGAGAGCTTATCAGGACCTGGAGACATCTGATGTACAAACCCAACCGAACCAAAGACACGAGGAGTAAGGGAGAATAAATCCTTGTCAGGAAAAACAATGGGAAAAGGAGTCTTCTCACCCAAGACAAACGAGGGCATGCGATTCACCAGATAACACGCTGCAAGAACCGCATCACCCAAAATGAATGTGGGGCACAACTCTGAATAAGAAGTGTTCGAGTGATGTCAAGTAAATGACGATGCTTTCTCCCTGCAACACCATTTTGCTGAGAAGTATAAGGACATGTTGTTTGATAGAAATGCCACGGGATGATAATAAATGGGATGGATTACGTGTGAAAAATTCCAAGGTGTTATCTGTTCTCACAAAATTCACAGACAAAGAGAAAACATTCTAGACTACATTGATAAAAATTTTGATCATATCCCTGTTGGACAAGCGAGCCCACGGCGAGCCATTATGCAATAAATGTTATTGCAAATATCATTCCCTAATCTGAAATGAAGATAAATAATTTGCATAAATAGGTCCCTTAGTACAATTAGGGTTATGTACCATGGCCATCTTAATGATCATACAACTATTTATTCAATTATTGAATCAAAGAGGCTGGTGCTTGGATGAATATCTAAAGAGTTATATTGAGGACTCATCAAGCACCGTCAAATGATTGTTGAGAGATGATCTCCAGCCTGAGTAGGAGATGGCAATCCTATCTCAATTAGGCTGATATCTGACCGACCTCTTGATGCAGGTCCTCTGCATAGGAATAGAGATTCGGAGGTGTCAGATTAGTTAGGTCAAAGAGTTGACTTAACGAGATCGAGATATCCAAAGTCCTATATCGTATGATGTCATGATATACGCACGCATCCTCTGACTGGAGACAGATGTGTTACTATATGTCTGACTATGTACATTTGGCAGACCAATAGGTTGATGACCTGATCAAGGTCTATATACCGGCGTGCTGGTGTGCATGCAAGGGCATATGAGTAATACGATCGCTCAAAGGGATCATACAGGTTCAATTACCGAACCGGAAGACATGAGCTCACTCATGAGATATTGGGAAGAATCAAATTCCGTGCATGGTCGTCTCGCTTTGGAAGCTTGACTAAATTTGTAGGTTTGATATATATACTTTTGGAAAGTATATGATCAAGACCTAGGTATGATATATGTTTTTGGAAAGTATATGATCGATACCAACTCCCAATGATCGAGAGGGAAACTTAACGATAAAACTCTGAAGTAGACAGTGTAAAATTGATCTTATACTTCAGGTTTATTCTGAGTCTTCCAGTATGCAGGATGTACATGTATTAGGAATACTTGAGGGTGATGTGATCATAAACGGTTGTATAACCATAATGCTTCCATTCCTAGGGAGTGATGAAACGGGTCTGGATTTTAGTGACTCCTCTCAGTAGAGAAGTAATCGGATCTTAGTCCTAATGTTGGACATTGATCTGAATGTGATTCAGATACAATGAGAAGGTTAGATTTGCGGTCTTGATTTAATCAAGCATCTATGGGAGGCCCGAGATCTGTATTTGAGATGTGATCTCAATATCCAAGTCACTATACGTGGAACAATACAATCGACATGTCCTTATCTCCAAGTATTCGCGGAGAAAGCGCATTATCCATGAAAGGGTTCAGGATAATTTCATTGTTGATAATATGTATCCGAGCATTGAGAAAATAAATAATTAAATGTGATTTAATTATCATGAATAATATGAATTTGATTCATATTATAAGGAGATTTATCTTAGATAATTAAATGTGATTTAATTATCAAAGATGTAAATAATGTGAATGTGATTCATATTATTTGGGCACATGAGAATAGAGATTCAAGATGATTAAATGTGATTTAATTATCATGAATATGAATATTATGGATAGAAATATCCATATTAATCATATATATTATAAATGTGGTTTATAATTGTTAACGCATATAGTTGTTTCTGTATCTTTCTGTTATTTTTATTTCCAGTTATATGCTTTGTGTAATTTACCCATAGGCTACTCTCCTATATAAGAGAGCCTAGGGCTTATGGAATAAACAACTTGCTCATTTTTCCCAACATGGTATCAGAGCGACGGTCCTAGACCGGAGTTCTCGAAACCCTAACCCTACCCTACCCCACCCGCCGGCCTCTCCTTCTTTCTCTCCCTGATCGGCGCCGCCCTCTCTTCCGCCGCACGTGCGTCGGCGCTCCCTTCCTCTGCGCGAGCCTCCGCGCACCTCTCCGATCGGCTGTAGCATCTACGCGCCTCCTCTGCCTGTGTGATCTGCGCGGCTCCTCTGCGCGTGCGATCTGCGCGCCTCCTCTGCGCGCCCTCCCATCCAAGGTTGCAAAAAACGGTATGCGGTATACAGTCGGTAGGGTCACTGATTATTGTTTAAACGGTATGCGGGAGTTTAAACGGAAATTAAACGGTCTATGCGGTTTTACATTTTTAAATTAATAAAAAATATGACATATATATATATATATTTAATAAAAAAGTATAAATGAACTTTAAAAATATAATCACATATCCACAATTTTGATCAGATATTGTCAATTTCAATGACTTCTTCATCCAAATGTGACATGTCAAAGTAGATAGCATAATCAACATAGGGTTTATGTAACCTTAATGCAAAACGCGGCCGTTTAAACGGCGTGTAAACGGCTGATTACACCCGTTTAAACGGTCTGACCGTTTACATAGCCGATTAAAGGTTATACAGTCGGTCGAGGACCGAATGAGTTTAAACGGCCTTTTAAACGGCCGCCTGAACCGATTTTTGCATCCTTGCTCCCATCTCCTGCGCGGGCGACACCCCGTGCTGTAGCGCTACAGCGCTGTAGCATCTCACGCGCAGCCGCGTCGACCCAGCGTGCCACCAGTGCACGCTACAGCGTGCTACCAGTGCGTGCATCGCGCACCAGTTCGCCAGTGACCGTGCGCTCTCCCGGTTGAGTTTGTGCATGCGCGTGTGCCTCATGTTCGCGTGCGCGTGCTAAGCCCTAAAGCGCACAACATCATCTTCATGGGTTTAGTTGCTTGAGGTCTACACGTGCAACTAAACCCGTCAATGTCATTGTAGACGAAGTTCATCATTAGTCAATCGCTATGTCAGAAAACAAGTCGGATATTCCATCTATTGGCGCCTTTCGTGGTCCAGCGCCTATAGTAAAGATGGATGGTACAAACTATGAACTGTGGGCAATGCAGTTCATGAGCATGATGAAGTCAACAGGCAAGAAGCACATCCTTACCGAACCAGAGCCTGCTGAGAAGACTGGAGCCAATGCCTCTTGGGAGGCTGATGATGCATATGCCAAGGTTTGGCTATCTGGTACGTTGGCAATTGAAATTGCCAATGACATCCTACATCAACCCACAGCCAAGGATATGTGGGACATTATGGCGGCTACATACTCGCAGGCGAAGAACGAGACAAAGATTCTGCAACTTCAGCATGATATATTCACAATAAAGCAGAATGGTCGCCCTCTACATTCTCTCTATACATCACTGAGAGGGATGTTCGAGAAGCTCTACAACTGATGCCCCTTACAGCCACGCCAGAACAGCAGAAGACATACAGGAACGCGACTATGGTGGGCGTGTTCCTGGCTACACTCGATCCAGAGTATGAGGCGGCACGATCACAGATTTTGGCCGACTCTACTATTCCTCCCATGAAGGAAGCTTTTCATAGATTGAGTCGGATCACAGTTCCTTCCATAGCTGCGAATCAGAATACTTCAGCCATGGCAGCCAACAGGGGTCGCGGATTTCATCATCAGGGTTGTGGACGTGCACCCGTGGAAGAGGTGGTCGTACTAGGCCAACATGTACATACTGTCATCGTGTAGGACACAATGAAGACACATGCTATTTGAAGCATGGATTTCCTGCATCTGCACGAGTCGCTGAGCAGATAGAACCTCCATCTGCTGCTACTTTGGATCAGTGGTTCGACGATCTAGTTGCCCGTCTGAGGGGCATTATCCCCCCATCTGGTCCAGCACCGACTACTGAGAGTCAATCTGATGTTGTTGCCTCTGCCTCTGCGTCGACCAGTGCTTCAGGTAGCATACTTGCATTCACCAGTACTAGATCAGATATATTACCATGGATTATGGACTCGGGCACTACACATCACCTATGTGGCGACCAGAATTTACTTACAGGATACACTCAGATTCCTCCAGGCCGAACAGTGGTAATTGCCAATGGTACACATTCCCCCATCACTGGTCAGGGGGAGATTCGATTGATATCTTCTATGCAGCTCAAGAATGTGCTACATGCACCTGACTTTTCAATGAATTTATTGTCAATTAGTCATATTACGAAGGACTTACATTGTCGGGCAATTTTTGATCCATCTTCTCTGATTTTTCAGGACATCCGTACGGGCAACGTGATTGGTCGTGGCTATGAGCAAGGAGGCCTCTACCGCCTGAATCAGACCCCTTTCGCTGGCACCTCATCCATTCCCACTGGACCAGTATCTCCTTTATTGTGGCATCTGCGCCTTGGACATTTACCGCTTCAGAAGTTGCGTCGAGTGTTACCTTATGGTCTTCCTCACACACCTATCCAATGTAAGATGTGTCAGTTGGGAAAGCATCACAGGTCGACCTTTCCCAGTCGTCCAGGTTGGAGTAGTACCTCCAAGTTCGAGTTATTTCATATTGATGTCTGGGGTCCGAGTCGTGTACCTGATCATCAGGGACACATTTTATATAGTATTTGTGGATGATTTTTCTCGTGTGTCATGGGTGTTTTTGATGAAAAATAAATCTGAAGAAGGAAATATCATTATCCATTTTCTGAATGAAATTCAAAATGTTTTCTCCACATCTGTGAAGTTTGTGAGAAGTGATAATGCTCTAGAACTGTGTACTAATATCCTTGCCAATTATTACTCAAAAGGGATTGTCCACCAAACATCCTGTGCTCATACATCTCAACAAAATGGAATTGCTGAAAGGAAACATCGCCACCTTCTTGATGTCACAAGATCACTTCTTATACAGAGTCATGTTCCCTACTCTTACTGGGGTGATGCAGTTCTCACTGCATGTTACCTAATCAATCGTATGCCGTCCTCTGTCTTGGATGAACAGATCCCGTTTTCCCTTATCTATCCTGGGAAGGATCTGTTCTCTCTTACCCCTCGTGTGTTTGGTTCAGTTGCCTTTGTCCATCAGTTGTCTCCTGTTACTGACAAGCTCTCTCCTAGGGCTATCAAATGTGTCTTCGTCGGGTACTCCAGAACACAAAAGGGGTACAAGTGTTTTGATCCTCTGCGTCGGCGGTATATGGTCAGTGCAGATGTTACATTTTTTGAATCTGTGATGTATTTTTCAGACTCAGGTGCTCAGCAGCTTCTTCCACTACCTATCGATGCCATATACATGACACCACCACCTCCTGCAGAACAACCACCACCATCGTCACCACCACCACCACCACCACCATAGATCCCCGTCTCACCACTACCTTTCCATTATACCCGCAGGCATCCTCCCGCTCATAGTCATGGCTCGTCTCCTAGCCCGCCTATGGTATGTACTGAAGATACTTCTATTGATGGATCTAATGATATTTCTGAGCAGGATATATTGCAGGGGCCAGATGAGGCTACAGACGATTAAGATGTTCCCATTGCTATATGAAAATCGAAGAGGAGCTGTGTTACATATCCCTTGTCAGCCTCTGTGTCTCTGGAGAGACTATCTGGGGTTTTCAGGACATTTGTGGTGGCTCTTTCAGCTGTAGATATTCCACGGAATTATCAAGATGCTCTGCAGGACAGTAGATGGCGGCTAGCAATGGAGGAAGAAATGGCGGCACTTCAGTCAAGAGGAACTTGGAGTCTAGTTCCTATATCTCCAGATGTGACCCCGGTGAGCTGTAAGTGGGTGTTTACAGTGAAGCACAATGCAGATGGTTCTATTGATAGATACAAGGTACGGCTTGTTGCACGTGGCTCTACACAGACATACGGGGTGGATTACCTTGATACATTCTCGCCAGTAGCCCATCATTTCACTCTCCGGATCTTGTTATCAGTTGCAGTTACTAGAGACTGGCCACTGTATCAGCTGGATGTGAAGAACGCTTTCTTATATGGAGATTTGCAGGAGGAAGTCTACATGCAACAGCCACCCGGTTTTGTTGTTGAGGGGGAGTATTCCAAGGTTTGCAGATTACATAAGGCTATCTACGGCCTTAAGCAGAGCCCCAGAGCATGGTTTCAGAAGCTCTCAGACCTCTTTGAAAAACAAGGATACAAACGCTCCAATACTGATCATTCCTTGTTTGTACAGAAGACTGCTAGAGGTATTATTGCAATCATGGTTTATGTAGATGACATCTTGATTACAGGAGATGATGAGCAGGGCATAAAGCAGGCGAAAGAAAAGCTGGGAACCGAATTTGTCACTAAGGATCTTGGAGTCCTTAGATATTTTCTGGGGTTGGAATTTGCTAGAAATCCGTATGGATTAGTAATGTCGCAGAGGAAATATGTTACAGATCTGTTGAGTGAAACAGGTATGCTTGCGTGTCGGCCTGCTACGACACCAACGGATCCTAGCATGAAGCTCTATGATGATGACCTAGAGGAGGTGGACAGGAGAAGATACAGAGAACGGGTAGGCAAACTATTGTATGTCACGATCACTAGGCCCGATATATCATTTGCAGTGAGCCGTGTGAGCCAGTTCATGGAGCAACCACGTCAGGTTCATATGGATGCAATACATATGATTCTTAGATATCTCAAATCATCTCCAGGTGCAGGTTTGCTATTTAAGAAGGGAAAAGGGATTTCTATCTCAGCATGTGCGGATGCAGACTATGCAGGATGTCCCAAGGACAGGAAGTCCACCTCAGGGTTTGCAGTCTATGTTGGAGATGCTCTCGTCTCATGGAGGAGCAAGAAACAGACGGTGGTGGCTAGATCTAGTGCTGAATCCGAATATAGAGCTATGGCTCAGGCTACCACAGAGATGATGTGGGTGAAAAGTGTACTTACAGACCTATGTCTACATGTACCACTTCCTATGACCTTGGAATGTGATAATCAGGCAGCTTTATTCATTGCAAACAACCCAGCATTCCATGAGCGGAACAAGCACATTGAGGTTGACTGTCACTTTATACGTGACATGATTCAGAAGGAGTTCATTGCTACATCTCATGTTGCCTCAGAAAATCAAACAGCGGATATATTCACCAAAGCATTACTACGAGGCTCATTCCAGAAGTGTGCATCCAAGCTGAGCATGATCGATATCTATGCTCCATCTTGAGGGGGAGTGTTAACGCATATAGTTGTTTCTGTATCTTTCTATTATTTTTATTTCCAGTTATATGCTTTGTGTAATTTACCCATAGGCTACACTCCTATATAAGAGAGCCTAGGGCTTATGGAATAAATAACTTGCTCATTTTTCCCAACAATAATATATAAGAGAGAGCTATTTGTAATTTACATTTGTTAATTAAATGTTAATGTGAATTGGATTCACACTGAACATTAAATTGAAAATGTAATTCACATTTTATTTTGGGTTATGAATGTGATTCACAATTTTCCAATGGAAAGATTACAATATTCACAAAATAATTATGAATTATTTTTGTTGAATAATTTACAACAAGTGTTGTTGTAAATCTTCGAGATTTCCATGGAATAATGTAATCTCATGAGATTACATGAGATTGCCACCAAATCCCATATTATGGAAGGATACAATCTTCATTCCAATAATCTCCATGATTGCTTGATTTAATTTGGGATTGATTTATATTGATTTATCAATATAGATTTAATCTAAATTAAATTAATTGTTGTTGGTTTTTACCAACACAAATCTTAGTCATTAAAAGAAAAACAAATCAATGTGAGCCATTGGACTTGTGTTATCCATGGATTGAGATCCATGGATCCCAAAATATTATAAAAGGAGAGGCACCCCTTTGCTCTTCTAAGCACACAAGAGAACATAAGTCTCTCTCTCTATTTCTCTCTACATGTCAGCCCTCTCTCATCCTCTCTCATGGTCGTCCACCATGGATGCCCTAGAGAGAGTCTCCATTGCCGCAGCGTCGTCGTTATGATGCCCGATCGTTTGCTCGTGGATCTCTGTCTCTTTCGGTGCGCCTCACTCGTGAAGAAGACGTCGGATCTCGTGTGTCGAGATCAGGAGATCCGCCACTTGAATCATCAACATGGATTGCGAGAAGCACGCGATTCATCCCCGCGCTCGCAAGCGTCTCCTCCGTCGGATCGGACTTGAGACAGGAGGTCTTTTCGTTTAGAGACTCGATCGCAACCACGCTTCAAGAGGTAATCCTATTAATTGTTTGTGGTTTTAGACAAAATGATCCGAAAAGTGTTCTTGGATCATGCGGTTTCATCGCATGAAAGTTTTTTTAATTTCTGATGCATAGAACAACTAGTGCGACTAGTCGTTCCTCGTCGTATTCGATACGACGCTCACGCTTCCGTGATGCGCTTGAGGATTATCCCATATCCTTCAAATGGTATCAGAGCCTTAGATCGAAGGTTTTGGATACGATCCATAAAACCAAAGGCGACTTGGGTTCGTTAGGGTTGCGAAAGTTTTATCGCATTTCATTTTCGCATCTCTGTTTAGTGATTATTTTCGACCATCTTTAAATTGTTTAAACACGAAAATAAAATTTAGATTTTGTTCTCCATTAAATAAGGAAACCGTAGGATCTTAGTTTTCGTAATTTGGATTCCGTTTGCTCGAGATATGGTTGTTTTAATAAACATGTATTCACTGTTGCGGGAACTGCGAATCTTAACATGATTAAGGAGTTAATTAATGTTTTGATCTGCCTCGAAATGCGTGAAATATCACTTAGGTTCTGTCCTAAATCAAATTAGCAATCTTAGAAAATTGATTTTGTCTAATTTGGATTTAAATCGATTGAGATAAGTTAATTTTAGTAAGTAGGGGTCACTGTTGAAATTACAGTCCTAATCAAGAACCATGTGATTGTCAATTAGAGAAATTAATTATTAATTTCATGAAATAATTATGGAAAATATTTGAGAAATATTGAATGATGATTATTTCCTTAATTGACTTGGCCTCAACCAATAAATTGATTAGATTTGATCTAGATCATAATTGAAAACACAATCATCAAACTCCTTGCTTGAATAGGATTGGGAATTTGTCTAGCAAATTCCCTTATAATCAAAAATGTTTTAATTATTACTATATGGTATAATTTCGATTGAAGAACCGATGATCATCTCAAGTACAAAGTGATTGACTCGGCATTATTTTTTCCCGAGGCGGATATGGTGTCTAGTATGGGATCGTTGGGGTAGCGGGTCGCACCGGTTGCGGTCCATCCCACTCCCGCCGGTACTGGCCATGACAGCGGGTAGGGAACGAATGATGCCTGAGAGATCATGATGTATTTTCTAATTATTAAAATTCGAATTAATATGTACTTTGAGATAATACCATATATTCAAGTAAAATCAAGTTTGTTGATTGAATTGGATTGATAATTAATTTAATGTGATTAAGTTAATTATATCTAATTAAAAACACTCTATTATAATAAATGTGTTGTTTCCCTTGGAAGAATTAATTATGTGAATATGATTCATGATAATTAATTAGAATTTGAATATGATATGGAGGATGACATAAATGACATCCATGGTCTCCCGTCAAGGCAAAGGGTTCCATCGCCAAGGATTGTATGTAGGAGACGCCTGTCCGAAGTGACAGCTCCTATATGCAAGCGCATCTGGATCGGGCTCTTTGCTTTTCGAAAGAGTAAGGCCGTATGCGTAGTGACCCCAATATCGGATCCTCATATTATTGGGGCGATATTGGATTGCGCATAGCGAGTACTATTCTTGTTGACGGTTGGTTCAATTAATGACGGGTCAACATCACCTTAGGGGTGGTGAGCCCGGGTGTTAAAGACCGAATTGGGAGATGCAAGTTGGACTTGCTAGGCGGAATGTGTTCCCGTTTCTTTTTATCCGAGTTACAGGTTCTCATATTATTGGGATGTAACAAAGATAAGGAAGGAGATCCCAAATCTTGCTTGAGATATAGTGTTAAGTATATCTCTTACATTGAAAGTGATTAAGGGAATGAACTTTCATTGTTGACATGGCAAGACAATTTTGATATAAAAAATCTAAATCAAAGTAAATTATATATTTATATATGTTTATGCAAATTTCTTATTTCAGATAATCCTTCTTTAATCCCACTCAATGTTATACTCAATAATAACCAGTAGAATAACATGGATTGGACCCATGATCCAGATATCGTACTTGCAATTGGACACATAATGTATGTGGTTGCAATGTGCAAGTTTCCTCGTAATAATGAGGTATGATAATTAAATAGACAATAGGACTAAAACCCTAGGGTTTGTATGTCTCTATAAGTCTTGATCTCATCGAATGTACTTTTGAAGTGACATGTCGGTAATGATCATAATTATCAAATAATCCTTATAAAATCTAAGAAGATGTTCTGGCATACATATGTGCTCTCAACACATAATCATGAATGATATGGTTCTCTGCATTATGCAGAATGGTGGCTCTATAGGAGATGATGTATCCAAATTGTTTGGGTACCTACCTGAACCTAAGTTTTAAGAGTTTTAATGGATGTAGATACGATGAGTGTCATCATTCTACTATATATACTCTAGTCATTCATGAAGCTTCATAATATTCATATTGTATGAACTGAATGAAGCATATATAAATGTTGAAATACTCTTATATTGAAATTTTTGATTTTAACATAAGAGATCCTTTGTCTTGAGCAATGGTAGCTTATAGATAAAGGAGCGCCAGTGGAAGCATGGGTTGGACCCAAGTAAGAAGTATAGTCAAAGAGTTGATTGTACTTCTGTGACTTCCATATGACATGCAAAGAGTTGGATGAATGCCAATACTGCAATAAGTTGATGTGTTGATAGTATGACTATCAAATCTATCTAGAATCCTTAGAGAATGAATCAGATAGTACATCAGAATAATCTACCTATAATCATTGAACTTGACTTACTTATTTGATAAGATAAAGTCTAATAATTGTATCTCAATCTTCTAATGACACTTGCAATTGGTTGCATCTGTATTAGAATATTAGAAATTTGATATTAAGGTTTAATGGTCATCCTTGTTGGAAGTGATGCAATTGTTGCAACAATTTCCATTGGATCAATAGACTTCATATTTTCAGTGGGAGCCCTTAGTCTTAGAGAATGTCTCTATGACCTGGATATTAGAATACACTCATACTTTATTTCTAAATGTTGGAAATAAACATGAATTCTGGAATAAACCTATCATAAAGAGTTATGATGGATATATTTCAGATAGTAATCTAACATCTAGTGGACTCTGCTAAATTAGAAAATTAATGAATGGTTCATTAAGATTTCTAATACTGAAAAATTAAACCTTTAAAGATCAATAGGAGGATAAAGATCATTTGACAATGATCTGGCATCATGTTTTGGACATATGTCTGTTGATGAGATCAATGGACAAGTAAGAGATGAAACTTTAGAATGTCTAAAATTTCAAAACTTGCATACTTTTGAATATTGTATTCAAAGTACAATGTCCAATACACCCTTCTTTGAAAAAGGTGTAAGATGTTAAGGTATTCAAGATCTCATACATATTGATGTACATGGCCTCAAATTTCAGCGAAATTCGGTCGAATTTCTGTCGAATATCGATATCCAGTCGAAATCGAAATTCGACCGAAATGATCGAAATGACTGAAATATGGGGGTCCTGGTACAAAAAAATGACCGAGATGACCGAAATTTCGGTCGAAATTCCACCGAAATTCCATCGAAATTCTGTTTTGGTCGATACCGAAATGGTGACCGAAACCGACATTTAAGGCCAGTAAATCATCTATATCATAGTAAACATTATGGATATGTGATATCTATTGATGATTATGTATGATATGAGATTTCTTATCTTCACCTAAGAAACCTTTGAAATGTTCAAAGATTTCACAATTTTGGTTTAAAATCAAAGTTTGAAGGAAGATGAAATAAATTTGATCTAACCAAGGTAGCTTGTACCTATTAGATGAATTCAAGGAATAACTTATGGAGATGTGAATATCATTTCTATCTCAATCCTCCTAATGAACCTTAACTCAATAGAGTTGTAGGGAGATACAATTGATCATGTGTGACATGATTTGATCAATGATTAATTATCTCTTAGTTTCCAGGTATATATATGTAGTAGAGACTACATTATATATCCTTAATAAGGTTCCATGTGAGTAAGCTGGAATCTGGCACTGGAGAGTGCTACTTCATTAAAAAAATAAAGGATGGTATTGGATACCTACTTTATGACCTCGAGATTCTTAAAGGATCTCATCTCTGAGAATGTGATTCTTAGAGGATGACTCTCTTGAGAATCAAGATGAAAATGAAGTAAAGGAACTCATTTAATCTTGAGAAGATAATGAGGATCCTAAAATCGGAAACTAAATAGACAATTAAAGATGAAACATTAATACCTCTTCAAATAAGTTTGAGGATGGATTCTGTGCGGCAGTTGAATCTGAAAATGATCGGACTTCGTGTGATGAAGCTCCTGAGGATCATGACATGGAAAGATGGATGTTAGCAATAAAAGTCTAATGTAGACTTCATATACAAGTGTTGTATATGGACCCTCGAGGATCCACCTATATGGGTAAGATCCATTAAGGTGTAAATGGATCTTCAAGAGAAAGAGGGAACCTGATGAGAAGGTAGAGACCTTCAAAGCATGGTTCATAGCCAAGAGCTGCACACCGAAGAGAAGACATCGCTTGCGATGAGACTTGCTCTCCAGTGACCTTGCTTTGACCCATCAGAATATTGTTAACCATAGCTACATAACTTGACTATGACATCTTCATAATTGCAATTCTCTATGAATACATCTCTGAGGATATTCACATGAAGTAGCCACAGGGCTTCATGGTTGAGGAAAGCAAGGTGTGCTAGCTAAAGAGCTCCATCTTTGGACTCCAATAAGTTTCTTGTAGTTGGAACATAAGATTTGATGAAAGTATAGATGTTATGATTTCAGATAAAATCTTGATGAACCCTGTGAAGACTAGTGGGAGTGCCATTGTGTTCATCGTGCTAAATGTAGATATTATTCTAATCATTTGGAATGATATAAGGATAATAATAAGTGTTTCATAATTTGGTTATTCCATACCTTGAGATATGATCCCAAGGATACCTCTTAGATCTTAGTTCTGAAGTCGTTCAGAAGCAAAGAGAAGAGGGTATTGGGACCGCCGCATTAGTAGTACACCTTGGACTTATTCCATTTTCTGAAAAATTCCAAGAAAGGCTTCCTTCCTTTAAGATGTGGTAGTGACCTATCTAAAGGGATAGCACCTCAGAGAGTTGAGGAAGTGAATGCTAGAACTGCTTGCACCTGTGCATCAGTTACGAGAAGCTAAGTGCATGCTAAATGTGCAAAAGAGTCAGATGTCTGCCATGCAGTGGGAGTAGTAATCTGTTACTAATCCTACTATGGAATAAAACACTTGATTGCAGTAATAACAATATCTTCATAGATGATGAAACTTAGAGATAGTGATCTCAAAGTCTTATCTTCAAAAGTTTAAGACCTTGTAGATGGTGATCTATGAGGGTCTGAACTATAGATACCTTAGGAGATAGAGATCTCCAGGAATAAAGGTATTCTAATAAGGATTATGGGAATACCGGTTATAATAATTGTTGAGCAGTAGTATCAAGGACACTATAACTGCTTTGACTATATTGAACATTGGTTGCATAAGATGCAACATTCGCATTGGATGCGAATACTGTCACTAGGAGATATGTAAATGCCGTAAAAGGACTTGGCATAGTCTCTTGGGAACAGAGTGACTGATCAGCTTACCTAGCTATTTTCTAAATAGCCTATAATTGTCACATGAGTGTGGGTTTAAATGATTAGCCCATTAATGGCTCTTTGGGCTAGTGGGAGATTGTTGGACATGCGAGCCCACGACGAGCCATTATGCAATAAATGTTATTGCAAATATCATTCCCTAATCTAAAATGAAGAGTAAATAATTTGCATAAATAGGTCCCTTAGCACAATTAGGGTTATGTACCAGGGCCATCTTAATGATCATACAACTATTGATTCAATTATTGAATCATAAAGGCTGGTACTTGGATGAATATCTAAAGAATTAGATTGAGGACTCATCAAGCACCGTCAAATGATTGTTGAGATATGATCTCCAGCCTGAGTAGGAGATAGCAATCCTTTCTCAATTAGGCTGATATTTGACAGACCTCTTGATGCAGGTCCTCTGCATAGGAATAGAGATTCGGAGGTGTCAGATTAATTAGGTCAAAGAGTTGACTTAACGAGATCGAGATAACCAAAGTCCTATATCGTATGCTGTCATGATATACGCACGCGTCCTCTGACTGGAGATAGATGTGTTACTATATGTCTGAGTATGTACATTTGGCAGACCAATAGGTTGATGACCTAATCAAGGTCTATATACCGGCGCGCTAGTGTGCATGCAAGGACAACTGAGTAATACGATCTCTCAAAGGGATCATACAGGTTCAATTACCGAACCAGAAGACATGAGCTCACTCATGATATATTGGGAAAAATCAAATTCCGTGCATGAACGTCTCGCTTTGGAAGCTTGACTGAATTTGTAGGTTTGATATATATACTTTTGGAAAGTATATGATCAAGACCTAGGTATGATATATGCTTTTGGAAAGTATATGATCGATACCAACTCCCAATGATCGAGTGAGAAACTTAATGATAAAACTCTGAAGTAGACAGCGTAAAATTGATCTTATACTTCAGGTTTATTCCGAGTCTTCTAGTATGCAGGATGTACAGGTATTAGGAATACCTGAGGGTGATGTGATCATAAACGGTTGTATAACCATGACGCTTCCATTCCTAGGGAGTGATGAAACGGGTCTGGATTTTAGTGACTCCTCTCAGTAGAGAAGTAATCTGATATTAACCCTAAAGTTGGACATTGATCTGAATGTGATTCAGATGCAATGAGAAGGTTCGATTTGTGGTCTTGATTTAATCAAGCATCTATGGGAGGCCTGAGATCTGGATTTAAGATGTGATCTCAATATCCAAGTCACTATACGTAGAACAATACAATCGCCATGTCCTTATCTCCAAGTACTCGCAGAGAAAGCGTATTATCCTTAAAAGGGTTCAGGATAATTTCATTGTTGATAATATGTATCCGAGCATTGAGAAAATAAATAATTAAATGTGATTTAATTATCATGAATAATATGAATTTGATTCATATTATAAGGAGATTTATCTTAGATAATTAAATGTGACTTAATTATCAAAGATGTAAATAATGTGAATGTGATTCATATTATTTGGGCACATGAGAATAGAGATTCAAGATGATTAAATGTGATTTAATTATCATGAATATGAATATTGTGGATAGAAATATCCACATTAATCATATACATTATAAATGTGATTTATAATATATAAGAGAGAGCTATTTGTAATTTACATTTGTTAATTAAATGTTAATGTGAATTGGATTCACATTGAACATTAAATTGAAAATGTAATTCACATTTTATTTTGGGTTGTGAATGTGATTCACAATTTTCCAATGGCAAGATTGTAATATTAACAAAATAATTATGAATTATTTTTGTTGAATAATTTACAACAAGTGTTGTTGTAAATCTTCGAAATTTCCATGGAATAATGTAATCTCATGAGATATCATGAGATTACATGAGATTGCCACCAAATCCCATATTATGGAAGGATACAATCTTCATTCCAATAATCTCCATGATTGCTTGATTTAATTTGGGATTGATTTATATTGATTTATCAATATAGATTTAATCTAAATTAAATTAATTGTTGTTGGTTTTTACCAACACAAATCTTAGCCTTTAAAAGAAACACAAATCAATGTGAGCCATTGGATTTGTGTTATCCATGGATTGAGATCCATGGATCCCAAAATATTATAAAAAGAGAAGCACCCCTTTGCTCTTCTAAACACATAAGAGAACATAAGTCTCTCTCTCTCTCTCTTTATTTCTCTCTACGCGTCAGCCTTCTCTCATCCTCTCTCATGGTCGTCCACTATAGATGCCCTAGAGAGAGTCTCCATCGCCACAACGTCGTCGTTATGCTGCCCGATCGTTTGCTCGTGGATCTCCGTCTCTTTTGGTGCGCCTTGCTCATGAAGAAGACGTCGGATCTCGTGTGTCGAGATCAGGAGATCCGCCACTTGTATCATCAACATGGATTACGAGAAGCACGCGATTCATCCCCGCGCTCGCAAGCGTCTCCTCCGTCGGATCGGACTTGAGACAGGAGGTCTCTTCGTTTAGAGACTCGATCGCAACCGCGCTTCAAGAGGTAATCCTATTACTTGTTTGTGGTTTAGACAAAACAATCCGAGAAGTGTTCTAGGATCATGTGGTTTCGTTGCATGAAAGTTTTTTTAATTTCCGCTGCATAGAACAACTAGTGCGACTAGTCGTTCCTCGTCGTATTCGATACGACGCTCATGCTTCCGTGATGCGCTTGAGGATTATCCCATATCCTTCAATCCCCGGCCTCAGATTTATTTTTCAATAAGAAAACCCATGACAAACGAGAGAAATCATCTACAGCAACAAGATAAAACATGTGCCCCTGATGATCGGGAACACGACTAGGACCCCAAATATCAGCATGAAACAACTCAAACGGGGAGCTACTGCTCCGACTCTGATGACTAGGGAAAGACGAACGACGATACTTCCCCAATTGACAAGCCTCACACTGGAATGTAGATCCTGGAGATATTTGCGGCAAAATATGCCTCATCTTCTGGAGAGAGAGATGACCAAACATAAATGCCAAGTGAAAGGAGAAACCGGTCCTGTCGAGATAGAGGACAGCGCCTGCATCGGGAGTTTGGACCAGTCGATAAAGACCGCCCTTCTCACAGCCACAGCCAATCACCCTGTCTGTAAGAATATCCTCAAAAACAAGAGACGATGGGGAGGGCGACTGCTGGGAGAAGTCGGGGCAATACCGTTAGGTCTATGGTCATTAGCGGCGTCAGAGTGGATGGTAACAGGGAGTTGGGGAGGGCCTTCTTTCACAGGGTGGCTAGTGGGAGGCGTCAGGGCAATACCGTCAGGTCTATGGTCATTGGCGGTGTCAGAGTGGATGGAAACAGGGAGTTGGGGAGGGCGATTGCTAACCATTTCCTTAACTTCTCCACGAGGGTTTCCGGCAGGCGGTGGAGGTGGGCTGGGTCGAGCGTCACACAGTTGTCGGTCGTATATGCGGCTAGTTTGATTCAGGAGGTCACCTTGGAAGAGCTGAATGCGGTAGTGTGGGATCTTAACGAGGATGGCGCACCGGGGTCGGATGGTTTCCCAGTGTCCTAAGTGAACTTCTGGGATCTGGTTGGCAGGGAAGTACTTGAGGTTGTGGCGGAGTGTTGCCGCTACAATGCGGGTTTTGATCGCATCAATAAGGCTCTGATTGTCCTTCCGAAGAGGGAGGGAGCTGACAGGATTGAAGACTTTAGGCCTATTGCAGTCTCAAGCGCTCTGTATTTGATTGTGGCAAAGGTCTTCGCTATCCGGTGAGTAGGGTGCTAGAGCACATTATCTCCCCGTGTCAGTTTGCATTCGTTCCGGGGAGATAGGTCGCGGAGTGCTTGGTTGTGGCGTCTGAGGTAGTTGCTGATTGGAAGAGAAGTGGGAAGAAGGCACTGCTTTGGAAAGTGGATTTTGCAAAGGCTTATGATACGTTAGACCGGCATTTCCTCTGGTGGTGTTGCATAGGAGGGGTTTTCCAGAGATCTGGATATCTTGGATGAAGTGTTGCGTAACTACCGCATCGTTGTCGGTTCTCGTGAATGGGCGTCCGGAGGGGGGCTTCTTTCAGCCGCAGAGGGGCGTTAGGCAGGGATGCCCTCTCGCCCCATTGTTCTTCATCATTGCCGCTGACGTCCTTGCTTGCATGGTTGCCCGAGTGCAGGCCGGTGGGATCACTAGTGGCTATTCGAGGGATGATTTGAGGGTCTCTCTGCTTCAATACGCTGATGACACCATTTTCTTCATTGAAGGGGGTAGTATAGTGGCATGGTGGTCACTCTAGAGTTGTTTAGTGAGATGTCGGGACTGGCACAAAACGCCAGCAAGTCCAAGGTTGTTCCTTTTGGCTTTTCTGACGATGAGTCACATTTTTGCGAACAAATAATGGGCACGGCGTGCGCTAGTCTTCCCATCCACTACCTTGGGCTTCCTCTGGCCGTTGGCAGGACAAAGCTGGTGGATTGGTTGCCGCTTGTAGAGGAGCTAGAGAAGAGACTGGCGAGGTGGAAGTCCCCGACCCTGTCTAGGGGGGACGCTTGGTGCTTCTGAAGGTGGTGCTCTCTGCTATCTATGAGACTCATGCCGGCTGGTATTAGAAAGAGGTTGGAAGGACTGATGCGTCGGTTTCTTTGGGGCAAGAGCGGGCAGGAGGTTGTCGGCATGCACCTAGTGGATTGGGATATTGTCACGCTTCCAAAGTGCGAGGGTGGTCTCGGGGTCAGGCGTCTTGAAGCGTTGAACGAAGCCCTTTTGCTGAAGTGGGTGGGTCGGATCTGGGGGAGTGCTGATGATCTTTGTTCTACTCTTATTCGTCGGATATACGATGTGTCTGTTTCTGCGCCGGAGGTCAGCGGGTGCGGGTTGATTCCCTCGCCATTCTGGAAAGGCATTTTGGCGGTCATCCCCCATCTCCGGACTCTGTTCAGGCCGGTTCTGGGGGGCGGGGAGACCTTTGCTTTCTGAAAGGATAACTGGACAGATGGTGGGCGATGTGTGACCGTTTCTCGCGGTTGTTTGCTTTATCTGCAGATACGGAGGTTTGTGTGGTTGCCTGCTGGGTGGATGGAACTGGACGTCGTCGTTTCGCTCGAATTTTTCGGGCCAACGGGTGGAGGAATTTCTCCTCCTGCTTGACTCGCTTAGGCTTTTTGGAGGCCCTTCTGAGGAGAGGGATCATTGGGTTTGGCGTGAGAGCTCTTTCTCGGCGAGAAAGGCTTACAGGGCAATCTGCAGGCCTCCACCTTCTCAGTCCGCTGAGCTTTTGAGGGATTGTGGTTTCTTTTGGGGGCTTGGCCTGCTCGAGAAGATTGGCTTTTTTCTGTGGTTGCTCAAGAGGAAGAGGCTGATGACGCGTGACCGCTGCGCTAGGCTGCTTGGGGCGGTTTCGGACAGATGCCTTCTGCACGAGTCTGGGATTGAATCTGTGGAGCATCTCTTCTTCTTTTGTCAGGGATTGCCGCCTATTTGGAGTGACTCGGATCTAGACTGGGTCAGTACAGAGAGCCTTACCTCCTTTTGTGATTCGTTAGTGGCGCCAGGAACCGTCCGAGGAGGGCCCTACTTCGCCCTGTGGCCATTATCTGGGCTATCTGGTTGGCTAGGAATGCTTTGTTGTTCTCTGGTCAAAGGTTTTATAAGGAGAATGTTTGTATCCATGTGTCGGGTTTGTTAGACTTGTGGCTTTCTTAGATGCTCGCACTGTAACTATTTCCATCTCTTATTAACGAATTTTTGGGGTGGACACCTCTGAGTGTTTCCTCCTTATTTGACTTCAAAAAAAATAAGAGACGATGGGTCAAATATAGTTCGACAATGCAAATCCTTCGTAATATGACTGATGGATAACAAATTCATAAAAAATCAGGGGCATGTAACACGTTCTACAGATGCATTGAAGGGGTAAGAGTAATCTCCCCGTGTCCTACAATCAGGGAATGAGTCCCATCGGCTATCACTACAGTTCTTCCTGGAGAAACCTGTCTGTAGGCCTGTAAATTGTCCTTTATCTTCACATAAATGATGTGTCGCCCCAGAGTCCATAATCCACTCTCGAATCTGAGATCCATAACATGATGTAAATGCAAAAGTGCTACCTGAGTTGTTTGTTGTAGCAGAAGTACTGGCGGATGCTGAAGCTGCAACATCTGAATAGCCTCCAGGAGATGATGAAGAAGAAGGCATGATATCGCGCAATCTGGCCACTAAGTCGTCAAACCTCGCATCTAGAGGAGCAGCGGGTGACTCGACCTGCTCCGCTACACGGGTTGATGCTGGGAAACCATGCTTAGAGTAGCATGTTTCCTCAGTATGACCAAGGCAATGGCAAAACGTGCAGGGTTGACGAATGCATCCTCCTCTACCACGAGGTCCACGTCCACGAGAGAAAGAGCCTCCTCTGCCACGGGAGGCTGCCATAATCGAAGAAGTCTGACTGGTGACAGTAGATGGAACTGTAATCATGTTGAGCCTGCGAAAAGCTTCCTCCATGGGAGGAATCGTAGTATCTGCAAGGATCTGGGAGCGAGCAGTATCGTATTCAGTATCCAGGGCTGCTAGGAATATACCAACCATAGTGGCATTCCTATGTGTCTTCTGTTGCTCCGGAGTGGCTGTGAGTGGTATGAAGCTGTGAAGCGTCTCAAATATCCCACACAAGGATGTGTACAACGAATGGAGAGGGTGTCTGTTCTGTTTGATAGTAAAAATGTCATCATGAAGCTAGAGTATCTTAGTTTCATTCCTCTCCTGGGAGTGTGTAGCTGCGAGAATGTCCCACATAGACTTAGCAGTACGCTGATGTAACACAGCATTGGCGATTTCTGTCGTCAATGTTCCTGAAAGCCAGACTTTGGCATATGCATCATCTGCCTCCCAAGAGGCGTTCACCGCAGTCTTCTCCACCGGTTCCTTTTCGATAAGAATATGCCTCTTACCGCTTGACTGCATGAGACTCATGAATTGCATTGCCCAAAGCTCATAGTTCGTCCCGTCCATCTTGACAATAGGCGCTAGACTTCTGAATGCGCTAGTGGAGGGAACATCGACCTTACTTTTTGACATGATGCCGATAGAGGAAGAATAGGGTTAATAGAAGTCGGAAAAACAATCGTATATACGGACATGTGGGGGTATGGTTGCATGTGTAGACTCAGAGCACAACCAACCCCATCAACCAAGCGAAGAACGCAGGAGGGAGGTACAGGAGTAGTCCTTCCCGAGCACGAGGCGGCGCACGCAAGGACGCATTGACGCGCGCAGACGCGCGCCAATAAGCAGCGCCGCACGCGGGGACAAGCGTTGCGCCGCACACAGGTGAACGCAGCTGCGCGCTGACACACAGGCGCAGGTGCACAGGCATAGGAGCTGGTGGGGCGGGTTCGAAGCCAGCAACGTGCAAGGGTTGCGCGGGGCCGAGAGGACTGGCGGCGCAGAGGCTGGGAGGTGGGGGTAGGGTTAGGGCACAAGAGCTTCGGTCTAGGACCGCCGCTCTGATATCATGTTGGGAAAAATAGAGAACTTGTTTACTCCAGAAACCCTAGGCTCTCTTATATAGAGGTGAGACCTATGGGTAAATGACAAGAAATAGACAAAAAGAAATAAAATAGCCAAAAGGGTACATAGAAGCATATAAATATCTCTACAGTAATGTTTGAAGCCCTCTAGGTCAACCCTTCCAGCAACACGATTATCGCCAAGTTAGTGACCCGCTCATCCGAGAGTGATGTTGCAAACTTGAGTAGCCAAACCCATCCCAGCATCTAGTCCCCACCACTTGCGTGTTCTTGACATCTAAGTGGTGTATCCAATCTTGCAATAAGTTTGTCCCCCATTAGTCTATTTCCAAGAACCGATACTTCCACAAAACATCCAGGTAAAGTTTCACATCATAAAGGGTATCAATGCGAGAAAATTCACTGCTAACCTCTACTCAATTCAACCAAATAGTATACCCCTTTATGTTGTACAAAATGTCCATCCTTTGGTTTTTTAAAAAATGTGAATGGTTGAATATGGGTAAGGTTGCATGTACTTATACATAACAAAGGCATATTCATGTTGAAATTACTTGGGAAAGTTGGTTTAAGACCAAGAAAATGTTAAACGACTATATGTAAGGTAGATTTAATATTTTGCAAAGAAAATCAAAGAATTCTCTAATTCAAACAGTATATGCCCCACCAATCACGTTAAAAAGAAGAACCCCAAGATCTGCACCATAAACATCCTAGATATAATGAAGGAATAAATCATAAAAAAATTTTTGACTAAGAAAGACGGGGGTGCCCTCCCAAGGCGGGAGTCACCACACCAACGCATTCATTAATAAGCAAAAAGTTACATCAGTTGAAAATCCAGAAGTTGTACAAGGCATTACATTTTGCAAGAGCATTTTCAAAGTAAAAGCGATGCCCCTTAAAAACGGTATCATTCCTGCCAAGCCAAATAGCCCAGAGCGCAGCAAATGGCTTGGAGACATCGCCGGAAGACCCAAGCCCGACCGCCCGAATAGATCTCCAAAAATGCTCCGCATTGGATGACTGAACCCACGGGAGACCCAACGACTCCCAAACACTGACCGAAGACCTGCAGGTAAAGAAGATGTGATCCGCAGTCTCCATACTGTCCTCACATCTGTCGCACCTCGTATCCGCCACTCCCAACAGTCTGGCTCTTCTCACCTTGTCACAGATACGGCCTCTTCTCAAATACCAAAGAAAGACCTTAACCCGAGTAGGGATCTTAGCCGCCCATATCACCTTTAAATCTGCACAGAGATCCTCGTCGCGCTCCACGAGCCCAGCAGCCAGCCTCCTGTAGGCTTTATTTACCGAGAACATGCCGTCCTCCCACAGAATATGGTCGGGATCACCTGACATCTCCTCGGGCGATGGAATCTCCGACAGCAACCTCATAAAGTCCTTCATCCTCTGATCCGAGAGAACAGCACGGAATCCCGGCACCCACGACCCCGAGTCAGGCACCTCCGCCACCCGCGCCTCCCTGTCAATGGCCAAAGCCATCAACCTCGGAAACCGAGTGGCCAACACGCCCTCCCCCGTCCAGTCTTCCTGCCAGAAACGAAAATAGAGGCCATTCCCCAACTGGGGCCGAAGAAAGGACCTGAGGCATGAAATCACGGCACGGATCCCACTCCACAACGAGGACTCATGATGCTTCCTCCCAGCCACCAGCTCCCCCGTGACACCATAAATCTCTCTGATCAGGCGCAACACCGTCGAGTCAGAAGGACCCCAAATGCGTACCATCAACTTGGCTAACAAGTCTTTGTTCATTAAATCCACATCCCTTATACCAAGGCCCCCCTCCGAAACAGGCACCACGATATCCTTCCAGGCCACCATGTGCAAGCCCCTCTTTGTCTGCCTACCATCTGACCAGAAAAAAGATCCCATTAAAGATTCTATCTTCTTCCTTACGCCCGCCGGCATTCTTCTCGTCGAGAAGAAAAAGATCGGAATGGCGGAGAGAACATGCTTCAGCAAAGTAAGCTTCCCACCCTTGGACAGAGTGGTAGCCTTACACCCTTCCAGTCGCTCCTCCATCCTCCGCAGAACACAGTCCCAATCGGACCTCCTCAACCGTCCCTCAACCAGTGGTAACCCCAGATAGGTTATCGGTAATCTCCCCAGGGGACATCCGGCCCAAGCCGCCAACCTGTTGCCTTCCTCGCCCTCCATCCCCATAAGGACCAGGACCGACTTCTGTCGGTTAATCTGAATTTGACCAAAATGGCAATAGAGTTGATAAGGCTGAACCAATACCTCGACATTTGTATCCATTAAAACGGAGACAAATACGGATGTCAAAATCTATATAAAACGGATATGGTGACGGATCGGATATGGGTATATCTGTAACCATTTGCATCCCTAGTAAGAACGGATCTAACCCACATCATATATGTATTCCCATGTATCATGGCTCTGTAATATGCCTATGCACTAGATATAACGACCACCGTCTACTTCTTACTCTTCCGTGATACCAAGGAATTCTCTATGAACACTGCAAAGCCAGAGGCAGACTTCATGTCCTTGAAGCATCCCGCATAATCTGCATCTGCACAAGTTGTAACTGCAAGGTATGTGCCTCTGCTAATTAGAAGACCAGTGCCATATGAGGTCTTCAGATACCTCGGTATCATGAGAATTGCATCCATATGTACATGTCTAGGATGCTACTGCAAAGGATATATCTGGCATGGTAATAGTCATGTGTAGGAACTTCTCAATTAGCTCCATGTACCTCCTCTTATCTACCTCGTCAGTGACATCGTAAAGCTTCATGCTCATGACCATGGAAGTAGAGGCAGGCCTACAATCTATCATGCTCATCTCAAAGAGAAGATATGTAACGTACTTCCTATGGGTCATCACAAGACCTCGCTGGTTCCTGGCAAATTCCAATCCAGGGAAGTCACGTAGACTGCCACGGTCCTTGGTCACAAACTGCTGACCTAGAAAATCCTTAACTGCTTGGATGTCATGCACATCATCCCTTGTGACAATAATATCATCAACATAAACAAGTATGGCAACCGTACCTCTCAGAGACCTCTAAACAAACAATGAGTGATCTGCATTCGATCTCGCGAACCCCTACTGCTCTATCAGAACCGATAGCTTCTGAAACCATGCTCTTGAACTCTACGTAAGGCCATAGTTAGCCTTATGAAATCTGCAAACCTTCTGACACTCCCCTTAAGCAGCGAACCTATGTAGTTACTGCATGTAGACTTCTTCCTGTAAGTCATCATAGAGAAAGAAAGGCATTATTCACATCAAGCTGATATAGGGGCCAGTTACGTGTCACAGCAACAAAGAGAAGGATCCAAAGTATTTTTTTGAAACAAGTGTAGAATGCCAAGCCACTAGAGAGAAAGTATCATGATAGTTCACTCATATGTTTGGGCGAACCCACAAGCCACAAGTCTCACCTTGTAGCGATCCACACTGCCATCTACACGGAGTTTCATAGTGAACACCCACCTACATCCAACAACAAATGCTCTGTAGGAGTTGTAACAATGCTCCATGTGCCACGTGATTGTAACGTGGCCATCTCATCATCCATGGCAAGACGTCACTGAATGACCTGCATCGCCCCCTCATATGTCCATGGTATCTTCACGGCTGACAATCCCACAATAAACCTTCGAAAATCCTCTGAGAGTCGGCCCAAGGAAACATGGGTTGCAAGAGTATAGGTAGCACAAGTATGTTGTTGCTTCCGTAGAGCAATGGGCATATCAAGATCACATGCCTCCTTCTCAACCTGTAAACCATCCCCCTGAGAGGGCACATGGCCATCCTGTGAAGAATCTTGCTGTATGGATAAACCATTAGTGCCATCAGTAGAAACAATGTGCTCATTACAGACCTGGGGCGTGTTGGATGACGGGGAAGGCCCATAAGTAGGGGGATATGTGCTAAGCCTGTGAACATAGAAATTATACAGATGTGCCAACGTATTGGGTGGTGGTACGAGGGTAGGCACAAGATCAGGTGTAGGTACTGGAGGTGGTAATGGTGGAGGTGGTGTAGGTACTAAAGATGGTGTAATCGTAGGAGGAGGAGGCATATATACCTCATCTCCAGATATAGATGAAGTCAACATGTCACATGTAGGAGAGAAATACATAATAGACTCAAAGAAGGTGACATCAGCACTAACTTATTACTTCCATCGAATCAGATGAAAACAGCAATACCCCTTTTGGGTGCAATAGTAGCCTACAAAGACACACTTGATAGTTCTAGGAGAGAGCTTGCCACGATCATTCGTCACATGATGAACAGAAGCAATAAAGCCAAACACACGAGGTGTAAGGGAGAACATGTCCTCGAAAAACACAATCAAGAAAGGAACCTTTTGTAAAGGAGAACATGTCCTCAGGAAACGCAATCGAGAAAGGAACCTTCTCTCTTAAGACAGAAGATGGCATGTGGTTCACCAAGAAACAAGCAGTGAGGATCCATCACCCTAAAAAGAGTGAGGAGCACGACTCTTGATCAAAAGCGTCCTTATTACATCAAGTAAATAATGGCGTTTGCATTTGACATCACCATTCTGTTGAGAAATATAAGCACACGAGGTCTGATGTATAATGCCAAGAGACCTAAAGAACTCAGATAATTGTAACGTACAGAACAAGACATTTTCAGAAAAAAAATACTTGACAATAGCAGAGAAAATGTTCTTTATTTCATTAATAAAAGATATAATGGCAGGCCCAGCTTCAGACTTGTTTTTCAACAGAAACCCCTAAGAAAGTCTAGAATAATCATCCAAAGCAACAAGATAACAACGGTGTCCCTGTAGATCAAGAACATGGCTGAGACCCCAAATATCTAAATGAATAAGCGTAAATAAATGACTACTACTATGACTCTGACAACTAGGGAAAGAAGAGTGATGATGCTTGCCAAGCTACAAGCCTCGCACTGGAAGGAAGAACGCGTGGAAATTTGTAGGACATGACACAGCTTCTGCATAGGAAGATAGCCAAAACGAAGATGCCACAGGTAAGGAGAGGTTGATCTAGTGGAAACTGTAGAGGCATCAGTACTGGGAAATTGGACCAGTCTGTAGAGCCCTCGCTGCTCACGGCCACATCCAATTACCCTGCCTGTGAATATGTCTTGAAACACAAGAGAAGAGGGATCAAAAATGCATGACAATGCAGATCCTTCGTGATATGACTAATAGAAAGCATATTCATCTGAAAATCGGGAGCATATAAAACATTTTGCAAGCGCATGGATGGCATCAAATGCATCTCCCCCTGTCCTATGATGGGTAAGTAAACTACGTTCGCAATTACGACCCATCTACTAGGGCGTATAGATTTGTAAGAACTGAATAGTGCTCTATCTCCACACAGATGATGAGAAACACCGCAGTCCATGATCCACTCAGTCATATCTACCGTGCTACAACGGATAAAATCAAGTTATGCTTGCGGAGCTCGAAGAGGCTCTAGTAGCGGTTGCAACATCTGGGGAACATGTAGTGGTGCCAGCAGCATGATTCATTATCTCCTCAGACGGAAGACAAAATCATCAAGGCATGAATCTGTTTGAGGAGCCGAACTGTCCAGGGACTCAATCTGCCCGGCCATATGAGCATATGCAGGGTATCCATGCTTCAGATAGCATGTATCTTCAGAGTGACCTGGATGACGGTAATAGGTGCATGGGTCATGCTAACGTCCACATCCCCTATCATGGGGACCATGCCCTCTGAACTATGTAGAGCCTCCCTTGCCGCAAGATGTAGCCGTTGCTGAGGAGGCCAGTGTGGAGGCAAGGATAAGATGCCTGTTGAGGCGACTGGAGGCCTCCACCATGGGAGGTATGATCGTGCTAGTAAGAAGTTGTGTGCATGCAGCCTCATACTCTAGATCCAGGGCTACCAAGAAAACTTCAACCATCACAGAGTAAGGCCCTAAATGTCGGCTTCGGTCACCATTTTAGTGACCGACCGAAACGGAATTTCGGTCAAATTTCGGTCGAATTTCGACCGAAATGTCGATCATTTCGGTCATTTTTTGTACTAAGGCCTCCATATTTCGGTCATTTCGGCCATTTCGGTCGAATTTCGATTTCGACTGGATATCGATATTCTACAGATTTTCGACCGAATTTCGCTGAAATTTGAGGCCATGTCGCAGAGTTCCTGTATGCCATGTACAGCTCCGTAGAAGTGGTATCGAGCATGAAGTTGTGAAACTTCTCAAACATGTCGGGAGCGAAGAGTAGAATGTATGCAGAGGACGGTCATTCTGCTTGTCTGTGTATACATCAAACTGTAGCTGAAGAATCTCGGTCTCATTGTTTGCTTGGACATACATGACTGCTAGAGTATCCCACATAGCAGTCGGTTGGTTCACGATGTCATTTGAGATCTATATGGTAAGAGTTCCAGAGAGCCAAACACGTGCATGTGCGTCATTTTGCTTCCACAAAGCATTGTCCCCAGTCTTATCCGTCGGCTCTAGATTTGTTAGAATGTGTTCCTTGTTATTGCACCGCATAAGGGTCGAAAGCTACATGGACCACAACTCATAGTTGGTCACATCCATCTTTACGATGAGACTCGAGTCCTTGAAGGCACCGGACGAAGAGAAGATGTCACCCTTGTTCTCTGACATGATGAAAAAGAAGACCGAAACAGAGCTCAACTGGGGAAGTAGACTGATCTGAGCGAGTCTGCGTGATCATATAGAGGATTGGTAGTATGTATAGGCTCATACAACCATCCTCGTCAATCCTCGATATGCACGATGACCGAAAAAAGTGATTTATAGGTCTGAAATCACCTTTTCCAGTTAAAATCAGACCGTCTCAAACTACAGTTTGGCGACGGCGAGGAAATAATACGACCACGAGGGATTGAGGGGTTGGCGGACGTGTGTGGCAACCCAACGATGGTGCCGAAGAAGCCAGGCGACGCCCGGCTGCCTGATAGCGGGCGAAGGGGGTGGTGGTGCAAGTGGGTTACGCGTTACAGGCGGCGACACGTGAGGTGAGAGGGCAGCGGGTGGGGTCTAGGGCACAGGTGGGGTACGAGAACTCTTTGAGAGAAAACAATGAGTTGCTTATTCATGAGGCTCTAGGGTTCTCTTATATAAAGGAGAAACATGTTGGACAAATTATATAAAATGGACATAAAGAAAAGAAAATACAAGAAAGCAATAAATGATAACTAATATCTCAACAATTTCTACTAAAAATATTTGGAAATGCATAAGATTGCAATCATGTTCCTTGTACCATGACAAATACACTTCCTTCAATAGAAGATTGCTTGAAAATGCATAGAGATTAAAAAAATGGCAAAGCATTCACCCACTTTAAATAGGCTAGGCTATATAGATTCATGCTCAAATCCATGTTGAAAAATGCAAAGAGATAATGTATCAAAATTATAAACTCTTCCAAGCACGAATCTTGTCGATGAACAAATACTTTGGATGCACGTCTCCTTGAAAGAGGATATAATAATCAAAGAGCCACATCTATCTCGAGATATGTGTAAAGAACACAAAAAAGGGATTTCATTGTCGTAAAATGGATCCAATGATGTGCTCCTACACTTCTCTACCTCTATCCCCAATAGCAGCACAATATATTATCATGCATTATATTCTCAGTAAGAAAAATCAGAAAAGTTGAACTTTTGGCCTTTCGAATTGTAGAGCGTCTTTTTAAGAAAAAAAGGATGAGCATCCAATGATGCACACCCGAAGAACAAAAAGTATTGGAAATAGTTTGTGCTTGATCCTTCCTATACTAAAATGACTCTATATATGATATGACTAGAGATAAATTCAAAAGTAACACTGGGTTTAAGGTTTAGGGTTTAGGGTTCTGCAACACCAAAGGGACTAAATGTAATTTTATCAATTATGTTCTTATGCCTACAGTTTTAGAATGGTAAATCCTCAAGTATTTGCATTTTTTATGCTCTAGAGGGGCAGATCCTGTTATAAGGGAGCAACATGGGAGAGAAGAGGCAGTTCAGAACTTAGAGAGGAAAAAATCCTCACAGGTCCCTGTCTCCCTCCCTCCCAATTCTCTTCCCTTCTTCTCTCCCCACCCCGATATCTCACATTCACCCACCCTTCTTCTTTCTCTCTTCATCACAACCTCTCATTTTCCACCATTCTCTTCTTTCCCCAACCCCACCCCTTGCTTTCTCCCAGCAAAGCATCACTGCTGGTCCAGCTTCCTCAGCAACTACCACTGTCACCAGCTCCATCATAGACAACATCTCTAGCACCAGCATACCCTCCACCACCCCCAGCCATTGTGGTTCCTCTCCTAGGTGCCATCCCTCCCTCCCCACAATACCCGAGTTCGTAAGTTCGGTTTTGGGTTTAGTTTTCTGTTTTGGCAGTTCTGTTAATCTCTAGCACCAGCATACCCTCCACCAGCCCCAGCCATTGTGGTTCCTCTCCTAGGTGCCATCTCTCCCTCCCCACAATACCCAAGTTCGTAAGTTGGGTTTGGGTTTAGTTTTCTGTTTTGGCAGTTCTGTTGGTCAGTTAGTCCACATCTGAGTAGTTCATTTATTTCAGTCATATTTTCTTTGAAGTCTCGACTAAAATATGCTCTAAATTTGCTACATTTGAATCTAAGTCTTATACAGTCGTTAAAGGAAAGTCATGTACGGATTAAAATCAGTCACAACTTTTATTTGTTTAAGTTATCTTGATTCCAGAGCATTTAAATAACCTGAACGAGCCTTTATTTGTATCCGGCCTTGTCATTTTTCTCAGATCAGTCGTCTCATTTCCTACTTACATTGAATCATCATTCTACTATTGTTTCTTGTTGTCTCTGCACATGGTTTGCATCAAAGTGGTATCATAGTTTAATCGATTCATACAAATGGCGAAGCCTTATCCCACTTTAAGTATGGTCGACTACAGGGATTCTTGCTCAAACCCATGCTGAAAGATCCGACTATTTTTTACGCTAATTGTCGGCTACCTAACGCAACCCCCACAAGGATTTGAACCCCGGTCTTTTGGATTGTGGGCGCACTGCTCTACCATCTTTATTCGATCCAACAACAACAACAACAAAGCCTTTTCCCACAATTAAGTAGGGTCGGCTACATGGATTCTTCGCCTCTATTCAGATCTAACTTGGGTCAATCTCGAGCTTATATCCAAAAAACTAGGATCCCTTCGTATAGTCTCTTTCCAACACTTCTTGGGGCGTCCTCATCCTCTCTTAGCCGGCTCAACATCCCAACACTCGCAACTCCCAACTGGTGCATCAGCTGACCTTTTTTGAAAATAACCAAACCATCTTAAGCGGTTTTCTCGCATCTTATCCTCGATCGGAGCTACACCAACTTTCTTTCTAATTGCATCATTCCGAATCCGATCTTTACGTGTGTGTGTGTGTGTCCACACATCCACCTTAGCATTTCCATTTCTGCTACAGCCATTCTCTGCACATGTCTGCGGTTCACAGGCCAACATTCAAATCCATAGAGCATAGTAGGTCTCACGGCGGCTTTGTAAGACTTTCCTTAAATTTTTAAAGGAATTTTCTTATCACAGGGAATAGCAGAGGCTCCTCTCCACTTTAGTCAGCCTGCATTTATTCTATTAGTAACGTCTCCATCAATTTCCCCATCATGTTGCAAAATAGATCACAGATATCTAAAAGAATCTCTCTTCCAAATGTTATCGTCACCAATCTTCACCTTTTTTTGAAAATAAAACATGGGTGAAGCCCCAGCGGGGCTCACCTCAACGATTCATTGATGAAATTAAAAAGTTACAGAAGATGGGAGGGGAGAAATTTTGAAGGAAAAGAGCATCAAAACCACATCCCAGAGAGCATGAATTTCTCGGCCTCCCGATTCAAAACCTTAAACCGGTCCCCTTGCTATTCTTCTGAAGTGGTTGATGGCGTTTTCAGTGTAGAATCGCTGACCCTTGAAGATATAATCATTTCACGCGCATCAAGTCGCTCATAAGAGTAGGTATGCCTGAGAAAAATCGTCCTGGGAATTTCCACCCACGATCCTAATAGAGTCCCAAAAAGCCGACGAGGAGTCGACATTGAGCCATTGAATCCCGACCTCGCCCCAAACTTCACGAGAAGTATGGCATTTGAAGAATAGGTGCTCTACATCCTCATCCTCCTCATTTCATCTTGAGCAAATGCAATCTCCCGTATGAAGGAAATTGTCTTGGTCTTCAAAAAAAATGAAGGAAACTGTCTCTTCTTTTCTTAGACATAATGCGACCATGCCTTACTAGCCACAGAAAAAACTTGATCTTTTGTTGTATCCTTGATTTCCAAATAAGGGTGAAATCTCGCTCCTGCTCCGCCCGCCCTTCCTCTTGTCCCCGTTCAAGAAAATTATATGCCTTTTTTATGGAGAATCCGCCAAAATACCATATAAAATGGTCTTTACCCCCAGCCGGTCCATCGATCTCCTGAAGATGCTTACTTAGCTCCAAGTAATCTTGTAGACTTTGCTCCGAGAAATGCGCCGTGAAACAGGGGTTCCAAACCCCGTCTGAAAAAGCATCTGCAATTATACAGGCTGGCCTATCCGCAGACAGCAGGAATAGCCTCGGAAAATGACCATCTAAGGGTTCTAAATTCTCCCATTCATCATACCAAAATTTGAATATTTTTCCATTACCTACCACCGATTGCAGCACCTCTTTCAGATTCGGCAGAGTGTCTCTCAGACCCAACCACAGCGATGAAGGATAATTGATATGAGGTAGCTGCAACGACCCGCCAATGGAATCTAGCTTCCTTAACAGTCTGTAAGTAAGGTCCTCATTGGGTCCCCAAAGCCTAATGATCCGCTTAGAGATCAAAGCTTCATTCATGCTCTTAGCACGCCAAGACCTCCGTTTTTCTTCCTCCTTGTGATCGTTTCCCATCCTACGTGGTGTATCCCTCTTACTTCCTGTTTACCGTCGGACCACAAAAAACTTCTCATTATTCTTTCCAGCTGATCACAAATCCCTTTTGGTAGTTTTCTAGATGAGCAGAAAAATAGCGGTAGCGTCGCAAGCACGTGTTTTAGAAGTATCATCTTACCTCTTTTGGAAATAATTCTAGCCTTCCACCCCGCCAATTTCTTTTCTACCTTCTCAAACATCGCACGCAAGTCAGATTTCTGAAGCCGGTCCATCACCAGCGGCAGGCCGAGATAAGAAATTGGTAGCTCCCCTCGCCTACATCCCAAAGCGTTTCCCAATCTCGTAACCTCTTCCTGGATAATACCAAAAGGCACAAATAAGGATTTATCCATATAAATCCGAAGCCCTGAAATGTCGCCGAAGATTTCTAAAATCCTTGCAGCTTGTCTGGCTTGCTCCACGTCGTCTTTTAGAAATAAAATTGTATCATCCGCGTACTGCAACATTGGAATAGAGATATCCTCCTTTTGGAAACCAGAGCAGAGCCCTTCCTCTTGAGCCAATTTCATCATGATAGTTAGAGCATCAGTTGCAATGACGAATAAAAGAGGGGCTAAAGGGCAGCCATGTTTAATGCCACGTTGTGGTTGGAAAGAACCACCCTCCGGACGCCCGTTCACCAAAATGGCGAAGGAAGCCGTTGTGATGCATCTCTTCATCCAAGAGATCCACAAATTCGGAAAACCTCTTCTTTCAAGTGAAGCCCAAAGGAAACGCCAGTCCAGACAATCATACGCCTTCGAGCGACCATCCATAAGGTTCCCCTGCATCAGCTTCGCTGCCATTCATGAATGATTTCAAATGTCGTAACCCATCCGTCCCCCGTAAGCCTATACATTCATTATTACTGTATAATAGTTATTGCAAGAGCTAATATCCTACTCGTAAAATGATAAAGGGTGTGGCAGGTAAAATTTTCAAGTATCTAAGCAAAGAAAACATATAATCCATGTATAACAATTGTAAATGGCTTTTTATGGATCTAAGCCCTTGTATGACCCAAAATATATTTCTTTGCAAACGAAAAATTCATGTAATCGACCCCACTTAAAGAGAGAAAAGGCTCGGTTGTTTTCATAATATCTAAATTAAGAAAATGAAAGACATGTTTTAATATTAAATATGAGCAAACTGCCAAGAATTAGCCGACCCTACTTAATGTGGGCAAAGGCTTTGTTGTTGGTGTAAACTGTCAAGCGTCTATCATCTTACATAAATTTCATATAAAGTTGGAAAATATCATTACCATATAATCTTTGAGCACTGGATGTGGGATGCAAGTACACAGGTAAAATGAAATATACAGGTGAACGGAAATGCAATCTGAACTGAAGGACAGATTTGGGGAGGAAATCAGGTATGTACTGTTGGGATATTTGTTGGGACCTCAAAGGCCATCAAAAAGATTCAATGGCATAGTAATGGCATGCAACGTGAGCTTTGTAACATATGGATTTATAAATTTATACTTGGATGCTACAGAAATCACTGGTCGGATTCAGGGGACTAAAAGGTAGACCCTATATTTGATTGTTCTAAGAAAAGCAACGGCAGAATACAAGACAGTTAGTCCTGAGAGCCCTCGTATCTTCAGTTAAAAAAAGTTCTCATCCTAATGACAAGGAAGAAAAGAGCGCGGACACCAAATAGAAGCAAAAAAGGAGATAATGTTGCACAGATGAATCCACAATTTTACTTCGACTTTTTTCTTCTTACTTAAACATAAATAGCTTCTAGATCATGCAGTTTTTGAAAGCCTGCATAAGTCTCGGTTTCTTAAACCTAATTAACCGCAGTTTTTTGCAAATCTCTTCCCTCCATGGACAAACCCCGCTTTCTTTTCTTAGCCCCGCTGTCCCAACCCAAGCGGCCCCTTCTGCTAACAATATCCACCCTTTTATGGAAACAAGCTAATCCATACCAGATACACAATATCGAGCGAGGCGTATCAAATCCAAACGACGCTAGATCTTCTCACTCCACCTCCATTTCAAGAAGATAACACACGATATACACAACAAAAACAAAGGAGAAACCAAGACGAGCGCCAAGTTCGCACCTTCCATGTTCGCGAGAACCCTAGCGAACGGGTGGAAGACGAGCATCACCCACAGGAACCCCGTGGCCCATTCCATCACTCGAGAAGGTCCTCAAAGCTCCACGGGACCCCTCGGAAGCATCCAAAACCCAAGCAATCGCCCGAGTTGGCGAAATCCGGGGGACAAAACCAGCTGCAGGGTCGTCGATCGACGGCGCGACGAGATGATCGACAAATCGGGACGGATCCTGCAGGAAATCGCCTCGAAATCTCGAGAAGGCGCTCGTGAATGCCGTGAGCTTCGTGGTCTATCGAGAGAGATGTGGGTGTGTGTGGAGGGTAGAAGGGTGGGCGTGTGGGGGAGACGGCGTGCAGTGGTGTTGCAGCTGACCGCTGACCGTGGGTGGCTGCCCGCTGCCCCGGGCCGTCCTGGTCAAAGGCGCGGAACGGGGTGTTGGATATCGCGAGAACGGTGAGAGGATAGTTAGGGTCAAAGATGCCACGTAGTACGACATTTGCCTTCGTTCTCGTCCGCGTCATGACGAGAAAAATGGGGGAAACGGGGATCCGTTGGATGGGAATCAGCGGCTGGGATATGGTAACTTTGGTTTGTATGGTCTAAATCTGATTGGTGTTTTGGCCTTTTTGACATTCTATTTAATTTTAAATAGAAGCCATCTGGTCAATGAGAACGATGGTATTGTACCAGGGACGATGGAGAGGTTGGTAAACGGGGAAACAGATTAGGATAGCCGATGAGATGGAGCGTTCCAGCTTGCATCTGAAAAATCGAACCGTTGATCTCGACTACCAGCTGGCAAGTTGTGTGCATGGACCAAGTTATGCTATGTAGAGGTCTTTACAAATGGAAACCGCCTGATTTAATTTCCGTGACTTTGAGAGATAGTTGGAGAGAAGTTCATCGGTGGTGGAATCTTTGGGTGTGTTTGAATCGAGGATTATATGTGATAGGTGACAATTTTCTATTCAGGTGTTTGGATAGAAGGTTTGGGATTGAGAGAATATCTTGTGATGTGATTGCATTAAATTTTGGAAAAGTGAGTCGTTGTTGTATTTTGATTGTATTGGAATTAGGAAAAGTGTGTAGAAATTGGATATTTTATAATTTTTAGATGATAAGATGTATAGTATAATATTTTTTTGTTGAAATGAATGAAAGAAAAATGAGTTGTTTGATGTATTAAATAAAAAAGAATTGACCTTGATGGACCCTACAAGAAGGTTAAGGATTTGGATTACCCTTTAATGAATATATTAAACCAATAGGTCATTTTCTCACTGTAGTGATGTGTTTATCTTTATCGAGGGTTCACATATAACTACTGTAACTCCAATATACTCGATTTTCCATAGTGCCAAAGAAAATTATGCCGTAGCAGACTTATTGAAGAAAAATGGAGAATCAAATTGATTCTTCATCTTATACATTGATACCTCGTAAATATGTCTTTGTTTACAATATTTATCTCTTATTTACTCAAATTAACTAAATAAGAAAGCAATGATAAATCTCACTAATTTGTTATCTACTATGTTCATCATCGATCATCTGAAGAGGTCCTTATGGGTTAATAGATATCCTTCGAGGGGGTTATGGATTAGCATGTGGAACAAGTAGAAGGGCACACATTAAGGTCAAGAATGTGATTATAGAATATCTTTATCAAATTCATGAGTTGTTCTTCTCCCTCTTGTCATGTAATTGAATAAGAGTGCTTCCAACAGATCTGAAAGTATCTGTTTTGTTGTTATTTTTCCAGAAATTAACGCCTACTATCTCATATCTCAGACTCAAGGATGATGTATCAGAGGAGGTTAACTGATGTACCAGTTAGTAAATGAGTGATTTGAGATATTTAGCCACATAAGAGAGGGCGAAGAAGGCCCACGAAGTGTTAAAGACTATCTAGAAGGAACTTGGTTATTTGGAACTAAGTCAGAGAATGACCTAAAATAGATATGAATGGAAGCAAAGAATCCATGTAGCCAATCCTACTTAATGTGAGAGAAGGCTTCGTTGTTGTTATTATTAGCGTTGGTGTATTATGCACCCAAGGATGATGTCCACATATATTTGGATGATACTTATTGAGTATTTGGATCACGAAGATCGATTTTTCTTTAGGGCCCGTTCGGTAGGAGAATAAGCAGGAATAAGGATGGGGAATAAGGGGAATAAGGGTCTATTCTCTGTTCGGTAAGAGAATAAGAATAAGGAGAATAAGGTGGAATAAGGGTTATTCTCTGTTCGGCTGGATTTTGGGGGATAAGGAATAAGGTTTGAAAGTTAGGTAAAGTTGTTGGTTGTTATTAGAAGTGATGTGCTATAATATCTCATTATAGTTGGCATATAGTTTTCAATAACCGCGCGAAGATATGGAACTATAGCAGATCGGTTGCTGAATGTAGGGGAAAATGAAATGGAGCTGAAATAATGAAAACTACCAATACAGAAAATATTGAAGACGTTTTATAGATTTCCCTCAGATTTCAATTTCCACATCGAAAATAACGATGACAGTGACGTCGGTTAAGCCACGCCACTACTGTGGCTGCTCGGCCAAGATCGACACCGCATCATTAAATCGTAAGTTATAACGGTGGAATCATCATAGGGACGTTGCAGAAATTTTAAGATGTACTTTAGTAAGAAATCACGATAATAATCCATGGAAGGCGTGTAATGTACAGCAATGCGCGATGCCTCGTAGAGAATCCAATAACATAGTACGAAATAGTCGGTGCAGGCGGCACAATTGTAACAAAAGGTACACGTAATTAACATAAAATCAACGCTGCGCATTCTCCCACATGACCGTTGCCAAAGCATCACGTAGCAACTCTCCAGCTCGGATCTCCTGTTCGGAGACCCTGACGTCACCACCTGCAGCGGTGTTGTCAAACTCTTCGTCATTGGGAGCGGGGTCTACAGACGACCCAGTTTGAGCTGATTCAAGAGTGAATGCACTTGATATCCGATCCTCGCCCTGGACTTCACGGATGAAGTTGTTGATGATGCAGCATGCCATGACAAACAAAACTTGCTTCTCGAAACTGTAAAACGGCCGCTCAGTTATGGCCTTGAAGCGGGCCTTCATGATGCCAAAAGTACGTTCGACGTATGAACGGAGCTGTGAATGCTTGTGATTGTACAACTCCTCCGGCCGGCGATATGCGTGTCCCCTTCGAGCCCTGAACTGGGGTAGGTGTGCAATAACGCCACGATATGGGGTGAGGAAGCTCTCTGTGTTTGCATATCCACAATCGAGCAGGAACTTCCTTCCCGGAGGTAAATGAAAGCCTCCCTCGTCTAAAGCCCACCTTAGCACCTTCATATCAGCGGCTGAACCCTCCCATCTGGCGGCGACGTATATAAATTTGTAACTGAAGTCGACACAAGCCATGACATTCTGTGCTATGGTTTGGTGCCTGCTCCGATACTTTGGAGCGACATTCGCAGCGACATTTACGGGGATAAGCGTGCCATCGATTGCACCGATGACATCCTGCAAAATGGTTCAATTAAGTAGACATTCTTATGTAAATAAGTTGCATTCTAAATCCATCATGCAGGAGTACCTTGAAATAAGGATAAAAGTTCCTATTGTTCAAAATAACATCTGGTACCGGACAGTCAGCAGCTGGGAATCTGATGAACTGATCTCTGAGGGAGACGATGCGAATGAGAATGTCGTTGAGGTGGTTCGAAATTGTATCACCAGAGTGTTGAAAATGTTCAGAAAGCACACGATTCTTTGCGTTGCGGCCGAGATAATACAAGAAAATGCAGAGGGATTCCTCTGCCTTGAGGTGCCTTGAATCCTTCAGGCCAGCTCGATCCTTTAAGAGAGTGCATAAACGTAGAATCGTATCGGGGTACATTCGGAAAATGGAATATGATCGGGCAACGTGTCCATTTAGCATCTCCCGAATCCATACATGTCCTGTACGCACCGACGTATGATGTGACTGTCTCGGGATGTAACCGGCTCCATCGATCAGGTTCTCCTCGTCATCCTGTAGCACTGCACGCAGGTATGTCATGTTCAACATGACCAAATTATATCTCATTGCGGTGATTGCCGCCATTCCTTCCATGGGACATGTACAAAACATACATTTCCATATCGATTGTCATTCATTGAACACCACCAACAATCACAACAGCCAATTGCTGTAGAAGACATGTACGGAGGCTAGGAACTTATCATTTTTCATGCGAGAAAAGTGCATCAAGAAAGTTAATTATTACATGACATCTAAAGTTAAATCATAAAATATTGTTCAACATGCCAAGAAGACAACTTAAGAAATGAAAATGCGCTAACGAAGCAAAAGAAAAGCAACTAAGAAAAGGTAGACCACCAGACAGTCACACAGATGACGTGTTGAGCAATTAATCCTTGCCCAACTGGATGCTCACCCACGCAGCCAACTTTGCAGGCACAGACTTGGCCCGGTTGAAGATAATTCGTTCGTATGGGTCACGAAGGCTGTGGGCAAGACAAATTTGGGCCTCGGTAGGTAAGCCCGGAACTAGTGCCTTGAGCTCATCCAGAAGCTCCTCCACCCCCTGGTGCGGATCTTTCGGAGTCCACGCTTGGATCTGCTCCCTCTGCAGCTCCAACATTTGCGTCGTCAAATGGACGACGTCCTCCCCCAACATCTGTGACGGTAAGGGAGCACCGTCACTGCGTGAACGCTTCGTGCTTGCTGCCTGCGCGCCTGAATCTCGGCGTCTTCTCCTCCGGCTTTGTTGCGTACTTGGGCCAGTACCTTCCCCTTGTTCCGGGACCTCAGCGGCTTCATTCTCCCCTTCGAGATCCTCCTCGAAAGCTTGTTGCGTACCAGCATCGCCCTCAAAGAAGGCAGCAAACGAACCAAGGGTTGCTGTCTGGGAGGAGAAGGCAAACGTTCCCTTCGCGGTGTAGTCTCCGATAATTGCTTCCACCATACCGAAGTGGGGGAAAGACTTCCTCCGATATGGCTTGTACGCCTTGTCAATCTGAGTCCATTTAAAACTGATGAGAGTATATTATAATTTATGGAGCGTTAACGTAGGTGCACATGCAGTTACTCACCGTGAGCCATGCCTCCTCGTCAGGTGCGACGACAGTACAACTCAGTGGGTCCCACCCCCAACCGCTCTTCGACATGAGGTAAACGAAAGTAGTGTAGTCCTTCTTTATGGTTTTCCACCGATTGTTGAGCTTCACCTTGTCCCAGTTATTCCCAGTGTGCATGTTAAACTTCTCTATTATACTGTGCCATGCCGGTGATGTAAAATAGCCTCCAACCCAGTCGCCAACATCAAAGTGATGTTTGAACAGCTGAAGAAGATATTCATCCATAGCGGGTGTCCACTTCACCCTATGGATTGACGATTCGTCGTCCCTAAGGTGTACCCCAGACGAGCCCGCACCAGCAGTGAACATCCTGTAGTATAAGTCAGATGATGTCAACTGCAATGAGGACCTACCACTGCAGTCATTATCAACCAAAATATAATGTACAAATCAGCTTAGACCAAAACAACAGCCATGCGGCCAAGCGAATAAGGTATATGGAGCACCAACGAAGGTGCTCTCCACAAGCATAAGAACATCCTCGAGCACCAAATAGGTAGCTCTCAGCAACTTTCAAATAAAAATTTCGACCCAATGTTTAGGTAACGTCAGCAATCAATAATAACAATCGGGCATCGACCACCCAAATAACTTCAACACGAAGCACACAGCATCACAGAGCAGCAGTGGGGTAAATAATGAGAGCACAGAGCAGTACAGGTAGCTCAAAGGTAACTCACAATGCGTCATTGACGTAATGCAGTCAGCAGGTAAAGAACACAGCAGCACAGAACATAACTGAGACAAAGCACACATGTAAACATCCTTGAGGTGAACATCAATCCCAGCACCATAGAGGGTGCCGTCAACCAATACAATGATTGCATGAAAGAGCCAAAGTAAACATCCCTGAGGTAAAGCACGGAGGTAAAGTCATCGTAGAGCACCAAGTAGGGTGCTCTCCACCAATGAAATAACATCATCGAGAAACAAGAAGTTACTCTCATGCAAGTCAAGCAATGACAATATCGTCAATGATGAATTGAAATGAAGAATCAGTAAAAATTTTCACCACTGGCTACAGAACAGGGCAGCCACTAACAGCCCAAAGTAAGGTGTTGTCTTCTTAAAACAATGCATCATCGAGCACCTAATGGGATGCCTCAGGACAATCACAGCGCATCGGTCATCATCCATCCGATTAAACCCACAAGTACTTACATCGTAGAGCACCATGGAGGTGTTACAAAAATATATTAACATCATCGAGCACCTACTATTTAGCTCTCAGTGAAGTTTTGGATTCGACAATCACTACTAACCATCACCCAACTATCCATTGAAGTGTTCACAAATAGTTAGCATCATCGAGCTGCAAGTACTTAGCTCTCAGTCAAGAATTGGAGTCGAGAATCAGTAATAAACATCACCCAAGACTCCAATGCAATGCCGGCACTATCAGCGCGGCCTCAAAGTGCAGCAATGGACATCACTGAGGTGAAGCACAAATTTAATCGCACCCAAAAGCATCATTGAGGTTTTCTCAACGGAAATTATAACATCATCGAGCAAGAAATACCTTGCTCTCAGCCTAATTAAAAAAATTGGCCTCATTTAACTACTGGAATCGATATTGATTAGTAACCATCACCCAACAGTCCAATGCAAGTAATGAGGTATTCAGGAAAATGTAACATCATCGAGCTGCAACTACTTAGATCTCAGTAAGGTATTGGAATCGAGAATCAGTAGTCTTCATCACCCAAGACTCCAATGAAATGCAGCCACTATCAGCGAGGCCGCAAAGCGCACCCATCAACATAAGTGACGTAAAGCACACATTTAATCACCGTTTAGGTGTTAAAAAAAGGTTACATCATCGAGCTACAAAGACTTTAGCTCTCAGTCAAATATTGGAATCGAGAAACAGTTATGCCAGCGCAACAATCAGCATTTGTGAGGTAAAGCACACATTTAATCACACAGACTAGCACAATTGAGGTGTACAAATAAACGTAACTTCATCGAGCTGCAATTACTTAGCTCTCAGTCAAGTATTGCAATCTAGAATCAGGAATAAACATCACCCAAGACTACATGGCAGTGCAGCCACTATCAGCGCGGCCTCAAAGCCCAACAATCAACATCAGTGAGGAAAAGCACACATTTTATCCCACACAAGATCATCTTTGATCTTTTCGCAACGAAATTTTGAACATCATCGAGCATGGGATACATTGCTCTCAGCCCACTAAAAAAATTTGGCCTCATTGAACTACTCGAATCGATATTCATTAGTAGCCATCACCCAACAGTCCAATGCAATGCATCCAGTACCAGCCCGGCCTCAAAGTCCATAAAACATCATACATTACATTAAGCACACAAGTAATGACATCGTAGAACACCATGAAGGAGTTCAAAAAGAGAAATTAACTTCATCGAGCATCTACTATTTAGCTCTCAGTCACGTATTGGTATTGAGAGTCAGTAATAAACATCATCCAAGAGTCCATGCAATGCAGCCAGTAGCAGCCAGGCCTCAAAGCCAACCAATCATGACCCATGACATGAACCCCACAAGTAATGACCCTGTAGAGCACCCTTGAGGTGTTCTCAACCAAACAATAACAGCATTAAAAAGAATATATGTTGCTGTTACCCACAAAAAATTGTTGTTGTTGGTCAAGTTTTGGAATCGAGAATCAATATTAAACATCACCCAAGAATCCAATGCAATGCAGCCACTTTCACCCCAGCCTCAAACCGCATCAAGCAACAGCCGTGGGCTAAAGCACACAGCTAATCACATTATTGAACACCAGTGTGTTGTTCTCAACAAAAAAAGAACATCATCGAGCTGCAGATGCGTTGCTCTCAGCCACGATAATGACCACACAGGTCATTAGATCCCAGATTAGTGCTCCCAACTAGTAGGTCCTCTCAAATAGTAGGTGCTCTCTCCCAAATTAGTGCTCCCAACTAGTAGGTGCTGTCAATCAACAGCCAATTGGCGAATAAAAATAGCCTAATCAAAGGAGTCGACAATCATTAACAACCATCAGCCCCTCATCCAAAAGGAATACACAACAGGCATGAGATAAACCAGACAGGATACGATACCATCGCCCACCAACCAAGGTGCCCTTCACTATCAAAATAACATCGTAGAGCACAAAAGAGGTCGTTAGAGATAAATTAGCCTCAATGAGGTACTGGACTCACTAATCAATAGGAACCATCGGCCATCAGATTAGTGAAAAAAATTCAGCCCCCATCATTAAGCGACATCCAGCCCCCTCCTGTCAACAGCCAAGCATAACAGACCATCATTCAGCACAAGTGAGGCGACCAACCCCTCACGGCCGACAAAGTGGTTGTGATGCCAACAAGTTCAGATCCAAGAGCACCCCATAGGTTGCTCTCGGACCCAAATCAACAAAAAACACAACAACAAATTTGGAGAGATAGTCTACAGTCACAAGCAGCAAGCATATAAGAGGTCATAAAGCAACGGCAAATCTTGAACCCCAGACACAAATGAAGCATCGATCAGCAAAGCAACGGGATATGTAACAGGTCATGAACATCATAGCACAAAAAAGACGAGGGAGGGCTTTCGAATGTACCTGGTGATCCACCAAATGCTAGATGATATGTGAAAACACAATCTCAGTGCAAATTGCACTCCAGTAGCGGCAGATAAGCCACTCGATTTCCTCCTCCACCCCAATTTATAGCCATGGGAAACCCTAGACTCCATCGATTCCATGGCCACAGCAGAGGGCTCAAGGCCACAGTGGCCGATATAATGGCCAAAACAAGCAGCGGGATGACCCATCACACCGCACAAATAGTGAAAGGCATACCTCGATCGAAAAACACGGAGGAGGTTCCCACAGGGCCCGACCAAAAGGAGGCCTACCATCGGCAGGTCAGAGGAGCGCGGGTCCCAGAGGACCCGAGGCAACAAGCGTGGACGACGTCGCACACAGGAGGGTCGCGGGATGGCTGGGCGGGGGAGGGGCACGGGATGGGCGGCCAAGGGAGGGGCGCGTGAGGGAAGGGGAATAAGGTCGCGGGCGAAGAGCGATCGGGGGCGAAATTTTGGGGAATTGCCGTACACATCGCAAACTCCTTTTCCCCTTATTCCTCCTTATTCCCGTGGCCCTATTCCCCTACCGAACAGGCCCTTAGTGTTTAGACCCAAAATCATAGTTTTGAAGCTCCCTACAGTCCCATCAATCAATGAGTTTTGCAGACTAACTTAAGGGGGACAAAAGTGGTGCAGGTGTAAAAGTATCAAGCAAACCATAAAAGTGAATAAATTGCACAAATTGTGATTCATTTTCTTAAAGTGTAATTGGGACTTTAGTTAGTTACCAATTCAACCAAAATGTGTGGTTGCTTAGAGTCTAGTGAGTGATTGTCTTGTATCAAGAGAGACGTGTACTTGCCTCCAGCTCTATCCATGCACATATTATATGGAATTCAAATTCTATGCAAAGAATGTGCAATCATAAATTATGATGTTCTTTTCAATTTTTAGTATTTATTTTGGTTACAATTTATTACTACAATCTCAGTGATGAACTAAACGATAATTAATCACATAAAGTTTGAGAGAGAGTTTAACGAGGGAAAGAGAGTTAGAGGACTATAGCAATAAATAATTGCATCCTCTCGCCAAACAATATGCATGTCTCTTAACGGATAATAAACACAAAAGATAAAAGAGGTTGTCTCCTCCTTGCAACTAATCTAACAATCATCCCTATATGGTTAACTAGCCAAAACTCCTTGAAAGGAAGTACCTAAACATAAGATGAAGATTACACCACATGTAGATATAATCAACCACAGAAAAAGATAAACAAACTATGAAAAAGCAGTTACCCAAAAATAACGAAAGGATGTTAAACTCGTGAGTTTTTAAGTCATCATTATGAACACACATAAAATCTTTATCAAGAAAATAAGATTTTATTTTAATATTTATAAAATATAATATACTTTTGAGAGGACACCAATGTTATATCAAGTCTATAGCTAATGGTTGTAGGAAACAATAACGTGTATCCACGTTAGTTGGGCCAAAATCATATAGGAGAATACATTAATTCATGTTGCAAGTGTTAGATACGAGAGATACTATCCTATTCAACATGCTAATGAATCTTACATTCATCTCTTTTATTCTTTTATTTTGTCTAAGATCTTATGTATAACTCATGTAAATATGCATTAATTCTCATTTCTTACAAAACACACAAAATATGAAAATTTATTTTTAACGGAACAAATAAAATAAAATGGAGAAAAGAAGAATAAGGAAAGAAAAGCAAGAATGATGTACATATTTGCATATTGACAGTGAAGAAGAATAAATGGAGTTTTAAACTATATCTATGATTCTAATCTAGATACCAAGACAGACTGTCTCGATTTGTAAAGCCCTAAAAAATCAACTATGGACCATACCGTCATGGATATTAGATCCGACCCGACGAGACGAACCCAACAGAACTTGTTTCGTCTGAATCGAAGGTGGTTTTGAATTGTTATGAATTTCGGAAGTAAAAGATGATGAAGTCAGTTAAGTCGTCATTATCCCTTAATCACTGTCATTATCACTAATTAATCATGATTAAGGGGATTAATAAAGATTAAACTACTAATCATGATTAATAAACGATAATCATATATTAATATATATTAATCACAGTTAAGACTAATTAATCACGATCAGTGTTAATTAATCACAATTAGCAATAATGAAGAGTCATTACGAAATCCATGAGCTTTTATGAGCTTGGGCAAAACCATGGGTTGTATAGCCCATAGTTTTGGCGATGACGGGGTAGCTAACTGGGATCGTGCTACGCAGCAGGCGAACATTGATTCGTCAGTCCTACTGACTGGTCACCTACTAGGATGACACATAGGCATCCCAAAGGCCTATAAATATCCATCCCCCACCCATTCATTCTCTACGATTTCCATTCCACCATCATCCCAGGGCTAGAGTTGAGATGTTGAGAGAAGGAAAGGAAGGCGGGGAAGAAGCGCAACAAAGCGTTGTCGGCAAGAAGAGGAAAAGGAAGACAGCGCACTCCTCTCCTCAACAGCTTTGGGAAGGAGGTAAGTAGATCTTTTAAGTTCATGTTTCTTCGAAGATCCGTTTTTTTAGTTTATCTACATATAATGGGAAACTCTACCGAAATTTTTCTTGAAATATCTTCTGATATAAAGAGGAAACTCTACTGAATTTTTTCCTAAAATATCTTCTGATATAAGGGGAAACTCTACAAATTTTTTCATGGAATATCAGTCGATGTAAGGGGAAAATCTGCCAAAATTCTGAGAGAATTCATGTTCTTCATGTTCTCCATTCGTTCTTCATGTTCTTCATATTCTTCGTTCATTCTTCGTATTCTTGACTCGTAAATGAAATTTAATCATTTCGGGAGCTAATAAGCCCGTAGTTGAATACGAATCATGGTAGATTGACTCCATTTAGAAGCTAACACAATCAGGTAATGAAATCATGCCTCTTTCTGTTAGGTTTTCGAATTAAACTAAAAAAATTACTATTTATTATTTCTTGTATTATAAATAACGTTCGCAGACTTGCTTTGTGATTTACTTTAAAATAATTGCTTAAATAGAGTTGGTGTGGTGAATCATTTTTATAGATGTTAGGATTTACATGCATTACCATACCTATTTATGGCGTAAAGTGGATCCAGTTATGATTTTCGATAAGGATGACTTGGAGTAGATACTACAGGTTGGCCATGCAATTTGTAGGTTTGTTAGAAGAACAACATTATTGGCAGGTCATACTCAGGTGGTACACGATTGTCAGGATATGTTGAGCACGTGTAATAAATTAACTGTAACATGTGGTACTCGATTGTCATTAAGTGGATTGATTGACTGAATTTGTAGTCGTATCATGCGGAGGCATGGGTGGTATAATAGTGATCATGTCACAATAACATGTATTTAAAGCTGCTAGAATAAATGGTTAATTATTAGCTTGTGGTTTTAAGCTACCGAATCCTCAAGGACGGTGTCAGTGTGCTTCCTTGTTTGACAGGCTGGGGGTTTGGAACGCCAGATAACAAAATAAAAAGGACATTGTCAGGGTAGTATTGGATATTGGTAAAGGTGACATGCGGTGGCATAAGCTCACTGGATCAACATAATCTCCAATCTTGAAGTGCTTGCAGCTTCGAATTCCATCAGAGGTGATGTAACCACCTAAACTAATCCCCTATGTGGAATAGAAGGAACAGGACTTAATATAATGAGAAGAAATGAAACTTTATGGTATAATACATTTTGCTAAAAAGAACACTACTTGTTTGTTGTTCTCCTCTTCATTGCTTAGCACTCACTAATCTTTATCATATGATTGTATGAAACCCAACAGGTATCGGTGATCCATCGCAAGGACCTTATTCAGCTAGCCAGTTAACAATAGTAGCTTCTAGTCTATAATTAGTAGTGTTTTTGAGTTCTTTTCCTTTAGCTCGATGTACATGTATAAAAAAATAGTGGGATATGTTTTCTATTTTATCCTTATTTTTGTGAATGGAATAATAATATGAGATGTTATATATGTATCATTTTATTGTAGTCTATTTCTGAATGTTAGTTGATCTTATTGGATATAGATATTATTGAGTAACTAGATCCAGTAAATGGGGGATCCAACGACACAGAACTGAGGTCATGGCAGATTAGTATCTGAGTCTGGTTACTCCAATAGCTTATTCAGTAAAGAATAAGCATTATTGATATTCAGAAATTAAGGATATGTTAAAGAACCTTTGATCTTAATAATTGACTACAAAAATATTATTATTCACAAATTAGTGTCCCTAATGTACATCATGTTAGGTAGAATAAGAACTAATCGATTGCCTTGATTCATCTCAGGTTATGTCAGATCAGGACTTGACTAGGCAAATGGTTGCGATGATGGAAATGCTCCCAGAGGTGGGGCAAAGGCAGCACGTATTAGAGCAAAGACTCGATGGCCAACTTGAGGGACCCGAGGCATCCAGACTTGTGGATACTAGGGTTAAGGGTTCCGTTCACCTTTCTGAGGAAGAATCTTGTTGCCATCCATCCATTGAGTCTACTCCTACCCCGGTTGAAGGAGAAATGGAGAAGACCCTTCTTAGACACCAAAAATTACTTGACAATTTTCGAAAGGGAAAGATTCCTTGATTCAAAGGTATAGAGATGCATGGTGAGGCAGAATTATGGCTTGATTGTGTTATTAGGATGTTGAGGATAATACATGCACCACCATACACTTGGGTGCATTTTGTTAACTACTCTCTAGCAAACTATGCAAGACGATGGTGGGGAGATATTTCTAAGAAATTAGTAGATCTTGTTCCATGTTACACCTATGAAGAAAGGTTTTAAGGTCACTTCTGCATGTCTCATTGGGAATAATTGAAAGAGGAGGGAGTTGGTTTCTCTGACCCAAGGTTTCAACTGTGCGAGATTATCATATTCACTGTTACCGAGCTATTACATTACTCCCCAGCTTTAGAAGCTTCACTACAGGAGTGTCTTACTAAATTTGTTAGCAGAGTTTAGGGGGATCTTAGAGAGAAAATTGTAGGTTTTAGAGCAACCACTATAGATGAAGTAATAGACATTTCCTCTCGTATTGATATGGAAAGAGATGAAAATTACCAAAGAAGAAGCTTCCACTTTAGTAGTGGATCATCCAAACGCAAGATGAATTATAATCGCAGAGATTGCCGCAATCATCCAGCTGGCTCCAGTATAAGCTCGCCACAGACCTTGGGCAAGGAGTTGTCTGAAAGAGGGGGTTTCTTTAGACATCCACTATACCCTCGTGACTCAGGAGTAGGAACCAATACCTCTGTGGTTGGGTCTTCAACTCAGCAAAGAGCATGTACATGTTATTATTGTCATCAAGAAGGTCACTTTAAGAAAGATTGCCCACAGTTGAGACGATATGGGTTCAATCCAACTCCAACTAACAGTGTGGCATCAGTCCCGAGTAATGAAGAAACACGTGGAGGAAGAGAGGGTAGAGGTTAAAGCTCACAAGGATCGTAACCTACACAGAAATCGCCACATAGCATCGTAGGCTCTAGCGTATTGTTCCCAATGGTCTCCTTAATGCCATCACTAAATAACAAGCATTTTTATAATTCATGAACTGTTGTATGATGTATCGTTATTATCCTTGGTCTTTCTGTGTATGCCTTGTGTGATTTTGGTGATTCGTTTTCATTTGTGGCTCAACATATATTCCTTACTTTTGGTAAGATTCTGATAGAAGTACAAAACCTTATCTGATTAAGGGACTAGGAGGTCAAGTATTTATAATTCAAGAGATCTTAGATGACTATGTGGTACAGATTACATGACATATGTTTTCTATTTATCTGCTACTTTATTGAAATGGATGGTTTTGGCCTAATCCTTGGGATGGACTTGTTGGAAAAGTATCATGCATGCCTTGATTGTTTACTGAAGGTAGTAACCTTTCACCTTCATAAGTCCATATAATTGCAGTTCAGCAGGAAGACTTCCAATGAGGAAGTGGTCTATATCTACGCTCTGAAGTGAAAGGTTATGGAAAGAACCTTAAGGGCATCACCAAAGGGGAGAGACTGGTCGCACTAGTTTCTTGAGGCAGAGGAATATAAAATTTTTAAAGCGATGAAACCAAATGATCCAGGAATACTTCTCGGATTATTTCATCTAAACCACAAAGAAGATGTAGGAATACCTTTTGAAACCTGGTTGCGATCGGTCTCTAAACGAAGAGGCCATCTGTTTCGAGTCTGACGCGACGGAGGAGATGCCTATGAGCGCATTGATGAAACATGTCCTTCTTGCAATCCAAGATGTTGATCCAAGCGATGGATCTCCTGATTTCGTTACATAAATCGGAGGTCTTCTTCACGTAATAGAAGCACCGAGGAAGAGCGGTCGAAGTGGCAGCACGATGGCGTAGCGACGACGGCAATCCTCTCTAGGTCACAAAGTGGAAGGACGTTTAGAGAGAGGGGGCGTGTATTATGATGAGAGAGAGAGAGGTTGTGAATTATATGTTGTTAAATAAGAGCTAGGGGTGCCTCTTCTTTTATAATATTTTGGCAGTCCATGGATCTCAATCCTTAGACAACACAAATCCAATGGTTGAGATTGATTTGTGTTTCTTTCAATGGCCATGATTTTGTTGTAAAAACACAACAATAATTAAATTAATTTAATTTATATTTAATAAATCATCAATATAATTTAATTCAATCAAATCAATATACCATGAAGGATAGAAAGGAAGCAAGCCTCCTTCCAATTAAAGGGAGGACGCCCACCTTGATTTCTAAATCATGAGTGGTCATCCACCCTCTTAATAAGGAAGGTAGGCTCCTCGTTGCTATTATTTGAGATCTAATATCTCATATAATCCTTCATTATTTACAACAACTTTTATTGTAAATTATTTCACAAAAATTCCAAATTAGTTTGTGAGATGTCAATTATGCCATTGGAAATTTGTGAATCACATTCGCAACTCAAAATAAAATGCAAATTACACTTTAAATTAATTGTCCAATATGAATCCAATTCACATCAACATCTAAATTGTAAATGTTATTTACAAATTGCTCTCTCTTATATATTATAAATCACATTTATAATATATATATATATATAATTAATATGGATAGTGATATCTGCATTATTCATATCCATGATAATTAAATCACATTTAATTATGCTGGATCATCATTCTCACGCATCTTAATGATAAAAAATAAATTCACATTATTCATGATAATTAAATAACATTTAATTATCCATTTCTCAATGATTGGATATACATTTTATCTATGGAATTATTCTTGAACTCTTTCAAGAATAATGTATTTTCTCCGATAAGGACATGACGATTGTACATTCCACGTATAATGACTTGGATGTTGAGATCACATCTCAAATCCAGATCTCGGGGACCTCTAATAGATGCTTGATTAAATCAATGTCGTATATATAATCTTCTCATTGCATATGAATCGCATTCAGATCAATGTTCAACATTTCGACTAAGAGCAGATCACTTCTCTACTGAGAGGAGTCACTAACTCCAAACATGTTTCATCACTCACTCGGAATGGAAGCGTCAAGGTTATACAATCGTTTATGATCACATCACCCTCAGGTATTCCCAATACATGCACATCTTGTATACTGGAAGACTCAGAATAAACCCAAAGATATAGATCAATTTTACATTGTCTTCTTCACGGTTTTATCACTAAGTTTCTCATTCAGTCATTGGAAGTTAGTATCGATCATATGCTTTCCAAAATCATATATCATACCTACAAATTCTTGTCATGCTTCCAAAGCAAGACGATCACGCATGGAATTTGATTGATCCTAATACCTCATGAGTGAGCTCATATCTTCTCATTAACAAGTGAACATGTATGATCCCTTTGAGAGATCGTACTACTATGTGCCCTTGTATGCACACTGGCTCGCCGATGTTTAGACATTGATTAGGCCATCAACCTGTCGGTTTGCCAAATGTACATACTCAGGCATATAGCAATACATATTTCTTTGCTGAGAGGATGCATGCATATTGATGAATCTATGATTCATCACTCTAATTAGTTGAAAATAAAGCGTCGTCTAGAGAATTTAGGTTCATTTGCATGTTAACTTCATAAAATTAACTTTCAGGCACCTCTACATAATTTGCATAAATTAAACACTTCATATTGCATTCATAATTATCCATGCATTTTCACCTAAATTCATGCATTTTCTAATAATTCATCCTAACTCCGGTTAACCTCAGACTAACTTCATTGTGTACATATCACTAGCCTTAATCAATTAAAAATCCTAAAAAATGCTAACTTGTTTATATGCAAAATAATCTCAAACCCTAATTTCAGACCAGACGGGCTAAAACGTTGATATCTTTCTCATACAGTAATATACATTCAAATACCTTCAAAACAAATCAATTTAATAAAAATCGAAGCTCATTTGTGAAAGTTGGGTTTTAGGCCTCTTTTGCGCATTGTGTATTTTAGCGGTTTTTGACCCATCATTTCATGTACATATTTCATTCATTCTAATTATTTTATTTTTTATTTCTTAAATTCATTCATTGTTTTAATAAGTCATATAAAAATAAAAATCAAAAAATTAGTTAAAAAGACTAATTCTGACTTTAGCCTTCTAATCTAATTTACTTGTATATAATTAACTTTCTCTAATTTTTCTGACATATTCCTAACCCATAAAAATCCTAAAAAATGGCATTTAAGTCCATTGCATTATTTCATGTCATGTTTGATTTTTACATGTATTTATTTATCGTCAGAAAATCAAATAAAAAATGTAAAACTAAAATAATGGTATTTTATATATAAAAAATATCACAAAAAATTGCATATCTTGTATTTCGCATTTCGTTTGCACATGAGTCCTTCATAAACATTGTAGCTTGCATTTAGATTTACATTTTTTGTGTTGAGCACTTTGCGTCTGAGTCCTTTTTTCTATTTTTATCTATTTAATCATGCATTTTAAGCACTGGTCAACTCTCTGGTCTACCACATGCCATGTGCAGGGGCGGAGTCAGAAAATTTTAATAGGTGGGGCCAAAACATATATGTATGATTCATGTCCAAATCATAAAATGAAATTGTCCAATTTGTGTCCGAATCATAAGGCATGTTATGAGGCCAATTATATGATTGAAAAAGCTAATTAAAAAAATAACAAAATGATAAATATCTATACTGATATGCCAACTATGGAGAGGTGGAAAAGTGCAGTTAGCAGCACAATCATTAAAAAATATATTATTACGAAAAAAATACAAATGTTATATATATAGATATATATGGGAAAAGTGGGGTTGCATCCTTGGGGGAGCTAACTTGGCTCCTCCATCTTATTTTCTCTTTTATTTTATTTTTTTTAAAAAAAATGAATCCGTAGAAATTCATCACTATATCCCTATATTATGTCATTCAAGTTTCGTGCGAATCAGAGAGTCTTACAACCCCCATCTAGACGGTCACTTTTTAGTGGTCGCAAAATTGTTGAAATCGACCGCGTCTGGATGGAGGTCGTAGGAGTTCTGTTTCACAAAAAACTTGAATGACATAATATAGGGATGTAGCAATGAAAATCCCGGAAGCGTTTTTTAAAAAAATAGGAAAAATAAGACAGGGGAAGCCAAGTTAGCTCCCCTTAGACAGTCCTATATATCAACGACATGTAACCAATGCTAAAATAAAATGAGATGGCATATGATTGGATATCTGACAGGACCATATTCCATCAATCTTTGAAAAATGGTTAAGTTTGTATATCTATACCTATTCTCAATCTCCAATTATTTTTAAATATATATAACATAATTTTATACATTCTTTCACCTATTTGATATAATTACTATGATATAAACAGATTTTACTAGGAAAGTAATGATGGTGGTACTTTAAGAAAATTTTAAAAAATAAATTGTCCTTTATAAAAATTTCAAACAATGGGAGAAATCTGCTAGAAATGGAAAATGGCAAGGATCCTTTACTAATTTTCCAATTTAGGAGGGGGGCCATGGCCCCTACCCGCCCCCCTCTCCCTCCGCCCATGGCCACGTGGTGTGCAATCATTGGAGCCACCTGGCTCCTAGACTCCCTCACCCTCTCTCTCCATGTGCCAAGCACGTGAGCCCCCTCTCTTCTTCCAGTCACGTTCCTATCACGTGACTTGTTTCTTCCCTCCTCCGCACATGAGGACCCTTCCGCCTTCTCCGATTTCCAGCGACGCCGCTGCCTGGTGGTGCACCGCCCTAAACCTAACCCCTTCCATCTCCGGTGAGATTCAACTGCCTTATCCCATCTCCGATAAAGCTGGTCAACCCCCTCTTCGATCTTCTCACCCATCGACCTAACCTATCGAAACCTTATCCCCTCCGACGACTTCGCCAACCACCGTATGAACCCCAATCCCTATAACCTCTGGCCACCCTCATCACCAAGCAATGCAACCGAACCCTTCTCTTAGACTCTATCCTATCTCGAAACCATTTCCAACCACAACCGATGACCTGACCTCTTTACTCTCTATTTAACCCTCTGTTGACCTCCATGATCGACAAATCCCCCATCTCTGATAACATGAGGAACAGAGAGAGAGAGAGAGCGCTCCCTCGAGCATCTCTAGTGACAGCAGGGATCCAAAATACGAGTGACGACCCTTCCTCTTCCCGGCACGATCCGAGGTCCTATTGTGGACCTTGAGGCGGTAGGTGCTCTTGTAGCATGAGCTTCCTCGAGCCCATCGCCTGCTCAAGTGGAGGCGATGACCCAGGGAAACCCTCCGCGAGTTCCCTTTATCTCCTGCGAACCCCAGGTATACATATCTTCCTTCTTCTTCCATCTTCTCCTTCCTTTGTTTCTCCTTCTTCCTCCTTCTTTCCCGCTGCTCTTGCCTAATCTTCTATCTCATTACATCATCGACAACCACCCACTTCATCACCTACTGCACGTCGCCCTATCTTCACTCTTCAAGCGTTGTCCACCACTCTGCCTTCGATTCCACCTCTCCCGCAATCAGTCACCACCTATAGTACTGCCCAACGCATCTTCATCGATAACCGCCTCGATAGTCGATCATCACCATCATCGCTCCCCTCCACTACACCGTCGATCGCCAACTCGAGCCCCGGTCGTGTGTCGACCGAGCTGCCCTCAGCCTTTAGCCGCATCTCTGCCAAGACGAAGACCACGGGCTCCAACTAACCTCAGATCAAGCATTGGGAAGATCTCAATCGTGAGATCATGCCCAAATTCTTGGCCATCAATCAAGCCTCAATCAACGGTCAACAATCAGCTTCCGAGCCAACCTCCCAACCTTCAACTGTGTATAAACCCGAGGTAAGCAGAAGACACCACGTGGAGGGTCGTCAAACCCCTTAGCCTCAGGCTCGGACCAAATTGCCCAACCACGCGCATGTAGTGGATAATTGCACTGACGTCCCTACACTTCCAGCGAATATCGGCAGTAACCCACGCAATCCAAGGCATGTGCGTAACATGCCACCTACTAGAAAAATTACACAGAAGCCTCCATCAATTCACGCCATCACACATATACCCTCGCTAGGAGGAATTTGCATAGGAGGTCTAACACCTTTCAGAAATTTGCATAGGAGGAATTTGCATAGGTGAACATTTTATTTATTTTATTTACCATTTAGTCCATGAACTTCAGATATTCATATCTTGAACACTATTTGCCAGAATTTGACGTTCTTGGTGGCATTTTAAAACTTATTTGATCCTCTATCATATTAAATGCTGAGATCTTGTTCCTAAGATACTATTTGACAGTAATTAATTGAAGTTCTATTTGGTTCATTTCCGAGCACTTGTTGTTTAATTCATTGATTCTCTTGCTCAACATCTCATGCCGCGATTTTGGGATATTTATTTAGGAAATTAATCTGACATTAATTGATAAATTGTCTCTGAGATTAAACAAGAGGGAGGGTATTGGATTAATTAATTTGGCATGCTGCTCCATATCCACCATTTCGCATCATCTCCATCATAATTTAAAAATCACAAAAAAATATTGCATCTAATTACTTCTTATGTCATCTCACAGCATAGCATCATTTTCTCTGCATTAAATTATTTTGAAATAGTCATGCATCACTTTTCTTTTTGCAATTAATTACATCTTTAATTAAGAACCCATAAAAAGTTAAAAAAGATAAAAACACCACAAAAATATTCATCTGCTTCTTTGAAAATCTAATTTCTTAGATTATTTAATTATCAATCTTAGACCCCTCATATTACATCTCTGAGTTCAACCTTGGGACTTACCCAAGTAAAATAAATAAATTTCGATCGCATCGAGACTTGATTCTCCGTATCATTTCTAGGTGTGATCATTGTTGACGAATCGGTGAATTGTCCGACTACAACTTCGATAATCAAACGTTAATTTCAACGAGTTAAATTAGGGCATTTCAAGGCTCGTCAAATGGCACCGTTGCTAGGGAGGTATATGATTTAGGATTAACTTTTAGGTAATTTTATTTTTAGATTTTCTATCCTCGTGTAGTCTGACCCCCGAATTTCTTGTTTTTATTTCTCCATTTATTTTCTCAGTATTTTTTCTCTTATTTATTTTGTATATTTTTCTGTAAACACCTCTCTAATATTTGATCTCTTATTTGTCATGTGAGGTACTCAGTGGACTTGGAGCGGCTTTCTCTGAAGCCGACGCAACTCGGATCAACAAGAAGCACGGAGAAAATTATTTTTTGAGAGAGATTGTTCATCTTTTATTAATTTGTAATTAACTGCTTATTTCCAATGGTTCTTGGTCGGGTTCTCGTGTGTGTAAAGAGGCTGGACTTTTTCTTGTGGTGTGTCGGACCTATTTCACTCTCTGGTGAGGGTGGAGCCCGACTTGAGTGGTTCGTATTTTTAGGATTGCACTGTGACTATTGGAGCTACTAGGATTATTATTTGAGTTCGTAGTGTTAGGACCACACTTTGGACTTAATTGAGATGCACTTTTAGATGGTTCAACCGAATCAAAATTTAACTCAATTCTTCCCGACTAATAGAACTTTCTGCTAGGTGCAGTTTTATCAGATTGCATTTCATATAGAATAGATTTAAATGTATTGCATCCCACATGAAGATTGTAGGGATTCACTGTAAGTCTTCTAACTGAGCATTCATCATCGTTTTTTCATGTGCATCGGCTTTTCTCAATTTCCTTCCCATGTTTTGTCACTTAAGATCTAAAGAAAATCAGGAATGGACGGTAGACGTGTATTTTCTGCTCACCTAAAACTCCAGTGATCACCTAAATAAAATTGGGACTACTAAACAATGCCAACTTAAATTAACCCATGAAATTGGGAATTTTTGCGAGAGAATAACCCCCATCCTTGGATTTATATATTGTTCTGAGTGAGTGAGGGACGCACACTTGGGATAGAGCCAAGCTTCGGAATCTTCATTTGGACTATTGATTCTAAAAACATCTAGCAACTTCTCGGCGAGGGAACTACGATCTCCCTTAGCAGAGTAGGTAGTTAAAGGACAATGCGATTGGCATCGTCCTCAAGTAACACAGGAAGCCGTTTTATGGTCCATACTTACACCCATACTGGCTGGAAGTGGATGCAACTAGCCATACAAATTCAAGCTGGTGTTTAGGACCTAACAGCTCGCTTAAGAATGCAAAATTGGAATTATCACCAATTTAAAACCAAACAGATAAACGATCAAACTTTCACGACCTTCACTGTGTAAGCTGGTGAATTTTGGGGTTTGCATTGTGTATTGAATTGTAAAGATAATTTGCACTTGCATACAAAGATCAAGGTTCGAGAATCACATTTAACCCTTCATTTTCAAAGATGTCGGAATATTGGTATCCTTACCCAGACTCTGTGGGTCGCACTTACACGACCGAATCTCGACCGTCTTCGTCTTCATTCTCATATCAGGAGAATCCTCCCTTTAAGTCAGTTCTCCCCTAGCCATCATACACTCCACTCTCATTCCACCCCACTCCTTTGATTGAATGTTCACGACATGAACCGCTTGCAGAACCAAATGATTATTATGTAGACACAATGGAGCGAGCGAACTCGAGGATGGACTTGTGCATAATCGAATTTGATAAGGAAACATGATTCCCGGTTATGATTGAGAATTCACTACTTGAACCATCCCCTACTCAGGATGACTCTCTCCCCACATACAATCTGTTTTCCTTTGACCTGACCTATGAGAGCCAGCATCAAAGAAATAGGACTCATGACCCAGCCAACACCATTGAGAATAACTATTACTTGGCTCAGGAATACATGTCGGAGACACGGCATGTAAGTACAGTCAACCATCTCCAAGTCATGAGACGATAGTGGATGGCATATCTTGAATCAATCAGAGAGTCGATACTTTGACAGAACAACTTGATAATGCCATCTAAATAGTAAAGGACATAATAAAAACTCAAGGAGAAGTGAGGACCACACAGAGCGAACCCGAGACACATTCAGTGCAACATTTTCAAACACATACACCACAGGTATCACAAGCATCTGACCAGTCCACTGACCATTCTACTGAGTACAGTAAAAATTCCAAAAAAATAGAAACTTAAAAAAATTGGACAACATTGACATGGAAGCATTTTGTAAAAGTTCGATCTTAGAGCTTCCATTAATCAAGGCCATAGAGTATGTGCCCGACCTTCAGAGATTTGTGAAGAATCGATTATCACCCAAGAAGATGGGAAGAAAGAGATCTAGAACCGAATTCCATTTAATTACTATGATCAGTTCAATGGTGATGACCAAAACGAGCAAAAGCTGTAGAGCCAAAAGGTTGACGAGGGTTATCTGTGAAATTGAGAACACAAAATTTACCCATGTTTGGATTGACGATGACTCGACCTTGAATATTCTCCCGAAGTCTATGTTTGACCAACTCAAACTCGGACCGCTCACAAAGTCCAGAGTGGTCGTTCAATTTCATGTCCGATCCACAAAAAGATCGAGAGTAATTGTTTCTGTCACCATGGACTTCCAAGGTGTCAAACATAGAGTGGACTTCATTGTCCTAGACATTGAGCACCAAGGAGAGTTGTCTGAGTCTCCCATCATTCTAGGAAAGCTGTTCTTAGCCTCTGTTAGAGCGACTATCAATTGTGAGACTCGGGACATTAAATTCCCGAACCAGTTACTTAATGATCAAACTCTCGAGGACACACATGACCCTGAGACAACTGAACATGAAACCGACAGTCGTGATCAGGAGACTACCACATCACATGATCAGACCTTTCCTCATGAAACACATACACAAACCCTAGGAGACCTCTCCTCTAGGTATACTTATGTATTTTCTCAGTTTTGAACTCTTTAGAGTTCCATCATATATGATGACATCTAGACCTCTTGATTAAAATATGCAATTTCATTCTCTCATTCTTTTCCACACGGTATCAAAGCAGCGGTCCTAGATCGATGTTCTAACCTAAATCCTATCACCGCCACCAGCCCTAAGCCGTCGCCACCACCGTATCTCGGCACCACCCACACGAGGGGCTTCCTCCGTGCCTTCAGGCCCCTCACGCCGCCATTAGGTGGTCCCCCTGTAGGCCCATCACGCCTCCAGGCCCCTCTTAGCGCCGCCACCAGCACTCTTACACCTCCTCAGGGTGCCAACAACGGAGACCAAGGCCCCGATCAGGCCTCTCCTTCCCGACACCCTTATAGGGCTTCGCCGGCAGCCTTCCATGGTGTTTCAGCAACGTTGCCTGCCTACCTAGGGCTCCAAATGTCCATCAACACCATCGCAGGAGCCTTTTATGGCTTCGTCGGACCTCCAACCGTGCAACTATCTACTCCAACGCCGCCGCAATCGAGGCCTAAGGGCTTCGCAATGCTCCAACGGGGCTTCAGCACCGCTGCTATCGCCCCCATAGGGCTCCTGCAGCCCTCCACGGTGCAGCAGCACCGCCGCCATAGCCTGTTAGGGCACCAATATTGGTTCAACATGGCACCAGCTCCCATAGGCCTCATGTGGCCTCCTGTGGCCTTCAACTTGCGTCGCCAATAGGCTGCAGACACTCTAGGCACCAACTCTAGCCATTGCAGTTCTCCAAGCGGCCCTCCAACTAGTGAGGAGGCGTCCTGTGACGCTCCTAAAGCCATTACTGCAACATCTTGTACCTCCTACGACTACCAAATTGCTTGTTGATATGCTATTAGATCACTTTGATGCTTGATTAAGACAAAAGAATTATTTTTAGGTCACTTTTTCGGGACCTACGCGATCACCATGACATCCACAGAGCCCAAGCCCGTGTACCCGACTTCTTATGTGATGGTACATGGCACTTCTATCAAATGGAAGGGTTCCGAGAACTATATACTCTGATCTCGATCGTTCAAGGTGTTTATTGGTGGCCAGTGCAAGAACTATTTTCATACTAATGATCCGCCCAAGGAGACGGACAAGGACTATGATACCTGGTATGTGGACAATTCCTAGGTCATTACTTAGATGACCAAAATCATCGATCCAAATATAGCATCGAATCTTCTCTACAAGGAAACGACGAAGGCAATGTGGGAGAGTATTGAGCATACCTACTCCTAGAAGACTACCAAGTCCATGCTCTCAGGCATATACACACGGATTTGGTCTGCTAATCAGGGAGATTCTGCCCAGGTTGAGTACTACAGGTTTCTCATGAGGCTGTTCAAGGAGCTACTCATTTTCAGCATCCTTGATGCGATAAGCAGATAGGAGAACGTGCAGAATGGCAGGTGTATCTCTTTCTGTCTGCGTTGCATCCACGATATAAGCATGTGAAGGACCAATTTCTGATCGTTGACGCACTGCCCACACTTGAGACCATCTTTGGTCATCTGTAGGAACTTGATTCTCCAATTGAGCATCCTCCTACTACTCCATCTACAAAGATTACATCACATTATATTAGGGGACGCTCAACTATCAAGGAGATCATGGATGTGACATTGGCCATGGTCATGGTCACGAGTCTGGACGTAGATGTGATTTTGGTCGTGAGTCTGCTCCTACTACTGCGGCAAGCAGATAGGAGAACGTGTAGAATGGCATGTGTGTCACTTTTTGTCTGGTTTGCATCTGCGATACAAGCCTGTGAAGGACCAATATCTGATCGCTGATGCACTACCCACACTTGAGACCATCTTTGGTCATTTGTAGGAACTTGATTCTGCAATTGAGCATCCTCCTACTACTCCATCTACGAAGACTATATCACATTATGTTAGGGGACGACACAACTATCAGGGAGGGCATGGCTATGACATTAGCCATGGTCGTGGTCGCGAGTCTGGATGTAGACGTGATTTTGGTCGCAGGCGTGGACGTGATCATACTACTGGTCGCTATCCAGCATGCATACATTGTGGATGCTGGAATCATCCATCTGAGCGTTGTTGGGCAATGTTTAACATGCAACCTAATGTCAACAATGCCTACGAGACAGATTCGTACGATGGTCCATATGATACTGTTGAGGTCTCACAGGATCAGCTTTCTAGTGATAGTCAAACACCCATTATGGCATCTGAATATGCTCGTCTGTGATAACTTCTGCAAAACTCCTCAGCCATTGACAGTAGTACTTCTACTCCTACTAGTTTGGCTACTACCTCATGTACAATTGCTAACTCTGCTTCTGCATCCAGCTCTGCATGGATTATTGATCCTGGAGCATCAACTCATCTGACGGGAGAAGGTAACCTTCTCACATTCTCACATCCATCTTCCTCTGTGAAAACAGTTCGGGTTGCTAATGGGGCACATCCACCTATCACTGTTGTGGGTACTGTGGAGTTTTCCTCTAAACTCCGACTAACTGGAGTTCACTTGCTCCTACTTTTCCTCTTAGTCTTCTATCTATACAATAGATGTGTATTGAGCTTAACTGTAGAGTTATTATTTATGAGTTTTGTTATTTTCAAGACATCCAGACAAGACAGATTTTTGTGGAGGATATGAGAAGAACGACCTCTATTATCTTGGTATCCCCTTTTATTCTAGTTTGCTGGCGCTACGTCAATCTCCGAAGATCCTCTTCTATGGCACTTTCTCCGCCATCCGTCTGCCAAAATCATCTTCTTAATGTTCCTCGAACTCTTTAAGCTCAAACCTTTTGAGTGCAAGACGTGTCAGTTCGGGAAACATCATCAAGCGTCTTTCCCTGCTCGTATTGAGCCACGTCGTGAAGTTTTTTTTCTTTAGTCCATTGTGATATTTGGGGACCTTGTCCGGTCCGTACTCTGAGTGCAGATAAGTATTTTATCGTTTTTGTTGATGATTACAGTCGACCATCTTGGGTCTATTTATTAGAAGAGCGTTCGAAGATTAATAATATTGTTAAGAATTTTGTCTATCATGTCAAGAATATTTTCTCCACGGGTGTTCAAGTTTTTCATTTTGATAATGCCTTGGAATTCATCCAACATGATCTAAACTTCTTTGCATCCCATGACACCATTCATCAAACCTCATGTTCGCATACCTCCCAGCAAAATGGGTAGTGTAAAGGAAACTCAAACATCTACTAAATATTGCTCGCTCTCTCCTCACCCAGATGAAAGTTCCTAAATCTATTGGGGAGATGATGTTCTTACTGCCATCCATCTTATCAACAGAGTCCCCTCTACTTCTCTACATGGCTCCACCTTGTTCTCCTTACTATACCCCAACTGAGTCACCCTTTCCTCTACCTCTGAGAATCTTCTGATGTACCGCCTTTGGTCATAATTTTCACACTACGGATAAATTATCTCCTCGTGCAATTAAATATATTTTCCTTGATTATTCTCGTACTCAAAAAGGCTACAAGTGTTATGATCCTACTAGGCATCGTTATTATATCTCTGCAGATGTAACCTTGTTTGAGCAAACTAGCTTCTTCACTCAGTCTGTTACAGATATTCCTCTGGATCTCTTACCTCACCCATTGTCTATAAGTGTAAGCAAATATCTCCACCACCAAATGTTCCTTTACATGTTCATTTATCGCAAGATGATACGATTTCTTCAAGTGCCCCCCTCCGATGTTGTCCCCGATGGTCCTCAGGAGCCTCCCATTGCTCTACGCAGAACTAAGAGATAATGTATTTTTCATCTCATGTCTCCTTTCACTTCTACTGTTGGTGTATCATCCATTGACATAAGATATGCAGATACTCTCATGACTATTTCCACTCCGAGAGACCACTATAGTGCATTGCAGGATTCAGGATGGCGGCCATCCATGAATGAGAAGATGGATGTTCTTACTTCAAGAGGGACATGAGATTCGGTGCAGTGTTCAAAGGGAACTAGACATGTGGCATGCATATGGATCTTCACAACCAAGTAGTTGCCAAACAGGTCCATTGACAGATTGAAAGCTCATCTTATGATCAATGGTTTTATACAGACATATGGGGTGGATTACTTCGAGACATTCTCACATGTTGCACAGATGTGCTCTATAAGGACTATTCTTTCAGTGGCAACTAACAAGGCATGGCCTATCTTTCAGCTAGATGTGAAAAATGCATTCCTATATGGATATCTCGAGGAGAAGGTGTACATGATGCATCCTCCTAGCTACAAAGTCGAGGGAGAGTGTGTATGTCAACTTCGCAAGGAAATCTATGACCTGAAGCAGAGCCCAAGGGCATGATTCGACAAACTTATTGTAGAAATCAGCACCCTTGGTTTTCAAAGAACAACCTCCGACTACTCTGTGTTTGTTAGAACACGACCAACTGGTATAGTTATATGTATTGTTTATGTGGATGACATGTTTGTCATAGGTGATGATGATAAAGGGGTACTAGAGACCAATGCCTTTCTTCAGAAGGTGTTCGTCACCAAGGACCTTGGTCCACTACAATATTTCTTGGGCATAGTACTATGCGCTACAGAGGGACCTCATCTCTCATTCTTGGGCATAGAAGTACCCTTCTGAATAAAGTATGCAATTTCATTTTCTCATTCTTTTCCATAAAAACAAAACCAAATCATGTACATATATTTCTGAAAAACAAACAAAAAGACCCGATATGTGGTAGTGCAGTGTGTCTACCACCCAAAAGACCACAGTTCTAATCATGGGACATACACCTATGTGTGTTTCCACCTCTTGTTAAAAAAGTTTATAACAAAATAATTATAACTTTCAGCAAACCCCTTTTCTCATATACTTCAACACAATTTTTTTTGTATTTTTGCATTTCTTTTTGTACATTCTTTAACCACGATATAGCTTTCAAGGAATTGCCTTGCATAAAGTCAATATGAATTTCATTTGTTTTAGCCTACCCATGTCGTGATAGTTTGGACACAAGTTTAGGTTTGTTCGAGTGCTTTGACAATGCACTCAAAAATCGCCGTGACGATTGTGCGAGGGTCGGGTCATTCGAAGACCCTAACTGTTTGGGCATAAAGAAGGGAGCAGACAACACGAAGGCATACACCCCATAAATACCTCCTTCAGGAGGCAATGGATCACAACAAGTCAATCCGAACTTTCCCATCAAAAGCCCCTTCCCACTCCAAATTTCCAATCCTATCGCTCGTTCTCACAAGTTAAGCCAAAGATGGGCTACCTCGAAATCCCTCAATATCATATGTTTGTAACTTTACTATATCTTGTACCAGTCAAATAAATATGTTTGAAGAGTATATTTGCGAGAATCCAAGAGGTTGAACCTTTTAATTACGCAACTCTCAATAGAAGTGTCCTAAATAACTGAGTCAGCTAGTACCGAACTTGTTCCGTACATTTCAACCCTAAACTCACATATACCAATTTGAAAATGTTGAATCATCTATCTGATGTGTCATGACATGTGCACCATAAAAAACCCATGTGAGAAACCAGGTTCTGTGGGAACCCCAGTTGCGAGCACTCACTACCTCTATTGATGATATGGATGATATATGTATTACCTTATTCTTATCCATTTGAACTTTATATGAAAAATATCTTACCATGTCCTTAAAAACAAATATGGATATAATGCAGATCGAATACAAAAAATAACAGCATAACACTTGAACAGTACTTATTTCAACAAACCATTAATGGCGCATTCTCATCTGAACTCCTTGCTCAGTAACCAAAAAATAATAGGTTTCACATTTAAAAAAAAAACTAGAAGCAATTACTTGAGAGTTTAAATTCCATCCAAGCTGAAACAAATGCCAATCTCCATTGTACAGTCTGAAAGCCGGAATGTGTACTCTAAAGAATAGAATTTGTTTCCTAGGTACCATCCCCTTTCTCACGTCGATCGTAAAACAGATTACATGTATTATAATGATGACGACTGGACGTACTTGACTAGCATGAAGATGTCCTCAGGTCCTGAAACTTAAATCAGGTGAAACAAACCAACAACACAATATTGATGCTACCATCAGTTGCCAATATGACCATAGAACTTCGAGATCACTTCGGGGCATATGTTTCATCCCTCCTGTTTCAGTTATTAAAACAGTGAAGAAATTACCGAACCAAAACCTGAAAGTTTTGACTTCTGACCCAACAACTGATGGCAAAAAAGAGATTCGGAGAACAGTAGGTGCACTTTGCTGAACTGTGCAGTCTACTGAAAGAGAAGCGTTCATGGTACAGAAAGTTATTCTACATTTCCGTTGATCAGTTCGCATTTATTTTTCATAACATGTTCAACATCACTTTCCGGACGCATCGTTATAGGTATTCAACAACGTTCAAGAGCAGCATCTACAGGTGTTTGCATTTGAGATGAACGTAAGCCTCCTCCACGATTAGCTGTAAGAACAAATAGTCGGGGGAACCTGTGGAGTTATGAGGTCCTCCCGTCCAATTGTCAGTCTAAAATATGAGTTGTGTTCCATACCCCCTACCAAACGGATGAAGGGAATAAAATAGGGATTTGCCGTGCACTACTTTCCAGAAAGCTGCCAGAGCATGGCTTGACCGCTAAGGAATGGATTGATAAGCATGAAGGTCGTAGTCTCGTAGATGCCTCTTTGCAAGCAGCAAACCAAGCTCATATCACTGCCCCATGTACGAGCTGCCGACTTTAACACAACGGTCTTGTTCATCTCCTCCAGCTTGCAAACCCCAAGATCTCCCTGCTCATAGGAACCTTCGCAGGCATGCCTCAAGTCCACGATAGATCCCGGCAGGAACAAAACGCGTAGACATGAAGAACACCGGTACAGCTGCCAGCACTGCCTTGAGCAACACAAGTCTTCCGCCTCTAGAGAGGCAAGAGGCCTTCCAACCTGCATAGTTCCTCTCCAGCTGCTCCACCATTGGTAACCAATCTCATTGACGTAGTTTTCCACCAGAAATTGGAAGCCCTAAGTAGCTAAGGGGCAGAGAAACCAAAAGGGACAAAATTGGATTTAGATCTATTGATCTTCAACCCCGAGATTTCCCCAAAAAGATCTAGTACCTTGCTCATGCCTTAAATCTGAGAGATTCCCCCATTGATGAAAAAGATTGTATCATCGACATAATGCAACAAAAGGAGGGATATGTTATTTTATCTGAATCCAGCATTCCCCCGCTTTGCACTACATTCCTCACTATGACCACCAAAACATCCGCCACCAGTACGAAGAGTAAGGGGCGCCTCACTGCAGCGGGAAAAAACCGCCTTCTGGTTTCCCTTTAATCGGGACAGACATCGATGTCGTGGTGGCGTACAGGATATCCACAAACTCGGAAAACCCCCCTTTGCCAATGCCGTCCAAAGGAGGCGCCACTCCATGCAATCATAAGCCTTCGAGAAATCAATCTTTCAGAGGTCTCTACGCACCTCTGCGTTTTCCACTCTGCCACAATTTCTGACCCCAACAAAACGGTGTCCATCAAGAGATTTGGGATGAAGGTCGTTTAAACCTCATCTATAAGTCCATCAAGAACCTCTCGCAATATGTTTGCCAAGACCTTATCCACCATAAGATCGATGCCATTGGATAAAAAATAGGTCTAAAGTCCTTAACTCTCTCTAAAATCTCCTTCAGAAGAAGGAAAATGAGTGCTCAGTTTAGCTTCTCAAACACATGGTTGCAAGATGCAAACTCCTCCACATCCACGAGCCATCAAAACTCCTTGAAAAAGAAGACCGGGAAGCCATCCGGCCTTGGTGTCCCATCTGCATTAAGGTCCCAAATTGCTGCTTGCACCTCGGCACGGCTAAAATCCATCAGCTCTCTCGCCAGCTCCGCCGAGATTCTGGAGGCACCACTCTTGCTCCACCGCCATTCACTGCGGGCCTTTTTCTTGCTTGCTTCGCGAAAGAAATTTGCTACGGCTACGGCAGCCCCCGTCTCCTCGTCTCCCTTCACTCACTCACCCTCCACCACAATCAAATGAATGTAATTTACCGCCTCCTCCCATTGTCTGCGGAGTGGAAGAAGTTCGTTTTCGCATCACCTTCACTGTCCCATCGCTACCTCGATTGTCGCCTCCATTCGACCTCCCACTTTTTATCTTCTTCCAGAATAACTTTCGAAGATTGTCTCGTTCCGCCAGTTATGATGCTTCTAATACTAGAGAATCCTCGACCCGGCCTAAGTGAACTCCCATCTTGTGCATACGCACGACATGCTCCTCGTTCAGCCCTTGTTGCCTCCTTGTACATGCAAATCATCATATAAATGGCCTCCAACTTGCGAAATTCTAACTGTGCATGTGCCCTCATGATGAAAAGATGACCAAAATTCAAGGACCCTCTCCCTAAATCCGTCTTCAAGTAACTAGGACTTCTCGAACCAAAAAAAAAGAACGCGGAATCTATCGCTCGTCTCGGACCAAAGTAAAGGAGTGTGGTCCGATCTGGACCGTGGCAAAGAAGTCAAAGGAGCCAAAGGGAAGGCCTCCAACATCAACCCAAAGCAGAGAAAGCTGCTCAATCTCAACTTGGATCCAGAGTTCCACTCTCTTCTCAATCTCAACATGGATCCAGACTCCAGAGTTCCACTACGCAGAGTGATAGTCAGCAACATCAAGTACCTCCAACTATAGATCCTGGATCACCTACAAAAAGTTCGAATATCCCTGATCTTGGCATCCACGAAATCGCAGACAATCTGCCGCAAACAGGGTCACATTGAAATCATATCCCGATAACCAAGGAATAGAAGAGAACCCTGCATGGGGCTCTCTTAAATCCTACAACATTCTCGACGTACATCCCACCTTTGTAGGTCCATACACACATGAGAATGCTTTAACAAACCCATCTCATCTGTCTCTCAGAAGCATGGCCTTAAATTTCAGCGAAATTCGGTCGAATTTCTGTCGAATATTGATATCCTGTCAAATCGGAATTCGATCGAAATGGCAGAAATAACTGAAATATGGGGGCCCTAGTACAACAAATGACTTACATTTCGGTTGAAATTCGATCGAAATTCCGTTTCGATCAGTCACTAAAATGGTGACCAAAATCAACATTTAGGGCCTTGCCAGAAGGACTAAAGTACACGAGTCGCACAAGATCCGAAACCCAATAAAAGAAGTCATTGTTCCAACCAATCAAGACCCGCCTCCTCATACTACCACTCACCTCCACAACTCTGAACTCTGAAAATCTGGACCCACCAACCGAATTCCACAAATGGGCGGTCCAAGAACTAATCTTTGTCTCTTGAAGAAGAATCACATTACCCTGCCACCCGACAAGGATTCTTCTGACCGCTCCCCACTTTTCTGGGTTCCCAAGACCACGGACATTCCAGCTGATGATCTTCATAAAGCAACCAAGGAACTCCCTGCGAAGGAGACAACACTACTCATGCATCCTCACAATGGAGAGAATAAAGAGCTTTTGTTCCTAGGAAATCGACTGCCCACCATACAAATCCAAAGGAGCTCTTGCTACAACAGCCTTTCGTCGATATATTCGCATCTCATCACATACTAAAGCATCAAGCTCACTCTTTCGAGCCATGTATCTCTTCACATGGTTATGGGGTTTCTCTCCAACAACAGAGCTAGTCATTGAGTCTCCTGAAGACCCTCCACCAACAGCCTCCTTCAGCTCCAGAGCATCAGATGACAAGAGCAGAAGAAACCTTCGCCAACCTTTCCCTCGTACTCCCTTCGAGCAGCTCCAATCTATTCGAACACCACCCATCGGCAGCAATAGCTGAAGAACCCACCAACGAGATCTAGGTCAGCACCCACGCCGATGTCCAGGAGAGTATCCACTTGGGGGTCGACTGGCGGAGCATCCAGCAAGCCCCAACCCCAAACCCAGAAAGATGGGGTAATGGGTCTCTTGGAAAATGCAATTTTTGGAAAGCAAAAAACACCTGAATCCAATTGAGATCCATAAACCATCCAACACAAAGTTTGAGTCAGTAATCTGGTCAAAACCCGAATCCGACCACACCCTCTAAATAACCAGAGCCATCGCGTTCGAGACCAGAAGAACCCTAGGCATTACCACCGCCATAGAGACGGGAGCAGCATCACCCTCCTTCGTCAAAAAGGGAAGGCTCGCCGAAGAAGGCAAGAGCTTTGAAGATTTCTGAGATCCTTGGACAATTTGAATTGTGAAACAGTCCAAGGAAATCAACAAGCAACCTTCTCGAAGCATCGTCGGCAGACCAACGATCCCCCATGAAGGCTCCCCAACAGTAGTGGCGGAATCAACTCCTCCAACCAAAGATGAAACATCACCCTTCCGACCCTCATGCTCTCTGAAACGCCCTACCCTACACATTTTCTGTCTCGGAGCAGAACCAGTGTCGCCCCCACCTCCAAACCAGGCGACCTCCCATCAGAAAGGATTTCCAAGACCTCCCCAAAGTCTCGCAGTGCGGACTTCAGAACAAGCAAAGAACGGGAAGAAGAGGGATTCCCAGGACATGGACCGCTCGATACTTATCTAGTAGCACACCATCCGTGAAACACGACATCCTCCACCTTAATTCTCCATTTGCCAATCTCTCAGCTCGTAGCTTGTCCTCCAACCTCAACAAACAGCGGACACAAGCAAAGCTTCCCCCCAAGGGGGCAACATCTCCTGAGAAAGAGCCATCCAAAGAGTTGGTGACTTCTTCCATAAGCGCCTCAAGGTCGAACAAGCTGCAGTCAAGGTTGCAAAAGTCGGTAATTGGTACTCGGTCTGTTGGGTCACTGACTAAGGATTAATCGGCAGTCGGACAACTAATCGGATTTAATCGGACGTTAGTCGGATTTGAATTTCATTATTATTTTAAATATATAACTCATTTTCATACATGTATTTACATAGATTTTGTACATTTTCATACTATCATAATAAAATAAAAAAAGTAATTGAATTTAAATAAAACACCGAGCATATTATAATAAGTTTGCTTATAAAAAAGCAAAACATATAAGAATATGGTATCTCCAAGCAAAAACTTGGTCGATTAGTGTACCTAGTCAGAATTAGTCGGTACTCGGTCGGCCACCCCACTGACTAGACTAGTCGGGCCTACTAGTCGGACCAGTTGGGCTACTTTTACAACCTTGGCTGCAGTTTCCAACAACGATCCCCTTCTCCACATGGCACCAACACCTCTGGACCAAAGGGAACGCCCCATGCCACCTTCCAAAACATGGAAGGAAATTTCGCGATATATCGCCCATATATCGATATCGAGATGCGACCGATATGGCAATATATCCCGATTTTCAAGCATTTTCTTCACAAAAGAGCATCGACATGGGCAATATTTCGGCAATATCTTGTCGAACTATCGTATCAATACGATATCGAGATATCGATATCGATACGGCCTTCCCTGCTCCAAAAATGATTGTTGGTCAAGCCCAAAACATTGATCTTCAGCGATCTGCTCCAAACTAGTGGTCGCAATTCCGAACGCCTCGAAAACTTGAACCCCCCCCCCCCAAACACACACGCACACCCTTCAGACACAACTCCCTGCGATGTCTACTGCCTCTACATGCAAAGCATCGAATCAATGCGGCACGGATCCTCACAAGGTGGTTAAAATATAGCCTTGTACATCTCAGTTGGGGTGTCAACATCCTACACACTGCATCACTAGCCTAGGACCATATGCTCGAGGACATTAAGATCATGCAAGAGTTCCCTAGTGTGATTCCACGTGACATGTCCGAACTTTCACCAAAGAGAAAATTTGAGTTCCAAATTACGCCATTACTGATATACAGTAGATCTGCATTCCTCCGCATCAAATGGCACCTTTCGAGCTCAAGAAGCTTAAGGTGCTAGTGGAAGACATGTTTGAGAGAGATTTGTTTACCCCAAAACTCCTTAAGGAGCTTTAATCCTCTTCATGAATGACAAATCCATGAAATTAAACATATACTATTATTAATTGAATAAAACAATAGCCAAGAATCATTACTTACTATCCACAATCGACAATCTCTTTGATCAATTGCAACTAACAATATTTTCCAACATCCATATGCAATTTAAAAATCATTAGAGAGGATTAAAGACTCTAATATCCTCAAGTTCACTTCTACGCGGGACGCACATAGCGACACCTTTACATTATGTTAGAGACACTACAGGAGCAGCCATTTTGCATGAGAAGTTCATCAGATGTTGTCTTCCTTGGCACGACAGGTACCTCAGGTAATCCAACCAGGATTGAGATAATGACATAGAAGAACCCATGACAACAACTAAAGGTAACACTTTCTTGGACCTTGCAGGATGTTAAAGGCAATAAGTAGAGGCCCCTCCCAGATTGCCCTATCCCTCACACAATTGACACAAAAGGATGCTACTCTATGTGGAGCGACAACCGAGTACAACCTCACCCTCCCCTCATGCTTTAACTACTACTTTGATCCTCATTATACCATCATGCATGTTGGGCTTCATTGCTTACACAAATGGGTCCAAGAAGGGATCAAACATTGTACTAATGCATCATGAATAATTTATGACATGTATCATGACAACTGAAATACCATGAACTCAACTACCCTACTTAAGACTTAGAACTTGTGGTCGTTATTTTTGCATTGAAGATATGGCATCAATCTGTATCGGGTTCTATTCAAGATATTCACAAACTACACGAGCTTCGAGTATATCTTTGATCAAGAGGAGTTGAATACAAGGCACCATCATACATTAGAGCTACTGAAGGATTGATATTTGATAATGCACTATATCTTACCACCCTAGAAAGGAAAATGTAGTAGATGATGCATTAAGTAGACTTCCATGGTGTGGACAATATCTTGGTGGCAAACATGGGATACGCTCACAACACTTGGTAAGTGATACACATTTGATGACGAGAAGATGACGTGGAGAATTGAAAAAGTTATGTGACACAAGATTTTTTATATATAAAATATGAGACATTGGTTTATTCTTCCTTCAGATTTTTATGGGATTCATACTCTTTGAGATTTTAATATCATTGTATGTTTTTGTTCCTTTTAACATTTTTATCCCCTACCTAGGACTTAGGAATGAGGCCTTCTTTAATATTTGTATGATGTAGAATCATATTTTCCCATCATCGGAAATTTCACAATGACCAAATTATGTCCATCATAGTTCACTAGATGGGGTCTCATAGAAGTCTTTCCAACAATCCCAAGAATGCATGAGTAGAACTTCGAGGGTGAAACTTATGCCAATTGAAGTATGACTGATTAATTAATCGTTTTTTGAATGCTGACTAATTAATTAATTTTTTAAATAAGAGTTACGAGATTAGGGCAGAGTCCGCTCTAGATTTGGAGTTAAATTGAGATTTTTTGAAATTGTCATTTTTCGTCCTAAAAATACTCTCAAATGGAATCCTATAAAGGTTTCCATACTCTTATTCTTCTCCAAATAGAAGATTCATTCAGAAATCAAAGACAATCGTCATATGGAGAATGTCATAGTCTTATCCCTTCTTGCAGAGAATTTATCTAGTAGCCTTCTCCTTTCTCATGGAGGATTTCTCTAGGAGTCTTTGTAGTGTTAGAGATTGTAGAGATATAATTTATGTTATTTGTACTGTTTCATATTTTTCTATATTCTTATGGACTCTTGATGTAATTTACCCATAGGCTACTCCCCTATATAAGAGAGCCTAGGGTTTATGGAATAAACACACTCTTTTGATTTTCCCAACATTATATCAGAGCGGCGGTCCTAGATCGGAGCTCCTGTACCCTAACTCTAACCCCACCGCACGCCACCTCCTCCGTGCGCCGCCCCTTCCTTCTCCGTACATCGTCTCCTCCGTGCGTCGTCAACCCCGTGCGCGCATCTCCCTCTCTGCGCACAGCCTACACGCACAGCCACCCCCTTCTCCGCGCGCCAACTCCGAGCGCCGCCCCCCTCCTTCAGCGCACAACACCACCATGCGCCGCCCCTAACCTCCGTGTGCACCGCACCTTCGCGGTCTCCTCTGCGCGTGCATCTTGTCCGAGCGTCGCCACTACCTCGGACCGCCCGTATCGCCTAGGCCATCACTGCCTAGGCCCTCTCTTGCCAGGGTCGTTACATAGGTTCTCGCCGAACCTTCTTCCTTATGGGTTTGGTTGCTTGAGTCTACACATGCAACCGACCCCGTGAATGTCAATGTAAACAACCATATCTTCAGTCTACAACCCTAGTCTTATATTATCATCATGTCAGAAAGCAAGGCAGATATTCCATCTACAGGTGCCTTCAGAGGTCATGCGCCTATTGTGAAGATGGACGGGTCAAATTATGAACTGTGGGCAATGCAGTTCATGAGTATGATGAAGTCGACCGGTAAGAAGCACATTCTTACTGAGGAAGAACCTGCTGAGAAGACTGAGGTCAACGCCTCATGGGAGGCGGATGATGCATACGCCAAGGTTTAGCTATCAGGAACGTTAGCAATCGAGATTGCAAATGATATTCACCATCAACCCACTGCAAAAGCAATGTGGGATATTCTGGCTGCTACCTATTCACATGCAAAGAATGCGACGAAGATTCTGCAACTCCAGCATGACATCTTTACAATCAAGCAGAATGGACGGCCTCTACACTCATTATACACGTCTTTACGTGGAATGTTTGAGAAGCTCTACAGTTTCATGCCTCTTACAGCCACTCCTGAGCAACAGAAGACCTACAGGAATGCCACTATGGTTGGTGTATTCCTGGCAGCCCTTGATCCAGAGTACGAGGCAACACATTCCCAGATCTTGGCAGATTCCACTATTCCTCCGATGGAGGAAGCCTTTCACAGACTGAGTCGTATTACTGCTCCTTCACCTACTGCCAATCAGACAGCCTCAGCCATGGCAGCATCTCGAGGTTGTAGTGGTCATCATCAGTTTCGTGGTCGTGGATCTTGAGGCAGAGGGAGTTGTGTTCGGCAACCATGCACTTTCTGCCATCGTTCTGGGCATACCGAGGACACATGCTATTCCAAACATGGATTTCTTGGTTCTGCACGAGTAGCTGAACAGATTGAACCTTCATCTGCTTCTTCTTTGGATCAGCGATTTGATGATCTTGTAGCTCGTCTGAGGGGTATTATCCCTCCATCTGATCCTGTTACATCAACGCCAGCCTCTGAGAGTCATTCTGATGTTGCTGCTTCTGCATCCACCAGTACCTCAGGTAGTACTTATGCATTCACTAGCAGTAGTGGATCTGATACTTTAGAGTGGATTATGGACCCTGGTGCCACACATCATCTGTGTGGTGATCGAGGTCTACTTACAGCCTACCGATAGGTTCCTCCAGGACGCACTGTGGTTATTGCTAATGGGACGCACTCCCCGATTACTGGTCAGGGAGAGATTAGCCTAACACCATCTATGCACCTCGAGAATGTGTTGTACACACCTGATTTTACTATGAATTTGTTATCCATTAGCCAACTTACAAAGGATTTACATTGTCGAGCAATTTTTTATCCATCTTCTCTCATTTTTCAGGACATCCTTACGAGTAACGTGATTGGGCGTGGCTATGAGCAGGGTGGACTATATCGCCTAAGTCGGACTCCATATGCCGGAATCTCCTCTCTTCCTGCTGGACATGTCTCTCCATTCATGTGGCACCTACGCTTCGGCCATCTACCGCTTCAAAAATTACGTCGTGTTTTACCCCAGGTTTCGCCTCATACGTCCATTCAATGTGAGGCTTGTCAGTTGGGAAAGCATCATCGGTCTACCTTTCCCAGTCGTCAGAGTCGGAGCAGTAGCTCCAAGTTTGAGTTGTTTCATGTTGACATTTGAGGTCCCAGTCGTGTTCCTGATCATCAGGGACACATGTTTTATATTGTCGTTGTGGATGATTTTTCTCGTCTATCTTGGGTCTTTTTATTAAAGAATAAATCTGAAGCTGGGAATATTATCATAAATTTCATAAATGAAGTTCGTAATGTATTTTCTGCATCTGTGAAAATTGTGAGAAGTAATAATGCCTTGGAATTGTGTACTCATACTCTCTCAAATTATTTTTCAACACAAGGAATTATCCACCAAACATCCTGTGTCTATACTTCCCAACAAAATGGAGTTGCAGAAAGGAAACATCATCATTTGCTTGATGTCACCAGGACGCTTCTCATACAGAGTTGTGCTCCTCATTCTTTCCGAGGTGATGCTGTCCTAACGGCATGTTATCTCATTAATCGCATGACGTCGTCTGTCTTAGGTGAGAAGATTTCTTTCTCCTTGATTTTTCCTGAAAAGAATTGTTCTTACTTACCCCACGTATGTTTGGCTCGGTTGCCTTTGTCCACCAGTTGTCTCCAGGTATTGACAAGCTCTCTACTAGGGTTGTCAAGTGTGTTTTCGTCGGGTACTCCAGGACACAAAAAGGCTACAGGTGTTATGATCCATTGCGCAGGAAATACCTTGTTAGTGCTGATGTCACCTTTTTTGAGTTTGTTATGTACTTCTCTCCTACAGGTGATCGATTGGTATCCTTAGACACTGATGAAGCCATATACATGCCACCACCACCACCTCCTCCACCTACACCTGCACCTCCACGACTACATACATCATCTGCACCTCCTATTACAGTTACTGTTCCCCCATTGTCACTCCACTATACCTGTCGGCATGCTTCTGCTCATGGTCACCGCTCATCATCTAGCTCGCATGAGGTATGTTCTGAGAATATAATTTCTAATGATGGATCTAATGATTTACCTGAGTAGGATGTGTTATAGAGGACAGATGAGGATGCAAGTGATTTGGGTCTACCTATTGCGCTTCGGAAACAGAAGCGTAGCTGCGTGTCATATCCTATAACATCCACAGTTTCTTTTGATCGTCTATCTGGTGAATTCAGGAGTTTTGCTATTGCACTATCTGTCGTGGATATTCCACAGAATTACCAAGATGCATTGAAGGACAGTCGATGACACTTAGCTATGGAAGAAGAGATGGTTGCTCTTCAGTCAAGAGGTACCTGGAGCCTTGTCCCTGCACCTACCAATGTGTCTACAGTGAGCTATAAGTGGGTCTTCACAGTTAAGCAGAATGCAGATGGCAGCATTGACAGATACAAGGCATGTCTGGTTGCCCGTGGGTTTACACAGACATATGGGGTGGATTATCTTGATACATTCTCGCCGGTTGCTCACCATTCCACCTTACGGATCCTTCTTTCTGTTGCGGTTATTCGTGATTGGCCATTGTTTCAGTTAGATGTTAAGAATGCATTTTTATATGGTGATTTGCAGGAGGAAGTCTACATGCAACAGCCACCTGGTTTTGCTGTTGAGAGGGAGTATTCTAAGATATGTAGACTTCACAAGGCCATCTATGGCCTTAAGCAAAGCCCTAGAGCTTGGTTCCAGAAGCTCTCAGACTTGTTTGAAAAACAGGGGTATAAACATTCCAACGCAGATCATTCCCTTTGTTTATACAGAAACATCCAGAGGTATCATTGCAATTATGGTGTATGTAGATGATATCCTGATTACAAGTGACGATGTACAAGGAATTCAGAGGGCGAAAGAAATGTTGGGTCGTGAATTCGTCACCAAGGATCTTGGAGTCCTTAGATATTTTCTGGGACTGGAGTTCGCCAGAAATCCACATGGACTTGTGATGACCCACAGGAAATATGTCACTGACTTGCTGAGTGAAACAGGAATGCTTGGATGCCGACCGGCCACTACACCTATGGATCCAAGCATGAAACTATATGTCGATGACACTGATGAGGTGGATAAGAGAAGATACAGAGAACTGGTGGGAAAACTTCTTGATGTTACCATTACCATACCCGATATTTCTTTTGTTGTTAGTCGGGTGAGCCAGTTCATGGAGCAACCACATCAGCTACATATGAATGCTATACATATGACACTCATGTATCTTAAATCATCTCCAGGTGCAGGTCTATTGTTCAAGAAAGACAAGGAGATTGCTATCTCAGCGTGCGTAGATGCAGACTACGCAGGATGTCCCAAGGATAGGAAGTCCACTACTGGATTTGTTGTATAGGTTGGAAACTCTCTTGTCTCATGGAGAAGCAAGAAGCAAACTGTTGTATCCAGATCCAGTGCTGAGTCTGAATATAGGGCTATGGTCCAGGTTAGTACAGAAATGATGTGGGTGAAAGCTGTTCTTACAAATCTATATGTAGAAGTCTCACTTCCTATGTCTCTGGAATGTGACAATCAAGCTGCTATATTTATTACCAATAATCCGACATTTCATGAACGAACCAAGCACATTGAGGTTGATTGTCACTATATACGAGATATGATTCAGAAGGGTTTTATTTCTACATCTCATGTTAGCTCAGGGGACCAAACTGCAGATATCTTTACCAAGGCGTTACTTAGAGGGACATTCCATAAGTGCTCATCCAAGCTGAGCACGATCGATATCTATACTCCATCTTGAGGGGGAGTGTAGAGATATAATTTATGTTATTTGTATTGTTTCATATTTTTCTATATTCTTATAGACTCTTGATGTAATTTACCCATAGGCTACTCCCTTATATAAGAGAGCCTAGGGTTTATGGAATAAACAACTCTTTTGATTTTCCCAACAGAGACGGGAGAAGATATCAGGAAAAACACTCGTGAAGGTACAAATATATTTTCTTCCTCTTTTTTAGAAATCATAGGATGTATACTCAAAAACGCACACCCTACTTCATTTCTTTATGATAGAACGGGTGAGTCCCCTTGTCGAGGATCATCGCCTGGAAAATTTCATTAAAAAAGTTTAGAGTACATTACCGTGAGAGCCAGAAATTATAAAGCGCATTATAGTGGGTCGCTACATTTTCACTATAGAACCTCTGGTTCTTGAAGATTAAGTCGTTTCGTCTGATCCAAATGGCTCAGAGAGCAGCAAACGGTTTCGAATAGTCATCACTAGAGTTGATGCCGAACCTCCGGACCGATCCCCAGAAGTCCCCTGCCCCATCACACACCGCCCAAGGTAACCCGATCTCTCTCCATATCCGCATGGACGTCGAACACTTGAAAAACAGGTGATTTGAATCCTCCTCTACCTCCTGACACCTGTCGCACTGCGTGTATGCAAGCCACAGGAGACGCCTCCTCCGAGCCTTATCGCACAGGCGACCACTTCTCAAGCACCAAAGGAAAACTTTTACTCTGATTGGAATCCTCGCCGTCCAAACCACTCTCAAGTCCTGGCACAGCTCTCTGTCGAGTTCCTATTTCATATATTCATAAAGCACAATGAAAGTACAAAAGGTTGCATTGAGTGGCATCATAAAGGGGTTTCATATACTCAATTACATTTTTCATATAAAACCTTTCATGCTCGAAGATTACACCATTTCGTGCTACCCAAATCGCACATATCAAGTAACAACCCGAATTTTGCCAACCTCCAATCCCATCCCATTGTTGCTAATAAAATCCCAAAAGGAGGCTTCATCATCAAAGTTCACACCTATGAGTCGTGTTGCTTCCAAGAATTGACTAGATTCTGTACAAGTAAAGAACATATGGTTGAAATCCTTTGAGCCCTCGTCACCGCATGGACATATATCACTCATCCTTTAACATAATCTGACCATTAGCCAAAGGAAAACCTTAACCCGCACAATGATTTTCCAAAGCTGTATGCAATCATGTGTGAAGATGCCAAGATCAAAAACCATGGATGTACGCAGAACACTTTAGGATTTCTTGACAGAGAAATGTCCATCCAGCAGATCCAAAAATCCCATCCGCCCATAGATCCCTGAGCAAGGTAGCAAGACATTTGCAAAAAAGACCTCCACTCTTTGATCGAAGAGTCCAGCCTAGAAAAGAGAAGTCCATGCACTATTCGACAATGGATCCGAAACACGCACCTCTTGTTGATTAGCTAAAGCGAACATGCAAAGGAAGCAATCACACAAAGTTCCTACCTCTATCCAATTGTCCATCTAGAAATAGAAACTTCTTCCACGACCCGACATTATTCTAAGCAGGGGAACAATCACAAGCAACACAAATCAAATGCCCTTCCAAAAAGCAGAAGGTGCAATGATGACCTCAAGTAGGGATGAAAACGGTCGGATACGGATTTAAATATAGGTATAATCATATCCTTATCCATTTTTGTTAGAAAATAAACATGTGGAAGCGTAAGATGGAAAAAGATAAAGAACAACGAAGAAAAGCGGGATTTAACGTGGAACCCTACTCCGTGAGAAGCGGGATGAAACCACGGGAGAAGGCCTCAAAGGGCCGTGTTTAGCATTGCACTTTCTCATATGATACAGGAGGCCTGGGGCTCGTTATATAGCCTCCACAGGGCCTCCAAGTCCCACTACTAGACGATGTGGGACAAAACTGTTGGATGGGGTAAATAGATCCTGGAGGGATCCATTTACCTATCTCCCTCACATATGACGCATACATCAAATACTTCAACACTCCCCCTCAAGCTAGAGCATGCAATGCTCAGCTTGGACAAACAGAAAGAAACTCAACTCAACGCTACAAGACACTACGGACAATATCAACCCAACACGCACATTGCTGCAGTCGAGGACGTTGCTTCTCATGCCGTGCAGGTGAGGAGGACGAGCGGGCTGGAGTGTGAGTCTGCTAAATCTCCTCGTCGGAGAGCATGTGCTCTGAACTGCGCCTGCCAGAGTCCCTGCAACTGAAATGAGTCTCCTCATCGGAGTACTCTGGCCCGCTACAATAATGTGGACAACTGCTCCATCTCTGAAAAAGGGCCGAACTGAATAAGGCAGTGGCTGTGCAATCCTCTTCGGAGTCCACGGTCGCTGGAGAACGAAGTCTGAAAATAGTCTCCTCTTCGGAGAACTGGATCTCTCCCATCTGGCTCAGAGAATGGTGCACTGCTCTGGTGTACCTATGATACCACATGAAAACCCTTACCAACATGGCTTAGGGAATGGTCCTCTACTCTGGAATCCCTATGGCTCACATGAAAACTCTGGCCTACAAAACAAGAATAATGATGGGGACCACGAACAAATGATGGCAACATATGCTCATCTGAAAATGGCCGCAAACTCGTGCGTGTCTGAAACTGGAGTCTCTCTCTGGAGAACACGAAAAATGGGCCTCATCATGGAGTGCCTCAATCTTGGACTCTGACCAATCTGTCGAGTCTGAATGTCTGCGCATCATGGATGTGGACTCGGAATCTAATCGTCAAGTCTGAAAATGCGCATGAAGAATCTTCATCTGAAAATTTGTAGAGTCTGGAAATCTGGAAGGTCTGGAAATCTGCATCTAAATTTGGAACATCTGAATCAAGACATGTGACTCTACATATATACTCCCCCTTTCTCCCATACTTGTCGGAAAATGACATCGACAAAGTTAAAAGAAGACAAGATAAATAGGAGTATAATACATCAATAAGCTGATTACATTTTTTCCCGGCTTCTCAAAACATGGATAACGTTTGGTCGTTTCATTTTCTTTTTACGGCTCTCCCTTTTTTTTGCATTTTGCGTACGGCTTTTGTTGTACGCGCCTCTTCTTTTTTTCCTTTTTCTTTCATTTTTTTTAAATTGCGTACGGTTTTTTTGTTGTAAATTTGTACGCACCTTTTTTTAAACAAGCATCTCCTCCCCCCTTTTTTTCTCGGCCCAAAGGGCCCAAATCAGCCACCTCTTTTTTTTAATTCACAGCTCCTTTTTTTCATCATTTTTTTAAATCAAACGGCAGCTACCCCGTGGCCTTTCACTTTAGGGTTCCCAAAGTGGGAACCCCTCTCATTGGACACCCACCGCCTCCAATGTTTTTATTTTCAGCGCCATCGCCCCCCCTTGGGGGTTCTCTACTCCATGCGCGCCGCCCTGGAGAGATGGAGGAACGCCGCGATGGGGCTGGAGGTGCGCCTGAGGCACCGCGAGGGAGGAGGGCGGAGGGCTCTGCCTGGAGTCTGGAGATGGGTTTCCTGCCGCTGAAGCTGAGAGAAGCGGCGATCGTCTGTTGCCAGAAGGGCGCGCCTCGTGCGCGCGAGAAAGGCTCCGCCTGGAGTTTGCCCCGCTGCGCGATGGAAAGGGGGCTTGGAGGAGCACTTCGACAACGAGAATCGGAGCAGGGTGATGTCGCCCACGCCGCATGGAGTTGTCTTGATGTCCAGGAGATGCGCGTTGCCTCCTGCACATTGAAATCTGGAAGATCGATGTCGCGTCTGCGCGCGCACCGATGATTTGGGGGTGCGCATGAGGCGTTACCAAGGGGAAGCTGGAGACGCGCTGGCCAGGATGGCCTGCCGCCTGGATCTGCAGGGGCTCTAGGTCCTGGATCTCGCTGTTGGAGCCGTTAGGGCTCGCCGCCAGGGCAAGGAAATTGGAGCGGGCACCGCCTAAGGGCTCCTGTGAGGAGCTGCTACGCTGCTACTTGGGAAGCGCCGCCCCTGGGGTTGTGGCGAGGAGGCGTTGCTGGGCGGCACCGCCTAGGGGCACGCAACTCGATATTGTGTAGATGTTGAAGGCGTTTGCTCAGTGAGATGCCATCTGACGCTTTAGGATCACACCGTCAATATGATGCTGGAGGTTGCGCCCATGTCTGGAAGGGGGGGAAGCACGCCCGATTGTGTGCAGCGATGGAGCTGCCTGGTGCAGCCTGGAGGGATTCCCCCTTGGGAGGCTCTGCGGCCTGGAGGGATCTGAGAGGGATGCTGCCGCCTGCGGCTTCGCTGGAAGATGGCGCGGAGCAGATCTTTACGAACAAATCTAGGGTTTCACAAAAACCCTAGAACAAGAACTTTTGACCAATTAATAAACTTCAATAAAATATTCTTCAGGGATAAACAACAATCGAATCTCGAATAAATAAGGAACACGAAATCCTCAAGAATCGAACCCGCTCTGATACCATGTTAGAAAACAAACATGCGGAAGCGTAACATGGAAAAAGATAAAGAACAACGAAGAAAAGCGGGATTTAACGTGGAACCCTACTCCGTGAGGAGCGGGATGAAACCACGGGAGAAGGCCTCAAAAGGCCGTGTTTTGCATTGCACTTTCTCATCTAATACAGGAGGCATGTGGCTCCTTATATAGCCTCCACAGGGCCTCCAAGTCCCACTATTGGACGATATGGGACAAAACTGTTGGATGGGGTAATGGGTCCTGGAGGGATCCATTTACCCATCTCCCTCGTATATGACGTATACATCAAATACTTCAACAATTTTAAAATATGAATATGAATACAGATACGAATATTGTCGGATGTGAAAAATGTGTTACCATATACTTAAAAACAAATACGAATGTAAAACGAATACGAATCAGATACGAATAATAACAGATTTTTTAATAGATTAACTAAAATATACATGTTTAGGATGATTTACACATAAAATAAATAAACCAGATATATTAATTTCATAACAACTATATCAACATTCTTAAAATAAATCTATTAAAAAGGCTACAGGTGTTAAAATGTTGTCTTAAAATGTTGTTATGCATTGTTATAAATAAATCTATTACTATACTTATGTATGAAAACGAATATACAAATACGGAAGCGAATATTAGCAAATATCAAAGTGATATTCATATCCGTGTCCATTTTAAAACGAATACAAATACGAATATCAAAATATGTATAAAACAAATACGACAGTGGATCGGATACAAATATATTCACATTCGTTTTCATTCCTCAAGCCATGCATAAAGGTCGGAAGTCATCTCATAAATAGGTCGAAGCAACTTAATACACATACACACCTGTTCACCGTAAAAAAATCACACAACCTATTTGTGATCAAGACCTTATTAATCTCCTCTAAATTAAGAACCCCCAAACTAGCATCCCTATTAGGCTAAGTAATAGATTTCCAATCCATCGACAAGATAGGCAATGGCTCCCCAAAAAGATCAAGAAATGACACAACAGTGATTCAAAATGCTTTTTAATCTCGGACGATAAGAGTTCTGATGAAAGGAAGATCAAAAATCGAAAGGATAGCCATCACTATCACCAACCATCCACCTCTTGAAAGGCGAGATCCCTTCCAACTTGCCAACTTCCTAAACTTCTCGATCAAAGTTGACCAATCTATCTGTCTTAGTTTACCACAAACCAAAGGCATGACCAACTAAATAATTGGTAAACTAACCTAACCCTAGGAGTCTCCAAGATGGTTTTACATGTGCCTACCATCTCATATGTTAAATGGAACAATAGCAGACTTCCCCCCATTGACATGAAGGCTACAAATATCATGCGCCTAGCATTCAGTTGTTAAACGGAACAAGAGCAGATTTCCCCCCATTGACATGAAGGCCAAAAGTGTCACCACAAATGTCAATGACTGTCTTAATCCCCTTGCATTATGAAAAGCCACCCTCCATAAAAAAAACATTGTATCATCCACAAACTAAAGGACAAGGATCGAGATGTCGTCTTTACAAAAATCTTTGAAAAAGTTCTCACAAGTAACTAGATTGACCATAACATATGGAGCATTCACCACTAGAACAAAGAGGAGCGAGGCATGTGAACATCCCTACTACATCCCCTTGTGGTTGGAAAAGAACCACATTATGGCATGCCATTTATCAACATCGAGGGCGATGCAACTATAATGCATCTCTTCATCCACACAATCCATAAGTCTGGAAACCCATCCGAAGGAGTGAGGCCTAGATGAACCTTTACTCCACACAGTCATAAGCTTTGAAGAAGTCCATCTTCCAAAGCAATCACGTAATCTTTCTCAAAATGGTTTGTTAAATGGAATGATATAAGTTTTTTCTTAAAAAAGAATGATCTAAGTAGCTTCAAAACGAAGATTAATAGTCTGGAAAAAGAAATTGGTGGATTAATAAGAAATATGAAAATTTTGTTTAATGTTGATAAAAGAAAAGTAGTAGATAGCCATGCCTCTAATTCGAAGAAAATCGAAAGATTTGAGTTCCTGAAGGTACATCGAAACTAGCCTTAAAGAACCCAAGAAAGAAAGGGTACCAAGAGAATATTATTTTACAGGTATCGAAGAACATGAGAAAAGAATCAATAAATGGAGGAAGTCGTATCAACATTTAAGATAGACATCAACCATGCCAAATGCTTATCAAATGCAAAACCAAGGGTAGATGTCACTACCATGGACAAGTAGATAAGAAAAGTCCACCACCAAGAACTCTAGGTGACAACTTTTTTATTCTGTTTATCATGCATATCGTGCATAGGCATGATCCCTCAACTCTTACTCTTTAAGGGGAGCCTTTAAGTAATGATTGAGAGGGGGCTCTAACTTAAGGAGAGCTCTAATTGAAAAAAAATGCCTTCAAACAAATGAGAAAGACTTCCAAGTTAATATCGCTTTTGATATATGTTAACTCTTTTTGATAATGTCAAAAAAGGGGAGAGAAAAATTGCTTACAAAATGTTTTCATGGAGGAGAGAAAAGATATGTTTTCAAAATGTTCTCATGCATACACTATGGTTTTTTAAACAAGAGGGGGAAACAAGCATAAATGCCCACCACAAGGGGGGAACAATCAGAGCTTGATTCCGAGATGCCGGTATAAATGCCTCCACAACTAGACTTTCTAATATAATACCTTCCGCCGGTATAAATGCCTCCACAACTAGACTTTCTAATATAATACCTTCCGCCTTCGACTGTTGTCTTTCTTCCCTTTTATCTATAAGTAAGTGAGGTTGAGGGACTAAGGTTTAATTTCTCTCTCCTTTCCCTTAACCAATGGAAGAATGAAGAGGGGAAATGCCAACCCTCACTTTGTTTGCAGGGGGAGAACCATTTCGCAGGAGGGTCAAGGGAATAAAGCCATCAACTTCAGCACTTGTATGAAAGTGCCCACCGCTTGTGTGTGTTGTATCGAATTAAAGCACATGCTCCACCACTAGTGCGGGCCCCCGTCAATTCATTTGAGTTTCGATCTTGCGACTGTACTCCCCAAGGCGGAGTTTTTCACGCGTTAGTTGAGCCCCTGATCTGCGTGGACCAAGGGCAAGATTTAAACCTTGGTCTTTGGGTGGTAGGCACACTGCACTACTAACAGACAATTAAAGTGATTTTATACACGTGTTTTTTCAAACACAAAAGATTTTGTCATTATCAAAAAGGGAGAGAATGTTAAAAATGTGTATCCTAAATTTAATCATGCATAAGCATGCATGTTTTGATGACAACAAAACTTGTGCATTTAGCTTGAAGTTCGATCAAAAGCAAGGAAGCGAAAGGGGCCAAGAAGAAGCTCAAGCATAACTCAAGCTTAAAGGAAGAAGCAAAGCTCAAAGGAGTTCAAGGTAAGGAACTCACGCTTAAGATGAAGTCAAAGACTTTTCATCTATTGAGTCCTTCAGTACTTGTACCTTTCCTAATGTCGTAAAGAAATCAAAGAATATCTTGCATCATGCATATTCGATACTCAGAAGGTCAGTAAATGATCCAACTGATCAATCATTTTTTTAGCTTAATTGATCATTTTTTCAACTCAGCCATGGCCGGTCCCAAGCCCGGGTAAATGAAGAGGGTTGCGTTAGGTAGCCGACAGCCAACGTAAAACAGTAGGAGACAACTTTCTAAATAATATTTTTTTGAACAGGGATGAAAAAATATTATTTAGGATGTTGCCTCATGACAGTCGGATCTTTTCAACAGGGATTTAAGCAAACATACAGATTTCGTTGGGGCATTCCCTACTTGCAACGTGTTGCATCGCCCGAATGCAATGAAAAATTGGCAAGGGTCGCTACATCGTAGCCTGGATGTAGTTCAAAATTTGCAAGGGTTCTCGCATGAGGAACGCATGAGGTAATTAAGCTAGTTCTGTTGCATCACTGCCCGGATGCAGTCCAAAATTTACAAGGGTTCTCGCATAATGGACGCATGCGAGTAAAGAAGTTAGTCCAAAAGAGATTGCAACAGAAGTTGCGGATTGGTAGTTGGAATATAGGCACTTTGACTGGAAAATTGATGGAGATAGTGGATACGATGGAAAGAAGCAAGATTCATATATTATTGTCTTCAAGAGACTAAATGGGTTGGAGAGAAAGCAAGGGAGATCGAGAAGACAGGCTTTAAACTTTGGTATTCAGATAAAAATAAGGGTAGAAATGGTGTTGGAGTGGTTGTTCATAAGGATTTGAAGATTGTGTGGTTGAGGTGCAAAGATTCGAGGATCGTATTATTTTGCTAAAATTGGTGCTTGAAGAAGAAATTCTGAATATAATCTCAGTTTATGCACCGCAAATTGGTTTAGATGAAAGGACTAAACAAGCTTTTTGGGAGGATCTAGATAAGATTTTACAAGGAATCCCACAAAGAGAGATGATTTGCATAGGTGGAGATCTTAATGGACATGTGGAAAAAGATGCTTCAGGGTATGCTGGTGTTCATGGAGGACATGGTTTTGGGGATAGAAATGAAGAGGGAAAAATCATCCTGGATTTTGTAACGGCATATAATCTTTTCATAGCAAACACTCTCTTCAAGAAGATGGAGGCGCATTTAATTACTTATAAGAGTGGGCCAACGAGAACACAGATAGATTACTTTGCGTTGAGGAGAAGAGATCGGTTGTGTTGTAAAGATTGCAAAGCAATCACGGGAAAGAGTTTGACAACCCAACATCGCTTGTTAGTCTTGGATGTACAAATAAAAGGGCTGGTAAAGAAAATGAGGGTTCCTAAGATCACTAGAACTAGATGGTGGAATCTTCCACTGAACCAATCGAGCTTCAGGAGAAGGTTTTAGAAGATTTATCTTGGGATTGTAGTGGAAGTGCAAACGAGATGGCGGAAGCAGAGTAGCATCTTGTATCCGAAAGGTAGCCAAAGAAATGCTAGGCGAGTCAAAGGGAGGAGCCCCAGGTCAAAAGGGGGCTTGGTGGTGGAGTGAAGGGGTGCAAGAGAAGTTAAAAATTAAAAGAACATGCTTTAAAGCTATGTCTAAGAATAGAACAGAGGAAACTGTCACAAACTACAAAATAACAAAGAAGAGGCCAAAGCAAGAGAAAGAAAGACCAAAGACCTTTCTCAAGTAAGATGCATTAAGGACGAGGAAGGTCAGGTGCTTGTTACTCAGAAAGATATAGAGACTAGATGGGAGCAGTACTTACATAAACTTTTCATTAGGGAAGGAAATAGAGAGATCACTTTGGGTTATCTAGCTAGTAGTGAAAGTTACTTGAATCGTGCAAGCTATAGACGGAACAAAGAAATGAAGTAGAGGAGGCTTTGAAGGTTATGAGACCTGGGAAAGGTGCAGGACCAGATGACATCCCTGTAGATTTAGGGAAAGTTTTAGGTGAGCGCGGTTTGACTTGGCTTACGAATCTATTCAATGTTATTTGGCGAAGCAAGAAAATGCCTGAAGATTGGAGGAGTATTGCGGTACCTCTTTATAAGAATAAAGGAGACATTCAAAATTGTTCAAATTATAGAGGTATCAAGCTGATGAGTCACACTATGAAAATTTGGGAGCGTGTGATCGAGAGAAGGTTGAGGCAAGTTTCCAACGTCAAAGAAAACCAATTCGGATTCATGCCAGGTCGCTCAACTATTGAAGCCATCCATTTGCTGAGGAGAACAATGGAGATTTATAGAGCTAAAAGGAAAAAACTCCATATGATCTTTATTGATTTGGAGAAGATTTATGATTTTGTCCCATGAAAGATATTGTGGAGCGTTTTGGAGAAGAGACAAGTGCATGTCCTATACATTAACCTCATAAAGGACATGTATGATAGGGCTTTATCTTGTGTAAGGACCCCGTCTGGGAAGACTGGCTATTTTTACATCAACATTGGTTTACATCAAGGTTCAGCATTGAGTCCATTTCTTTTTACTTTGATTATGGACGAGTTGACAAGTCACATTCATGATGAGTTACCTTGGTGTATGTTATTTGCTGATGATATTGTGTTGATTGACGAGACTTGAGATGGAGTAAATGAGAAGCTTGAGGTCTGGAGATATGAGTTGGAGAGTAAAGAATTTCGTATAAGTAGGGCTAAGATAGAATATATGGAGTGCACCTTTGATGGAAGCAATGGTGAATGAATTGAGGTGAAGATTGGTGATGATAACATTCGGAAGAGAGATTCTTTTAGATATCTGGGATCTATTTTGCAACATGATGGGGAAATTGATGGAGATGTTACTAATAGAATAAATGCAGGTTGGCTAAAGTGGAGAGGAGCCTCTGTTGTTCTCTGTGATAAGAAAATTCCTTTAAAAATTAAAGGAATGTTTTACAAAGCAGCCGTGAGACCTGCTATACTCTACGGATCTGAATGTTGGCCTGTGAAAAATAGACATGTGCAGAGAATGGTTGTAGCAGAAATGAAAATGCTAAGGTGGATGTGTGGACACACACATAAAGATCGGATTCGGAATGATGCAATCAGAAAGAAAGTTGGTGTTGCTCCGATCGAGGATAAGATGCGAGAAAACCGCGTAAGATGGTTTGATCATTTGCAAAGAAGATCAGCTGATGCACCAGTTAGGAGATGCGATTGTTGGGATGTTGAGCCGACTAAGAGAGGGCGGGGACGGCCCAAGAAGTGTTGGAATGAGACCATACGAAGGGATCTTTTGTTTTCTGGATATAAGCCCGGGATTGACCCAAGATAGATCTGAATGGAGGCGAAGAATCCATGTAGCCGACCCTACTTAATTGTGGGAAAAGGCTTTATTGTTGTTGTTGTTGTTAATTGATCATTTTTTCTCACTGATTACAAAATGATTGCTCAACTTTTTGTGACTAATCGCTCACATTTTAAATCCTGATCGATCAATTTTTTTATGTGAGAAAGTTTCGTAGAAATGGAGGTATACACAATCAGAGTTCATATATCATTTTTGAGGTAATAAGATGTGAGAAATGAATATGATAAAAGAAGCGAAATAGTGAAGATCTAAAATAGTTGATGGAAGTGAGAAGCAAACTATAATTGATGCAGCGTGGACTCGACATGTAGGGGTGTCTAATTATTTAAATTGTGGCCGTTAATTTTATTTACGTTTTTTAAGTTGTCGCAATTTTAAATAAAGAGATCGCGTGTGATCTCAATTAGTCTTAATTTGAATTTCAAATTTGGTAGTTAGTCGGTTAATTAGTTAGAGTCAGTTTAAGATAATTGGTTGTCGGTTAAAATTATTTTCTATTCTTGTAATGTCATCCCTCCTATATAAAGGATGAGGGTCCAATGTTTTAGTCAGTTCAAGATGTGATAAAATAGAGATTTATCTCTCTCTCCTCTCCCCTCTCTCTCCTTCTCCCCGCGTGATCTACACGTGTTCTTCTTCTCTCAAACCCCTCGTATTCCCGACGAGTCTCTTCTCTCTACCCCTCGCGGTCTACGTGTTTCTTCTTCTCTAACCCCGCGCATCCGGCGTGTCTTCTCTTCTCAACCCTTCCAGTTTCTTCTTCTCAACTCCTCTATTTTCTTCTACCATCGAAAAATCCTCCGTCAAATCTATTTCCCGCGCCGCGCCAAATTCCATTTTGCATCAGTTGGTATCAGAGCACGGCAACCGAATCGTCCCTACGATTCGACGATCCCGTCGCGCATTGGAAGAAGCAATATGATTTGAGTTGCATATCTCATGATTCGCGTTCACGCGCACATCGACACAAGTTCATGAAGCACCTTGTGTCAAGCCTTAAGGTTCAAGCAATTCGTCGGGAGACGAATTTTTTAAAGCGGAGGAGAGTTGATGCAGCGTGGACTCGACATGTAGGGGCGTCTAATTATTTAAATTGTGGCCGTTAATTTTATTTACGTTTTTTAAGTTGTCGCAATTTTAAATAAAGAGATCACGTGTGATCTCAATTAGTCTTAATTTGAATTTCAAATTTGGTAGTTAGTCGGTTAATTAGTTAGAGTCAGTTTAGGATAATTGGTTGTCGGTTTAAATTATTTTCTATTCTTGTAATGTCATCCCTCCTATATAAAGGGATGAGGGTCCAATGTTTTAGTCAGTTCAAGATGTGATAAAATAGAGATTTATCTCTCTCTCCTCTCCCCTCTCTCTCCTTCTCCCCGCGTGATCTACACGTGTTCTTCTTCTCCCAAACCCCTCGTATTCCCGACGAGTCTCTTCTCTCTTCCCCTTGCGGTCTACGCGTTTCTTCTTCTCTAACCCCGCGCATCCGGTGTGTCTTCTCTTCTCAACCCTTCCAGTTTCTTCTTCTCAACCCCTCTATTTTCTTCTACCATCGAAAAATCCTCCGTCAAATATATTTCCCGCGTCGCGCCAAATTCCATTTTTTTTGTACCAAATGATACAGAAACGATTTGTCGTTTCTGCATCACGCGCACGACGAATAGATCACCAACCCTAAGGCATTTTTAATATCTTAGAGTCATAGTGTGAGGTTACACACAGACCAAGACCACAGACTATCCATTAACTCAAAAAGTAAATAGAATTAAGAATCAAATCAATCATCACATTATCATCCCATTATCAAAAACCGCGACATAATCTCAATGACAAGAAAATAGCATCTACACGGGCCATCAACTATATATATATATATATATAAGATCCACAACATGATCTCAAAGACCCAAAATCATGATCTTTACAACGTAGGAAAACAATATATGTTTAGGGACCTTCATCAACCTTTAATAATTATAATGGGAAAAAAAAGGGTGAACAGGTGAACTACATACAAACCAGTTGAAAACCATTCTCTATATAGGTAGTGGTAAATTTTTCACTCATACATGCCTATCTACTTGCTCTCTTTTGCACATAATAAATTGCTTGATATTTATTTTAAACTGCGGATTTGTATTCACAATTGTGACTCCTCTTCTTTCCTAACATGTTTTGGCAGGCAAAGAGCCTGCTGCTTAGTAGTTGTTGATGTTTCCATGCGATAGGATATATACCATACGGTACGTATACTTTTGTCTCAGCTTTTGGTCGATTCATAATGTAAATGCTTCCCCTTCTCTTTTGTACAAAATTTTGGGATTACTATATGTACTGTCAGACTCTGATGTACACTTTTATATATTATGAAAATGAATGGAATAAAATTTTTGGTGGCAATTGTCTTGTTGAATCTGATGAATGTGGTTGGAATGTCATGTGCAATTGTTGCAGCGCGAAAAATTTCCCTGAAATTTCAATAATTTGTGCAATCTCATGTGAATATAATAGTGCGAAATGTGTGTAAACGGGTACCCGGATCCTTGGGGGTTCACAAAAATTGTCCTATAACTACCCCTTTATTCCTTTTTTGGAGTACATAATTCCCATCAGGAACAGGTGAAGAACCCTCCACATGCAACACTCGTCCCTAGTTTTACTAGGGTTTTCTTGACATTAAATCAAACGACGATGGCAATGGGTTTTGCTGCAAGGGGTCCGGTGACAATGCCTTCGATAACGGCTCTTCAACGGGGCGAGTGCGATTGAGACTATTGCAATGCATACGATGCTAACGATGGTGGGTGCTCATGTAGTGTTGGTGGTGCTTGTGCCAAGGCTGGGGTCAGGAGCCTTCTAATAGCAGGTAGCGACAGTGATGGGGCTTGTGAAAGCTCCGACAATGGTCCTCTTAGGGGTCGCAGCGGAGGCTACACTTGTAGGGTGAGGGGCGACGGTGAGCCATGGTGGAGAGGTCAGTAGATGCGACCGCAATGGGGAAGAGTGGAGCAACACCCTCAGTGTCGTCTACAACCACATCATTAACTCCTTCCCCAACGCCCTATCCTCTTCCAACACCTATCCCGCTATTGCATCCCCCCTCCCGTGTCGCCTACATTATCGCTACAACCCCTCTTACGCACCACACCATCCTCACATCTCCAACATGTATCATCACCACAACCACCTCCGTGGCTCCTCGCCATTTCCTTCGCACACAGTCGCCAACATTCCCATTGTGTCAGTACAACGATCACTGTTGGAGAAGGCATGAGCATGACAAGCGACCCCTCAAGCATCTTCCCCTCAAAGCTCGATGCTGCCTTCATTGCAAATTCCACCATCACTGCTTGACTTGAGGAACCCTAGCAGGATTTAAGGATTTAGCTCCCAACGTTGCTTTTTTCCCAAGAAAATAGATAGAAAAATCTCCTGAGAATCTTATAAAGATGTCCTTCTACCAAAAAGTCTGTCTAAAAGCTAGACTTGATGGAAAATTAAGAGGGGGTTATTTTACTTGAAGGGATAGAAAAATTGCAGATGCAACACCCACTGGAATCACCTGGACGATGACCTAGTAGGATGCAGGCAAAACATTGAAGAAGGCATTTTCTTTGAGTTGTTTGATTTCTTCTTCTTTTTCTACGTTGTCTTCCACAAGTATGACATGTATAGATGTTGTATAGGATAATTCTTCTATATAGTTGAATGGCTCTTTGTCGAACAACATATTCAACCACCTCTGGACTTTGATGCTTATTAGGACGTTGCTTGTACTTCTCATGTCGTGAATGCGAGCCGTGTCAAAGAAGACTAAATTTGAACCCCGTCCGCCAATAACTGACAAGATCATTGAATCGTTGGAATGATTCATTCTCCATGATCTTGTACCAATTGATGCAGTCTAGTTCTAGGGTGGAGGTATTTAGAGGAGGAAAAGAGCACACCAATTGCACGAGGTTCGGGGAGGAGAAGGTGTGGGGATGTGCAAAGCAGAGAGGGGGAGGAGGAGGAGACAGGATGAAGAGGATTCCAAACTTTGTATTCAACTTTCATTGAACTCGTACAAGACCCCCAAACCCCTTTATATAGGAGGGGCAAGATTAAAATAAACAGATTAAAACCTTAACAAATCCTAATTAATTGACCCTTATTGGACAAAAGTAAATTGGCATAAAAGCAAATTGCAAAAGTAATTGAGCCCGATTTATTTCCAATTCCACGCTGCATCAGGACGGGCTTCCTTAAATGCGTAAGTGTGTACCTGAGGTAAAAGGTCCAGGTTAGATGCACTGACAGATAGACTATATATCGTCAAAAATGGTTCTTCAATTCTGGAGCAAAGATACAGAAATTTGACTGGTATTACACTGGCATCCCTTTTATACAAGAGGGCGTGAAAAACACAGAAAGTGGGGACCATATTGATGAACTACCTAATCTTATCGACATACTCAAGAGATTAACCTGCTTAGCAGGCATGTCACACCGAATCAGGATAGGAATGGCTTAACAGCATCTATCAACTAATTATAGTGGGAAACAATAACTGGAACTTTAAATCGTGCCTTCTTATATATATGGAGAACAATATATAGGAAACAAAACCTTCTATCCAAATCCTCAGACGCCAAAGTTGCACAGCTGGAGGTATTCTATGTCAGAATCTACATGCTTCATCCAGAGGTTCTTGTATTGGTTCAAGGCGATGTCGAGCCATGGTTTCATTCTACCATTGAAATGCACCACGGCTGCCTTGCCAATCTCGTCCATGCTGATGCTGGGGTTATATCCAAGCCCCATGACATGCCATGTCTTCTCCAAAGGCTTGGTGTTCAAGTAAAACGTCGCAAGTCCTAGAGGAAGTGTTTCCTCCAGTTTCCACAGATTGCCATCTTTATTCTGTATCAACAAAACCATCAATTTATTCTATGATGCCATATAGTAGGTATGTAAAAATTGTTAATCATGACCGCCAACTCACCAAGTGGAGAAATTTATGGTACTCATCAGTGCATTTATCCCTCCTCCAGGCATCCAAATCAAAGACATTGACACCGAAAGCCCATGCACAAGCCTTGGAATTGAACCGTTCCCGTATTAGCGGACTCGACAAGTTCATGTACCGCGAATAACGTCTAAAAGGCCCGAAGCACACTTCCACAGCCCCATTCACCCTTCCATCCAAATCAACATTCCACAGCCCCGAAAGGTCCCTCTGCACGACAACATCATCCTCCAGGTAAACGATCTTCCTCAATTTAGGATACATCTCGGCCAGGTAAAACTTAAGATGCTCCAGCATCGAGATGTCATACCTCCCCTCCTCAATAACCCGGACAATAGGAGAGTACGACGAGTTCAGGAATCCGAAGTCCGCGGTTGACCGGATCTCCACACGCACGCCACGTGGAGGGGACTTTTTCTTGAACCAGACCTGGAAAGCAGCCAAGTTCATCGTGTCGGTCACCACATGGAACACTAGCTTCCGTGGCTCCAAGGAGCTCTTGATGGTGGAGTTAATAACAACAGCGACAGCGACTACGTTGTCAGAGAAGACAGCGAGGTGATGAAGATTGGGATCTTCGAAGACAGGGTCATTGGCGGCCTTCCGATAGTAACCAATGTAATCATTGGGGTGGAGGACCCTCTCGTCCACCAGCCTCATCGAGAGGCAATGCAGGGACTTGGGTGTGGATCCAGCAGCAATGGAGGACGACAATTCTCCGAGCTTCTTGGCACGGTTGAGCTGCTCGTTGACGGCAAAGATGGTGTCCCTGAGCTTCTGGATCTTGAGCTGGGTGTCGAAGGACTCTTTGGACTCGGAGATGAGAAGCCTGGCGAGCTTGACCTTGTCTTTGATCTCCTTCTCGAAGGAGCGCAGGGAGTCTTCGTCGAAGGGGCGTTCGGCGGTGTCATCGGTCGTGGCGGAGTCGAGCCTGGAGACGACGTCGGAGAAGGAGGAGGCGAGGTCCTGGAAGGTGCGGAGGAGCTTGGAGTTGTCGAGCTTGAGGCGGCGGGCGTAGGAGGAGTAGGCATTGACGAGGGCGACGTGGTCCATGGCCTGCTTGTGGATCAGATCGAGGCGGGTGCGGAGGGGGTCGGACTTGAGGGCGAGGAACGTCCCGGAGGGGAGGTCTGCGGAAGGGGTGGAAGGAGAGGAGGAGGAGGAAGAGGGGGAGGGAGGGGAGAGGAGGGAGATGGCGGCGAGGAGGAGGAGGAGGATGAGGAGGCAGGAGAGGATGAGCTTGAAGGGGGAGGACGAGCGGAGGCCGATCTGGCGGGTGGATCTGGAGCCACCGGCCATGGGTTGGTTGGTTGGTTGGCCTTCGCGTCGGCGGCTGTGGGGGGTGGAGTGGTTAACTGTGTTCGTTCTGGGTGGGGGAGACGGAGAAACAGAATCGAGTCGGTGGTGGCAAGGTTTGGGGGCGACCGTGCGCGCTCGGGAGGAGATATCGGTACCCGTGGGATTTTGGAGTGGTTCCTTTTAATTAGAATCATTTCCCTCTTTATATAAATCATAAATAAATGTACACACATTCGAAATAAGTTGGGATTTGAGAATATGTAAGAAATACTTTCAAGGATGCAATTGTGATTTCGTTGTTGGTTGTAGGGATTTTTTTAGTTTTATTACTTTTCTTAAATTTTGTAATATCATTTATGTTCTTCCTTTTTTTAATATTGATTGTGCTTCTAATTTCTTATAAAATTGATAGTCCTGTCCTTTTACAACATTACTTATACTCCTACTTTATCTTGATAGGATGGTAGAAATATAAATTTTGTAACAAACCAAGGGTGCAACAGATGTTACAGAAAAAGGAGGGGCGTAACGTATATTGAAGAATTTAAGAAGGGCACAAGTGATGAGAATCATTTTTCAGAGTTTGAAATAATAGTTGATTGGTATTGTGCACAATTTCACAATTACATTTATACGCCTACCTTTTTTCACGATAATATGTGTGCCCTTACTTTTCATACCATTGAAGTCATGTTCTTTCGTTATTTTACCATCTATCAGAATAACTCGAACTCTGGTTATTCAAACCGAAGTCTTTTTGGATTGAATATATTGATATACTTGTACTCTTGAGTTTGATTCCCCCTCCTCCTTTCTCCTTGGTAAGAATGTTGTAAGAATGTTCTTGGCGAAGTCGATTAACCTTGTGTCAAAGCATGTAAGATAGAGATATCCAATTCATAAAAGATCTATCTCAAGACAAATATTTGATCGAGAACGACAAGTATGGCCATCACGACAACCCTGTGGATGCCCTCTTGTACCACCAGCTTGAACCCCCACCCTCTTATCGGCGTGTACATATTGCACCCCCTTGATGAATCTGCGATTCGTCATCTTTATTCATTTATTTTAGCTTAAAATCCCTTATAAAACACCTGCATATAACGCTAACTCTATATTCTTACTAACTTGCATCTATGTAAATATTGTACATTTCTGACTAAATTTTAACCTAAAATAAATAAAGAAAGAAAGAGAGGAAAAATAAAGAAAAGAAAATAAAAAATAAAGAAAAGAAAAGAAAATAAAAAAAGGAAGACTGTATACAGGCTGATCCGAACCCCGAGAGAAGTTCAGACATGATCGACCAGGAATAAAGTAGGGGGAGATAGGGTCCTTAACCAGAAAATCCAAAAAAAATGTGTTCTCACTTATTTTGTATATATCTGTATAAAAATGACATTAATTTATTTGTACCTTCATTGACCTCAAATCAAATAACATTCAAAACCAAAGTTGTAAATAAAAATGTGTTCTAACTACTAAATTTGATTGCACAATTAAATCTTGTATAGAATAATGTAGCCACACTTGGAAAAAGTCACTAAGCACTAATTGAAAGACCAATTCCGGTTCCATATGAGCTCAAATTGAATCAATCTCACTTCCATTGGATTCCAAATTAAATTATCTTTAAAATGACTGTATTTTCATAATTTTTGGAGTTACGGTTGAAAAATCGATTTTCTGGGGTGGTTTGTGCAATTTTCTCATGTATTTTGTGCATATTGTATTTGTATATATTTGTAAATTATTCTCACTAATTTTTTTAAAATAAAAATAAAAATAAAAAATTAAAATTCTTTAAAAACAAAAAAGGCTAATTTCGTTATTTACCCTTGTGTATAATGTCATATATATATAGTATATGTATATAGTTGCTATTTTTAATTAACCTCCATAAAAAAATAAAAAAATAACATTTTTAACCCAATTAAATAAGTGACGAAAATTCAAAAAATTTAGATAATTTTGTAAATATTTTTATCTCATTTATTTTGTCTCTTTTTATCATCTCTTATCTCTTCCACCAAAAAATTGAAAAAAAATCATTTCAAATTTTATCTCTTATCTCTCCCACCAAAAAAATAAAAAATTCAAAAATTCAAAATTCATCTCTATCTTCTCTATTTATATGGCTCCTTCACCCTCATTTCAACTTGATCAATCTTTAGAGAGAGGAGCTCGATCTCCGAGAGTCTTCTTGTCGAGAAAAGGTGTCTAGCCTTCGAGCTGTCCGGTGACAGCGAGTCGGCCTTCGTCGAGGCGATCACGATCATTTTTCTGCTCCCATGGTGAGATCTGTCATCATTTTTCTTTTTATTTCATCTAGTTTAATCATATTTTCATTTTCGTAATTTTATTTTGTAGTCATTTTTTTAGATCATAGAATCATCATCACGATTTGATCCCCCAACGATTCGAGTTTTCATCTCATCTTCTCGATCTCTCCGCCTTCGATTTCTATCTCCCACGATCTATCAACTCCGACCACGCATGGTGGTCGGAGAATCGGATTCTATCTTCCACTTTCGTCGGATTCCCATTCATTTTCCGAGTTGTAAATAAATAAATAAATAAATTATTTATTTATTTCTTTTTGTTCTCTAACGTTTGTTTTGCAGGATCATATAAAAAAATTAAAAAAATAAAAAATAAATAAATTTAAAAAAAATCTCTATCCTTTTATTTCCTATTTTTTGGATTTAAAAAATAAAAAAAAGTTTTTTATTACTATTCACTGTTTACAGTACAAATAAAATTACAAAAAAAATTAAAAAAACAAAAAAAAATATTCTCCACAGGCAGCGGGGTCACCACCCCCCGCCGCCACAAAGTCACTACCGAACCACTGCCGCCCCCGCGGCCATCCGACCAGCACGCGTCTCTCCAGCCGCCGCTGTGAGCGGCCCTGACCAGCGCGCGGCCCTCCTCCTCCAGCGAGTGGCCCATCGGCCGCACTCCGTCCGCCGTCCGCGCGTCTTCACCGCCCCCTCGATGTGCCTCTGCTCCATTTCCGCACACCTCCAGCCCGACCTCCTTTGGCAGCGTCGACGCCCTCCGCCAAAGCCCTCGGCCACCGCAAACGCCACCGGACGTCCCTCCTCCAGTGAACCACGCCCTCGCGCGAAGGCGGTGCCCGCCTCCAAGCCCCGGAGCCGTCATCTGCTCCCTGACGTCGCCAAAGTCCTCCGCCAAGCCCGCGCCCCCAAGCTTTCTCGCCGATCACCCTCGCGCGTGGGCCGTACGTGTGTCGCCTCTCCTCCGCGCCGTCAAGCGGCGCGCGGCCCCACTGAGCGCCGTCCTCCACCCACGCCTCCAGAAGAACAGGAAGGGGCGGCGGGTGCCCTCTGGTTGCCTCCTTTGGTGCAAGAACGAAGGAAAGCCCTAGGGCTTCCTTATGATTTTGAATAAAAAATTGGAAAATTTGCATCTTGCGCCCCTGAAAGTTTCAATAATCACAAAGAATCCCCTGCTGGAATCAAGTCACATGTTTTGCATGCTCCTTACTGGGTAAATTGCGAAATTCCTCTTGATTTTATTTATTGCTCTAATTTCTGGAAAAAAACTTTGAACAAATTATAATTCAATCCAAAACTTTTGCTTATTTACATTTTAGTCCATGAATTGCAGAATAATTTAACTTTGCATGCTCTCTTGATTGAAATAAATGTTATTTTTGCTCAATAAATTTTGAAAAAATCATTCTATGTTCCTGATGTGCTATTCTTCTTAGCATAAAATTTTCATTCCATTTTGCCTTCATTTATTATCATTAAAAAATCAAAAACATGTCATTTTCCCTGTTTGAAATTCCAAAATTCATAAAAATTCAAATATTGTTCCAAAAATTCCAAAAAAATAGAATAGTTGTATTTCATTGTCTTTTAATTTCTTACCAATTTTCACGTATTAATTATTTATAAAACCCAAAAAAATAAAAAATATCAAAAATGTTATAAAAATCATAAAAAATCCTATAAAAATCCAAAAATTGTGATTTTAGTTCCTGTTTGTAGATATTTGTTTCTAGTTTGTCTTAAAAATAATTATCAGGAGTTTTAAGTACTTAAAAGATTTTTAAATTGCAAATTACTCTAGGCTGTGCACATTTTCTTCTTTTCTCATTGTTTGATTTTTAGAAAAATACAAAAACATCCGAAAATTCTATAAAAATTCTCAAAACATTTTAAAACTACTAAAACCCAAAAATATTTTCTTTTGATTTTTCTGATTATTTTTTACTAATTGAAAAATTGCAAAAAGCGTTGGTGTGTATATTTCTTGAGTTTATTCACATTATTCGTTATTTTTGAAAATTAAAAAAAATACAAAATCAAAATCACTAAATATTTGAAAATCAGAAAATACAAAAAATAGAAATAAAAAAATAAAAAGATTCAAAAAATCACAAAAACCAAGGATAGTTGTCCTTTGAGATTCCTATTTTCTTTTAATTAGTTTCTGATTAATTGAATAACCCTCGGGAATTGTAGCCTCCCTGAGTTCGACCCTGTCTGCTGTACAGGTTAATAAGTAGCAAAAATAAATAAAAATATTTTTTGTTGACATGGGATTTTGGGGATAACAGCAACGACAACGACATATTTTTATCAATTATTTTCCATTCCTAGACAAATATGCTCAACAAAATGGTGTCGTTGCTAGGGATCGAACCCAGGTCACCCGCGTGACAGACGGGTATACTCATCACTATACTACAACGATGCCATTTTGTTGAGCACGTTTTTTTAGGGACGAAAAATAATTGATAAAAATATGTCGTTGTCGTTGCTGTTATCCCCAAAATCCTGTATCAACAAAATGGCGCCGTTGCCGGGGAGGCACGACGAGGGTAGTTAGGTTTCTCTTTCGACCTGCTATTCTTGGTTGTATATTTTTCCATTCACTACATTCTTTATATCCATTGCATTCATTTCATTCTTTTTTCTTTTCTCATATTTGATAATTGTATTTCTTACCCATTTTCTTTTCTTTTTCTTGCGAGGGCTCGCGGAGCGAAGGAGGCGATCTTAGGAGAGCCGAAGCACCCAAGGGATGTGGAGGCGGCTTCATTCTTCACCAAGCCGCAGGATAATGTGAGAAGAGGAGAAGAAGAAATGAAGGAGACGAAAAAAATTAAAAAAAAGAAAGAGAGAGAGAGAGAGAGAGTTTCTTTTCCATTTGAACTTTGTAAAAGGACATTCATTGGTTGCGGGGTCTGTTTCGCCAAGTGCCGGTGCACTTGGGGGACCTCACCGGTTTTATTTTCATCGCCTTTATTTTCTTTGTTTTCCATGGATTTCGTGAGATACCTCTTGATTGCTTTAATTAATTTGCTTGAGCTAGGTAATTAATTAGGTCCAAACACCATAAACAAGACATTTCTGTGCCTATAGAGTAGAGCGTAATTTGGACTTATTCAAATTAACTTGTTCTTGCCCGTTAATAGAAGCTATCATCTAGGACGGTTCACTTGCATTTGCATATAGGATAGTTTATTTAAATTCTGCGCGGATCACTTCCATGTAGAGTGCTGGCGACAAGGTACGCATCTCTAACCCCTGCATGTATCATTGTTTTTAATCGCGCACTGGCATTTCCGATCTCCTTCCTTGTTTTTACTCACATAAGTTAAAAAGGAAATTGGACACTCGGTAGGCGATTCTTTGAAAATATCTTTAACCAAGTGATAATTGCTAAAACCGGGACTGTTAAAGAAAACTCGACCCTAAAAAATACAAGGAAAAATATTATTTTGGGGAGAGTAACCCCCTCATTGTTTGGTTTGCTTGAGCGAGAGAGCGACCCGCACACTAGGATAGAGCCACGCCCGGACTCTTTTCAGACTACTATCTTGGGTTAGTCGTTCTCCAGTGAGGATCTCTCCGGTAGCCGGTAAAGCAGATCGTGACGTCCTTAACATATTGAATTGATCGGGTAGTCGGTAAACGGTCCGCAATTCATACTGGCTGGGAAAGATCTAACTTTGAGATTGGGCCAGTCTCCTGAGAGCATTGGATTCCTAACAGCTCGCTTTAACCGCTTTGATGTATTGTATTGTCACCAAACTCTAAAATTGACAAGATAATTGACCGAACCTTTACAGTCTTCACTTTGAGTTAAGTTGGTGAACTGGGGGTTGTATTGTGTTGCTTGCTAGCAGTAAAGATCCTTCTGTGCAATTTGCGCCTTCATTCTCTTTCACTCTTGCATTGACCTTCGTGTTCTCGCATCCTGCCTATTGATTTCGAAGATGTCGGACCAGAGTATTTCTCGTTCGGACTCTGCGAACTCTTCCACACTCTGAGCCGTTCACCTTCTATTCGGGGAGATTCACTTCACGAATATTCCTCTTCCCCCACTTCACCGTTCACAACATCCATCAATCCATTTTTTGAGATTGGCTTTAATCTCGAACTAATATCTGAGACTCTATCAATTCTGAGTACTAATCGAGTATCATGCACATTTTCAAAGTCAGACACTGAACACTTGATGCCACCAAAGGGAAAGGGAACCATGTCGGAGCAGAGCGAGATCAACAACACCATGTTAGCCTCCATCCAGACAATTCAAGCCCAGATCGCAGAGCAGACTAACTTCCAGAATGCATTGAGAAACATGATTCTCGAGCTGAGATAGGAAGAGAATATAGGAGAGAGGGGGATAACAGAAACCCTGGAGGTGGGAATGGAGAAGAACCTCATACAGAACCTAAGCCTACACTAAAAGATGCTTATAATCCAGGGACGGGACAGACAAATTCTTGGATACAAATCCCTGCGGTTCATGGGCATTTTGAGCTTAAGCCTTACTATTTTGCCTCTTCTCCCGATATTCCATGGAAACATTAGTGAAGAACCTTATATACACCTCCACAGTTCGATCGCATTTGTGGAACAGTAAACTACCCGAATGTCCCATTAGAGGTAGTACAGAAGACCGCCTTTCCATTCAGTCTGATGGGAAAAGCGTTGTATTGGCTAAATCACTTAGGGAAGGTTGTCGCTACTTGGGAAGAGTTGAGGTCCGCATTTCTGAACAAGTATTATCCACTTGGATGACTCAACCAAATGCGATCCTTAATTGCTAATTTCTCCCAGATGCCCCAAGAGCCTATTCACGAGGCATGGGAAGATTAAAAGATCTGACGGAGAAATGCCCCCATCATGATATTCCAAAGACCATCCTGGTACAAAATTTCTTTGGGAGATTAAGCGTTGAGAATCACAGACTGGTAGATGCCGCTTGTGGGGGAAGTCACTTCAATAAGGACGAGGATGTCCTGTACCAAATTTTTTAGGAGATGGCGGAAAGTTCAGCAGCTCTTTCTTCCTCACGTGCTTTCATAAGCATCCCGTCACCACCCCTGCAGTACCCCACAAAGATGTCAACATGACGGCAACAAAAGAAGTGGATAAGATGGATAGCACTGACCTGGCCATCATTGGAAACCACCTATCCAAAGTGGACATTATTGAAAAGCGATCCCAGGAACTTGATAAGCTTCATGTGATCGAGTAGAGGACAAAGAACCTGGATAAGCTGGATGAGATAACAAAGCATCTGGAACTTCTTGTCAATTCAATCAGCGCAGTCCACAGTACGAATGCAGCAGCCAATACCTCTACTAGGGAGCAGACTTCTTCCACCAAGCAGAGTAGCGGAGGATCACTGATGAACGCGAAATTCACCTCTTAAAAATCGATAATTGTTGTATAGGAGGCAAATTTCGGTCGATCAAAATACCACAATCTTTGAATGTTGTGGAATATTTTTACTTGGCAAGTGTACCAAGGTCGAACACAGGGAACGGTGATTTTTAGTTACGTGGTCTTAAATCAAATTAAATAATTAATTAATGCTCGGTTAATAGATGGAGTAAGAGAGAAATGTACAATGCAATGAGATGCAAAGGTGATGCAGATGTGAAGAAATATACATGGACAACAATTCAGCGCAAGATCTGAGATTAAGATTTATGTTCCAAAATATTGCTAATTGATAACCTCGAAATTTATCACAGATCAAAAACTATAGTTCAAGAGAAATAATCAGGTGTAAATAAATAATCTAATAAGTTCTGGGCTCTGATGAAAATCTCTTTAATTTCCTTGTGGATTAATCCTCAATCGATAGACATTATCTTCGAAAAATATAGAGAAAATAATTTCTCAATCTTCCTTTCTAAAGCCTCTGCACAGATTCAATCCTTCAAATAATATAAGCAATAATCCAGAAGAAGTATTCAATTTGAAATCGCTAGCTAAATCCCTGCAAAAGATAATGTTAATTTTCCAAACAAAATGCCATAGTTCGGCCTGCTAATAGCAAAACGAATCTCCAATATTAATTCTCACAAAGCAGCCTCAAATGGTCCACAATTTATGCAAAATGATAGAGCATGAAATAAGCTTCAAAATGACATATTGTGTGCTAAAAACTGAGTTCGGATGAGAAAGATATGATAAAATGAAGTTTTAGAACTATAATGTAAATAAAATAAAGTTTTCTTACAAAGAAGTCCCTGGAGGGGCTTATCTGTAATATAGAAAATCGGAGGGGCTCCACTGCAATTTACCCCTGGCGGGGGTGTTTTTGCAATTTCTGAAAAAAGTCAGGGGCTTAGGTGTAATTTTCCCACGCGTACGTGCGAAACACGTGCACCAGGAGGCTCGGAGGTGGACCTGGGAGGCTCGGTATCCCGAAGCAAAGGCTCGTTCTTCCGAGCCTGCGTGGTAGCTGAAGGCGGCTCGGGAGATCCAAGCCAGAGGATCGGGTCTCGAGGCTGAGGCTTGGATGGCGGGTTTGAGGCTCGGGATCCGAGCTGAGTTGGTGGTTTGGCGTTGCTTCGGTGGACTCGAGCCTCGAGGCTGGGGCTGAGGCTCGGGTAGGGAGGCGTGGCAGCCCCTGGGCCAATGGATCAAGGGCCTAAGACCCGATCCAACGACTGTTGTGTAGGACGGCGGGGGCGGCACGCCTGGTGGCGGACTGGACGAGGTGCGGAGGCGGTGGCCGCGTAAGGCGGTGGGCGATGGTGAGGCGGGGGCCGCGCAAGGCGGTGGGCGACGGCGAGGCGCCCTCAGCCGGTCGACACACGACCGGAGGGGCTCAAGAGCGGTGGGTGGCGATTCGAGGGCGGCATGCTCAGTGGCGGGGCGAGGTGAGGTGCGGAGGTGGTGGTTCGTCCAAGGCAGGCCGTTACCGGCCTCTGGGGGGAGGGGGACGCCGTGGACACTGCGCGACCGTGCATAGTTGGGGCAGAGGCTGTGTGCGGCCGCAGCGGTGGGACGCGAAGGTGGTGGTCGGGTTGAGCGGCGGTCGTCAGCGAATGGAGGGAAACCTGCAAGAAAACAACAAGGAAGGGGGGATTTCGCCAAAATTTGGAGGAGCCAAAGCTCGCTTCCATATGATCGCCTCAGCCGTAGGGCGAGGCCACGACTAAGCTCCGGCTGATTGGAGCAGTTACAGAGGAGGGTGAGCCTCTGGATCGCGCCGGCGAGGCTGCTGTCACCAGCCATCAGGGGAATGGCGGATGGGGCTGATGGCAGCGGCATGTGTGGTTTTATAGGAGGACGAGGGTAACGGCTGGAGGGAGGGCGTTATGCGAAGATGGAGGAGGCGGAACAGCCATGAAAGGAGTTTTGATGGCCGCGCATGGAGGAGCAAGGGGGAGAAGACGACGGTTGGGGAAGGGGAAGATCAGGTCACGTGCATCGCACGTGACTCGGTGTGGCCAGGAGAGAGAGAAAAGCAGGGTGCCACGTGGCACGCCCTGGAGCAGCCACGTGGCACCAAAAAATTTCAGATTTTGAAAAGGGAAAAAGAGATAGAAGATGACCTAGGATCAAAAAATTTCCTTCATGAAAGTTGTTCTTCTCGACGAGATCTACAACGTTCATGAAGGAATCGGGAACAAAAGAGGTCATATGTGAGAATTGATATTTTTGGTGGTTTTCCGTGTATATAGAAAACCTGATTTTTGGGGTTTTATATTTTTTGGTGGTTTTAGAGAGGATAAAAATTGTAGATAAAATACGATAAAATACAAGAAAATTAATTACACATTAATATAATTTTTTTGTATTTTTAATAAATAATAAATTAGGAAAATAAAATAGAAGTCAGAAACACATAACTTTTGCACAGACTGAAACGAACACTTGGACTCGATCAGTTTCTTTGATTTTAGTTTTGATCTGGATTTGGATTTATGCGTCGCTTAATAAAACTTTCATCAAATAACATAAATGAAGAAGAAATAAAATTAAAAGGGTTAATTATTACATAAAAATTCAGGTCAAAATGGCAAAAAGTCAAAATGCGCAAAAGAGACCCAAAACCCAACTTTCACATATGAGCTCCGAATTTTATGAAATTGGTCTTGTTTTGAAGGTATTTGAAAATGGAGTACTTTAAAAATGAGTAGACCAAAATCGGACACTGTATAAGGGAGATATGCTCGTTTTAGTCTGTCACATGTGATATTAGACTTTGGGATAATTTGACACTTATTGGAGTTAGTATTTTTTTGTATTTTTTTATTTTAATGAAGTTAGTAATATCTACACAATGGAGGTGGTTTGGGGTCAATCGAAATTAGGATGAATTAACTAAAAATAAGAGAAGTTGGCGGCTTTTTGGGCTAATTTACACTTGGGATTTTTAATGCAATTATGCATGATGAAATGCAGATATTATTCACACATGCATGATGGCTAATAATGCTCTATTAATGATTAATTACAAGTGAATGATGGGGAACAGAGCCTAAATGACCAATTTTAGCATGATGAATACGTGATTCATCAACCATCCACAGTTCAGCATGTCTACTACGTGCAGACGCCTGATCAGGTTCAGCAGCATGCACATCAGATAGTTCCGTATCAATAAGAAGTTTCCTACATTCCTAAGTAGCAGTCTCCACCTCCACCTGGTATTCAAGAGGTGAATGGTATCTGGTTCGACCGTGAGCGAAACCAGCCCCGTCCATCAGGGCAAGGCCAATTGGGTTCACAGCAGGGTCAGAGACCCGCCCACCAGTTTCAAGGAGGCAGACAACAACAGTACCAATACCAGCACCAGCAGTTCCAGCCTCAGTATCAGTCTCCACCTCAGTTCCAAAACTGGAGACAAGGACAGCCTCAGCAGCACTCTATGTATTTCCCTCATCCTGACCATCAACAGACTGCATATTATGGACAGTATTCTCCCCCTCCTCCTCCTCCTTATTATCAGAATCCGTATGGGTACCAACAGCCTCCGTACTATCAGCCTCAGCGACAACCAGTCAATGAGCAACTTGAGCCCCCTTCAGTCAATCCAGCACTGGACCAACTTATGAAGAACATGAATGAACTGACTCAGCGGATTGACGACCTGACCACCGCCAAGACACTGATTCCAACACAGGTTGAAGCCAACCCCAACAACTTCATACGCAAGGAGCAGGTAGCCAATGGCCCACCCACCCCTAAGACAGGTATGTCCCTTGATATTACATGTTTATCTGACGCCATTCATCTCAGGAGCAGTAGGAGATTGCAACCGCCTACGCAGCAGTTGGGGTTGGGAGATCGATCCACTGAGAGAGCATCATCTTCTACATCATCTCCTTTACCAGCAGTTGAGAGGCTCAATATAGCAGCACCCACATCTGGAGTTTCACCGCCTTCCCCACCACCTTCACCAGGCAGATGCAGATCACTATCAGCAAGGGAGAATATACCGGTCGCAGATTCTTCCTCTTCACCAGCAGCATCATCCCGTTCTGTTTTAGATTATGTTTTTCCTTCACCTAGATTGGACACCACTATACAGACTGATTCTAGTTGTCCTCTTGTACATGATGATTCCACTTTAAATAAAGGAAATGAACATTTGCGTGTTTATTCTGATTCTGTGCCATTTCCTTCTGCCCTCAAAGCTAAAAAAATTCAAAAATAAAAAACAACACTATCTGATCCTAGAGTGGTTGAGATCTTACATAACATCTTTTTAAAGATACCACTCCTTAAGACTATGGAATACATGCCTACAGTAAAAAAGGGAATGAAAGAGACATGTACCCAGAAGCGTTAACCGAGGAAGAACATACGAAAGGAAACAGAGAAACACATCCTGACCATGGCCACAGTTCATGCCATCAGTAACCTTCCGCCTAAAAAGAAAGACAAGGGAGCACCTCACATCCGTTGCCATATCTTTGATCAAGAATTTGATCGTACTCTTCTCAATAGCGGTTCCTCCATTAATCTCATGCCTTCCTCTTTATTAAATGAATTCCAGTTAGGGCCTCTTAAAATAACCAGAATGATCCTTCAGTTTATTGAAAGATCGATTAAGAGGCCAAGAGGTATTTTAGAGGACGTTATTGTAACAGTGCAGGGAATGGAATTCCCTGTTGATTTTGTTGTCATGGATATGGACACACCTGCACCGTTACTCCATACCCCGATCATACTAGGTCGATCGTTCCTCCGAACGACCAAAGCAACAGTTGATTATGGTACTGGAGAGATCATCTTTCACTCTCATAGTCACAAGGTGAAAATTGAGACGATATCTGATCCTAGACCATCACCTTCACCAGCAACAGATGATACAGAGAAAGTGATATCAGAGCCGGAGGACTGTGATTTTCTAGTTGAATTCAGATAGACAGATCTTTTCACGGACTTTATAGATACCTAGGAGTTCCTTTCCCAAAAGGACTCTTTGGAAAGCACAGTCGACATGAGTTCCCTTGGTGGTCCAGTTGAGACAGTTACCGATGAGCAGTTTGAGCAGAGTTCTGAGATCCAGATATCTGAGCCATTTGTTGAATTTACTGATTTATGCACAGATGAGAGACATCTTTCTGAGATTATTGCTGAGATATTTGAGCCATTCATTGATAAGAGTATTGAACAACATGATGAACCATTCCTTGTTGAGCAGAGATCATTAGATATTCTACTTGCTGAGCCGTCAATAACCAAGGTGGATAGTCTACAGAGCATAGATCACATGCCGTTTACCAGTACAGCAGCAAAGGTTATCGCAGAGCCGATTCAGACCCTACCTGAGCTCAAGGTTTTACCATCAACGTTAAAATATGCCTTCCTTGCACCCCCCCCCCCCCCCAAATGTTTCCGATCATCCTCAGCTCGCAGTTGACCGCTGAACAAGAATCTCACGTGCTAGAGGTTCTTGAGAGAAACCGCAAGGCCATAAAATGGAATATCTCGGATCTCCGTGGGATCAATCCAGCGTTGTGCTCGCATCATATCTACCTTGAGGATGACTGCAAACCCTCTCGTGAATGTCAGCATCGTCTAAATCCAAATCTAAGGGAGGTTGTCATGAAGGAGATCAAGAAATGGTGTGATGCTGGCTTTATATATCCCATTTCGGATTCCAAATGGGTCAGCCCTTTACATGTGGTCCCAAAGAAATCTAGGATTACGATCGTAAAGAATGACCGCGGTGAGGAGATTTCGACCCAGGTACCTACTTCATGGTGTGTCTGTGTAGATTACTGACGCCTGAACTCAACTACCAAGAAGGATCACTTTCCACTGCCCTTTATTGATCAGATTATTGAGAGGTTGGCAGGGAAAGAGTTCTTTTGCTTCTTGGATGGGTACTCAGGATACAACCAAGTTGTTATCGCTCCTGAGGATCAAGAGAAAACTACTTTCACTTGTCCGTTTGGCACTTACGCCTTTAGACGGATGGCCTTTGGATTGTGTAACGCCCCCGCTACATTTCAAAGGTGTATGTTAGCTGTTTTTGCCGACATGGTGGGCAATTTTCTTGGAGTCTTCATGGACGATTTCTCGGTCTACGGGGATAGTTTTGACACATGTCTTGCTCATTTAGACCGAGTTCTTCAACGTTGTTGCGAAGTAAACCTAGTGCTCTCGTGGGAGAAGAGTCACTTTATGGTGACTAATGGGATTGTATTGGGCCATGTCATCTCCAAACATGGTATGAAGGTTGACCCGGCTAAGATTGATATGATTTCCAAGTTAGAACCACCACAGAATTTGAAGCAGCTAAGGTCATTTTTGGGACACGTAGGATTCTATAGGTGATTCATAAAGGACTTCAGCAAAATCCCCAGACCATTGACCGAGCTTCTGTGTAAGGAGACTAATTTTGTTGTCGATGAGAAAGTTCTCCTTGCATTCAATCAAATGAAAGAAATGGTTACTAGTCTCCTGTCTTACAGCCACCTGATTGGTCTCTTCCTTTTGAGATCATGACGGATGCATCAAACTTCGCAGTTGGAGCGGTTTTAGGACAGAGAAGGGATGGGATACCATTTTCTATACATTATGCTAGCAAGACTCTGGATGAAGCACAACAGAATTATACAATTACAGAGAAGGAGATGTTAGCAGTTGTGTTTGGGCTAGAAAAGTTCAAATCTTACCTCATCGGTTCACACGTTATTGTGTACACGGATCACACGACCATACGATACTTACAGGCAAAGAAGGATGCCAAACCACGCCTTATAAGATGGATCCTTCTTCTCCAGGAATTTGATTTAGAGATTAGAGATAAACCTGGAGTGAAAAATGTTGTGGCAGATCACCTTTCCCGTATCACAGACACGGAGACCTCTGAACAGAACACGATTCCTATTTCCGAAACCTTTCCAGATGAGATCATTTTGTCTGTGGACTCACTCCCATGGTATGCTGATATTGTAAACTATCTTTTCTCCAAGAAAGTTTCACAAGATTGGCTGAAGTACAAGGTGGACAAATTTTTGTCAGAGATTCATTATTACCAGTGGGAGGATTTGTACATATTTCGAGAGGGTACGGATTGTATCTGGAGAAGGTGCATTCCTCAGGAGGAACACACCAGTGTACTTGAGCACTGTCACAAACTAGAATCTGGTGGGCATCATTCGGGGAAACGCACGACAACAAAGGTTTTACAGAGTAGCCTATGGTGGCCCACATTGTTTAAGGATGCTACAGAGTTTGTTCGAGGTTGTACTGATTGTCAAAAATGGGAGGAATTGTTGGTTCCAAAGATACCATGCCCCTAGGATATATACAGATATCTGATGTTTTTGATGCTTGGGGCATAGACTTCATGGGCCCATTTCCTGTCAGTCAGGGATTTCAGTACATTCTGCTCGCCGTGGATTATGTTAGTCGTGGGTGGAAGCTATCCCCACCCGAGCCGCAGATAGTCGTACAATGTGTTTCTTTCTCAAGGATCATATTATTGCACGGTTCGGTATACCCAAAATACTGATTTCCGATGGGGGAAGCCATTTCATTAATAGAGAAGTAAAGAAGCTTGTGAAGGAGTACACCATTAAGCACATAGTTACGTCTCCTTACCACCCTCAGACTAATGGCTTGGCAGAAATTTCAAATAGGGAGATCAAGATGATGCAGAAACTTGTACGTCCAGATAGAAAGAACTGGTCCCAGATGCTTGATTCAGTTCTATGGGCTTATCGGACGGTGTACAAATCTCCTTTAGGTATGTCTCCCTACAGATTGGTATATGGAAAGCCTTGCCACCTGCCAGTGGAATTAATTCACAAATCTTTATGGGCACTCCATATTTGCAATTTAGATTATGAGAAGGGACATGAAGTTGGTTTTGAACAATTTACTGGAATTCCGAGACTTTGCATATGATAACTCACTTATGTATAAGGAGAAAGTCAAGCGCTGGCATGATAAAAACATTCGAAGAAAGACTTTCTTCCCTGATCAGAAAGTTTGGTTATTTGATGCTAAGTTGAAATTGTTTCCAGGAAAATTGAAAAGCAAGTGGTCGGGACCGTTCATCGTGAGAGCTGTGCATGACAATGGGAGTATTGTCATATCTGGGTTGTCATCTGATGCACAACCATTTGTTGTGAACGGACAGTTGCTAAAGCCATATCTAGATCATGATACATTCCTGTCTGTTGTTGATTCAATATCCGTGGTATCAGATGATGATCTTTTGATTCCATCTTCTGCGTCTGATACATGATCATCCACTCCTCTTGTATATCCTTTCGTTTTACTCTGTCTTCTCCCGTTTTATCATTCACCCCTTTTCCGTGTGTGTATGTATGCTATACTTAGGATGTGCTTTGTCCTAAGTATAGGGGGAGGGAGAATGATTTGTGTTGTTCATTTTCGTCCTTTTCATCACTCTTATTGTTGCCTATACTTAGGGATACTCTACCCTAAGTATTGGGGGGTGATGTTGTTCATATCGTGTCTTTTTATTTTTGAGTATGTACATTCTCGTCATCGGGTTTTCCCATTTGTACACTCTACTATACTTAGGATTACTTGATCCTAAGTATAGGGGGGATCACCATCTTCTCTTCTTTTTATCTTTTCTTTTCACTTTTCTATACTTAGCACGAGTTATGTCTTCCTTTTTCGCTCACTGATCACTATGAGGACATAGTTCGAGCTAAGTATAGGGGGGTGTCGTATATATACTTTAGACATAACTCGTACTTTTAAATACGTTTATTTGAGGGGTTATGTGTTTAGTTTGTACAATCCATATGCGTAAAAAAACAAAGAAAAGCAAAAAAACAAAAAAAAAACAAAAAAACACACACAAAAAAACAAAAAAAAACAAAAAAAAACACAAAACAAAAAAAAAACAAACAAAAAAAAACAAACAAAACAAAAAAAAAATAAAAAACACACAAAAAAGAGAAAAAAAATCTTGTATATACTTGTATATATTTTACTAACCCTTTTTCCTTAAAAAAACTACAAAATAAAAAATCTATAAAATTTTGCAAAATTCAAAAAAACCCTTTCTTCCACATTTGCATTTTCCCTCCAAAAAATCCATAAAAAGTTCAAAATTAGAAAATGGTTTTAAAAAAATGTGTTCTTTTCACATGTGCATCATTCCTTATCCAAAAAAAACTCTTTGCATTGTTCATATTTTGCATTTGCATGTGCATTTTTCATGATAGTATTGACATTTAAACTATGTCTGGAATAAAATTGAAGAATGGAGTTAGTTGGACCTTAATCCACCTAATTTTCAGAGGAACTTCACCAAGAAATAGGATTTTAGAAGCTTTAGGTCTTTGACTTAATTCTTTGAGTTCCACATGACAATGTGCAGCATTTGACTCTTAGTGTCTAACTTGGTCTCTTCGTTCTGGGTATAACTCTGGAATAGGGAATCAATTTGTACTCTCGCACTATGCACTTAGCTCAACTCAGACGGGATGTTAGAAGACTGTGAGAGTTTCTTTTCTAGTAGCGTGGAAATCTAAAGACCGGAGTACAGGTTGAAATAAAGCTTCGGAAAAGGGATGGACGCAGGGAACAATTTTTTCTAAGACCCCAAAAATGTACGTAAACAAAAAGATTCTATATCCGTAGGGGTACAACAAGATCCAAGCAGAACCACCACAAATCCAAATACAAAGAAGCCACTACCAAATAAATATCTGACCAAAAAGGTCCAAGCTTCAAGAAAACCTGCAGATCTTGGTTGAGACTCGGCTACACTCGCCAGCTCCACAAGGAGAGGTGACTACACTGGCCACCCTCCAGTTCCTTTCTCCTTCTTCTATCTTCTCCCCCAATTCGATTGTGAACACAACGCGACAGACCTTAGAAGGAAATACCTGACACCCCGAGGACGAGTTACTGGAGAGGAGATTTGCAAGGGAAGAGCTAAAACCTTTCACACACATGAGTCGATTGTTCGATGTTCATAGGGTGTGCTTTGGGAAGAGGATTGATCTAAGATGACTTTTGAGCCGAAACTGTGACAATGATGTGTAGAACTTGAAGGCTGTTGATTTTAAAATTCTAAGTTTCACAGAAGTTCCGACACACTAATAATCCAAAGGTCCGACAGAGCTCCAAACTAAAATTTTATGAAGATAAGTTTAATACTCAATGTTGTCCTACTTTCTTTATTTTCCCTTTCTTTTTCTTTTTCTTTTTCTTTTTCTTCACTTATTCTTTCAAATAAGTGTTTGCTAAGGGACTAGCAAACGTAAAGCATAGGAGGATGATGGATCTGTGATTCGTTGTCTTTATTCATTTATTTTAGCTTAAAATCCCTTATAAAACACCTGCATATAACGCTAACTCAGTATTCTTACTAACTTGCATCTATGTAAATATTGTACATTTCTGACTAAATTTTAACCTAAAAAAATAAAGAAAGAAAGAAAGGAAAAATAAAGAAAAGAAAATAATAAAATAAATAAAGAAAATAAAAAAGGAAGACTGTATACAGGCTGACCCGAACCCCGAGAGAAGGTCAAGACTTGACCTGATCGACCGGGAATAAAGTAGGGGGAGATAGGGTCCTTAACCAGAAAATCCAAAAAAATGTGTTCTCACTTATTTTGTATATATCTGTATAAAACTGACACTAATTTATTTGTACCTTCGTTGACCTCAAATCAAATAACATTTAAAACCAAAGTTGTAAATAGAAATGTGTTCTAACTACTAAAATTGATTGCACAATTAAATCTTGTACAGAATAAAAGTAGCCACACTTGGAAAAAGCCACTAAGCACTAATTGAAAGACCAATTCTGGCTCCATTTGAGCTCAAATTGAGTCAATCTCACTTCCATTGGATTCCAAATTAAATTATCTTTAAAATGGCTGTATTTTCATAATTTTTGGAGTTATGGTTGAAAAGTCGGTTTTCTGGGGTGGTTTGTGCAATTTTCCCATGTATTTTGTGCATATTGTATTTGTATATATTTGTAAATTATTCTCACTATTTTTTTTAAAATAAAAATAAAAATAAAAAAATTTAAAATTCTTTAAAAACAAAAAAGGCTAATTTCGTCATTTACCCTTGTGTATAATGTCATATATGTATATAGTTGCTATTTTTAATTAACCTCCATAAAAAATAAAAAAATAACATTTTTAACCCAATTAAATAAGTGACGAAAATTAAAAAAAAAAGACAATTTTGCAAATATTTTTATCTCCTTAATTTTGTCTCTTTATATCATCTCTTATCTCTTCCACCAAAAAAATGAAAAAATTCATTTCAAATATCATCTCTTATCTTTCCCACCAAAATAATCAAAAATTCAAAAATTCGAAATTCATCTCTATCTTCTCTATTTATATGGCTCCTTCTCCCTCATTTCAACTTGATCAATCTTTAGAGAGAGGAGCCCGATCTCCGAGAGTCTTCTTGTCGAGAAAAGGTGTCTAGCCTCCGAGCCTTCCGGTGACATCGAGTCGGACTTCGTCGAGGCGATCACGATCATTTTTCCGCTCCTAAGGTGAGACCCGTCATCATTTTTCTTTTTATTTCATCTAGTTTAATCGTATCTTCATTTTCGCAATTTTATTTGTAGTCATTTTTTTAGATCATAGAATCATCATCACGATTTGATCCACCAATGATTCGAATTTTCATCTCATCATCTCGATCTCTCCGCCTTCGATTTCTATCTCCCACGATCTATCAACTCCGACCACGCACGGTGGTCGGAGAATCGGATTCAATCTTCCACTTTCGCCGGATCCCCATTCATTTTTCGAGTTGTAAATAAATAAATAAAAATTATTTGTTTCTTTTTGTTCTCTAAGGTTTGTTTTGCAGGATCATATAAAAAATTTAAAAAATAATAATAAAAAATAAATTTAAAAAATTCTCTATCCTTTTTATTTCCTATTTTTCGGATTTAAAAAAATAAAAAAAGTTTTTTGTTATTATTCACAGTTTACAGTACAAATAAAATTACAAAATTTTTTTTTTTAAAAAATTATTCTCCACAGACAGCAGGGTCACCACCCCCCGCCACCACCAAGTCATTGTTGGACCACCTCCGCCCCCGCGGCCATCTGACCAGCGCGCGTCTCTCCAGTCGCCGCTGTGAGCGGCCCCGACCAGCACGCGACCCTCCTCCTCCAGCGTGTGGCCCACTGGCCGCACTCCGTCCGCCATCCGCGCGTCTTCACCGCCCCCTCGACACGCCTCCGCCCCATTTCCGCACACCTCCAGCCCGACCTCCTTTGGCGACGGTGACGCCCTCCGCCAAAGCCCTCGGCCACCGCAAACGCCACCGGACATCCCTCCTCCAGCGAACCGCGCCCCCGCGCGAAGGCGGTGCCTGCCTCCAAGCCCCGGAGCCACCATCTACTCCCCGACGTCGCCGAAGTCATTCTCGAAGCCCGCATCCCCAAGCTTCCTCGCCGATCGCCCTCGCGCGCGGGCCGTACGCGCACCGCCTCTCCTCCGCGCCATCTAGCAGCGCGCTGCCCCTCTGAGCGCCGTCCTCCACCCACGCCTCCAGAAGAACAGTAAGGGGCGGCGGGTGCCCTTTGGTTGCCTCCTTTGGTGCAAGAACGAAGGAAAGCCCTAGGGCTTCCTTGTGATTTTGAATAAAAAATTGGAAAATTTGCATCTTGCGCCTTCGGAAGTTTCAGTAATCAAAAGAAGCCCCTGCTGGAATCAAGTCACATGTTTTGTATGCTCCTTACTGGTAAATTGCGAAATTCCTCTTGATTTTATTTATTGTTCTAATTTCTGAAAAAAACTTTGAACAAATTACAATTCAGTCCAAAACTTTTGCTTACTTACATTTTAGTCCATGAATTGCAGAATAATTTAACTTTGCATGCTCTCTTGATTGAAATAAATGTTATTTTTGCTCAATAAATTTTGGAAAAATCATTTTATGTTCCTGATGTGCTATTCTTCTTAGCATAAAATTTTTGTTCCATTTTACCTTCATTTATTATTATTAAAAAATCAAAACATGTCATTTTTCCCTGTTTGAAATTCCAAAATTAATAAAATTTCAAATATTATTCCAAAAATTCCAAAAAAATAGAATAGTTGTATTTTATTGTCTTTTAATTTCTGATTAATTTTCATGCATTAATTATTTAAAAAACCCAAAAAAATAAAAATATCAAAAATCTTATAAAAAACATAAAAAATTCTATAAAAATCCAAAAATTGTGATTTCAGTTCCTGTTTGTAGATATTTATTTCTAGTTTGTCTTAAAAATTATTACCAGGAGTTTTGGATATTTAAAAGATTTTTAAATTGTAAATTACTCTAGGCTGTGCATATTTTCTTATTTTCTCATTGTTTGATTTTTAGAAAAAATACAAAAACATCCGAAAATTCTACAAAAAATCTGAATAACATTTTAAAACTTCGAAAATCCAAAAATAGTTTCTTTTGATTTTTCTGTTTATTTTAGACTAATTGAAAAATTATAAAAAGAGTTGGTGTGTATATTTCTTGAGTTTATTCACATTGTTCGTTATTTTTGAAAATTTAAAAAAAATGCAAAATCAAAATCACTAAAAATTTGAAAATCAGAAAATACAAAAAAATAGAAATAAAAAAATAAAAAAAATTAAAAGATTCAAAAAATCACAAAAACTAAGGATAGTTGTCCTTTGAGATTCCTATTTTCTTTTAATTAGTTTCTGATTAATTGAATAACCCTAGGGAATTGTAGCCTCCCTGGGTTCGACCCTGTCTGCTATACAGGTTAATAAGTAGCAAAAATAAATAAAAATATTTTTTGTTGACACAGGATTTTGGGGATAACAGCAACGACAATGACATATTTTTATCAATTATTTTCCGTCCCTAGAAAAACGTGTTCAACACCCCCCACCACCACCACTCGTGGATGAGTGGGTGGTGAAGTCGTTGTCAATGCAGAAGAGGAGGTTAGCATTGGAGCTAAAGACGAAGTCGTGGCAATGAACGAGAATGGACTTGTTCTACACTATGAGGATGGATAGTGTTAGCAATGTAAGCCTGAGGTGAACCATTCCTACAATAAAATGTTATTGTAATGTTTGATATACCAATAAAAGTTATTGATTTATTTTACTCCCTGTTTGAGATTAAATGAATGAATGCACTATAAGGTCCTTTAGTACAATTAGGATTATGTACCATGGTCATCTTAATGATCGTACATCTGTTGACTCAATTGTTGAATCATAGAGGCTGGTGCTTGGATGAATATCTAAAAAATTAGATTGAGGACTCATCAAACACCGTCAAATGATTGTTAAGAGATGATCTCCAACCTGAGTAGGATATGTCAATCCTTTCTCATTTGGCTGATATCTGGCCGACCTCTTGATGCAGATCCTCAGCATAGGAATAGAGATTAGGAGGTGTCAGATAAGTTAGGTCAAAGAGTTGACTTAGCAAAGAGATAACCATGCCCTATGTCATATACTGTCATGACATAGGCATGCTTCATCTGACCGGAGACAGATGTATTGATATACGTCTAAGTATGTATTTGGCTGACCGATAGGTTGATGGCCTAATCAAGGTCTATACATCGATGAGCTGGTATGCATATAAGGGCATATGAGCAATGCAATCTCTCAAAGGGATCATACAGGTTCACTTGTGAACCGTAAAGATATGAGCTCACTTATGAGGTATTGGGACTGATCAAATTCCATGCATGGTCGTCTTGCTTTGGAAGCATGACAAGAATTTGTAGGTATGATATATTGTTTTGGAAAGTATATGATCTATACCAACTCCCAATTACCGAATGAGAAACTTAATGATAAAATCCTAAAGATGACAATGTAAATTGATCTATATCTTCGGGTTTATCCTAGGTCTTCCAGAATGCAGGATGCACAAGTATTAGGAATACCTGAGGGTGATGCGATCATTAACCATTGTATAACCATGACGCTTCCATTCCGATGGAGTGATGAAACATGTCTGGATTTTGGTGACGCCTCTTATTAGAGAAATGATCCGATCTTAGTCCAAGTGCTGGACATTGATCTAAATGTGATTCAGATGCAATGGGAAGATTAGATCTATGGTCTTGATTTAATGAAGCATCAATGAGAGGTCCTCAAGATCTGGATTTGAGATGTTATCTCAATATCCAAGTCACTATGCGTGGAACGTACAATCGCCCTATCCTTATCTCCAAGTATTTGTGGAGAAAGTGCATTGTTCTTGAAAGAGTTCAAGAATAATTCCATTGTTGAATTATGTATCTGAACATTGAGATTTTGATATAAATGTGATTTAATTATCATGAATAATGTGAATACAATTCATATTATTTAATTATCTTGGATAATAAGAATGATAATCCAAGATAATTAAATGTTATTTAATTATCAACGACGTGAATAATGTGGATAATGATATCCATATTATTTATATATATTATAAATGTGATTTATAATATATTAGAGAGAGTTTATTGTAAATGGTATCTTTGAATTAATTATTGATGTGAATGGGATTCACATTGGAAAATAATTGGAAATACAATATATATTTTATTTCAGGTTGTGAATATGATTCACAATATTTAATGACATTATTGTAATATTCACAAAATTAATTTAGAATTATATTTGTGAATTAATTTACAACCAAAGTTGTTGTAAATAAATATGAAGGATGGGAGCCACCACCATCCATTTAATGGATGGTGGACGGTCACCCTTTGACTTGGTCTCAAAGGTGGCCGTCCCCCCCTTTTAGGGAGGTGGGTGACCTCCTCCTAATACTTATATGCAAGTTAATTTAGTTTAAATTAAATTATGTTGAATATTCAATATATATAATTTAATATAAATTAATTATTGTTGTATTTTTGCAACAAAATAATGGCTATTGAATAGAAACAGATCAATCGTAACCTGGATTGGAATCCATGGACTCTCAAAATACTATAAAAGAAGAGGTAATCCTAGCTCTTTAAGTACAACAATAATTGAGGCATCTCTCTCTCTCTCTCATTCTCATTTTACACACCCTCTCTCTCTCTCTTAGTGGTCGTCCACCTTGCACCCTAGAGAGAGTCGTCGTCATTCTATCGCTTCGACCGCTCGTGGATCTTCCTCTACTTCGATGCACCTTGCTCGTGAAGAAGACATCGGATCTTGTCGGATGAGATTGGGAGATTCCCCGCTTGCATCTTCAACTCGGATTGCGAGGAATACACATCTCATCAACGTGCTCGCAAGCGTCTTGGTTTAGAGACTTCATCGCAATCACGCTTCAAGAGGTAATCCTACATATTACTTGTTTTTAGATGAAACAATTTGAGAAGTGTTCTTTGATCATGTGGTTTCATCATTTAAATTTTTAAATTCCGCTGCACCGAGCAACTAGTGCGACTAGTCGCTCCGATCGCATAAGATGTGATCATCACACTTCTGTGATGCGCTTAAGGACTTTCCATATCCTCCTGATAGATGACGATGTTGGCTTATTGGAGTTGTTATTGTTGGTGTTGTTGTTTGGATGTATCTTCTTGCTCATAGTAGAGTGGAGAGGACAGTGCTCATTTCATAAAGGAGGGGGAGTGGGGTATTGGTCTATTTATATGGGTCTGTTGAACAGTAGTAGAAAGGCGGCCTCATGTTTCCAAATATTATGCAAGGCCTCTATTGGTGACATGTTAAGCTTCTGATAACCATCATTCTAATGGGATCATTCTTTCTTTCGGCATATACTTTGATTTTGACTTTATATCTCATATGGTTTTGGAGTAGAAGATGAGGAAAAAGAAGAATGAATACAAATGACTAAGTACACTTGTATCCCTCTTTTTTCTTTCTAATAACGCTTGTGCTCATAAGGTAACATTTGTTTGGGATGAGAAAGGACATCAACTAACCCTATAGGAATAATTGTTATGGTGCAAGAAGGTAGGAGTCTAAGTGTTCTTGCAAAAAAAGTAGGGGTATAAGTGTAACTACACAAACTCTAATGGCACGTGTAAAAATATCTAGTTTATTTGTGATCATTTTAAATGTGTGATATAAGGATTTTGATAGCTATGCCCCTCCAAGATTTGCCAATACATTTATACTCCATCTTTTTTACGATTACACTAATGTTGCTAAGTGAACTACATAATACTATAAATAATAATCATGTCCCTCCGCTTAGTTATCGCATCTTATCCTATCAAACGGACTTTATATATAAAAGCATAAGTGTAATCATAAAAAGTAGGGCGTCATTGTTTTCTTTTGTTACTTAATAAGAAGATTCTCGTCTTGATTTTTCATATTATTCTCACACAGACTCGTGTTCAAATTTTGGTCAAAGTTCTCGATTAACACACACACAACCCATATAATTGTCATTTTTTAGAAATAATACTAGCAAATAAACCTTTTTAATAACATACAAATAATACCAAAGAGAGAAAATAAAGAAAAGACCAAAAAAGAGGCTGGATTTTACAAATATATGAATTAATTTAATAACCTGAATAAATAGAAAATCTTCTTGATTATATATAGAGCTTAAGCTCCAAATAACTTGAATCAATGTGCATTTTTTCAATAAGAATGCAAATAATAGTACATATTCAAAAATATGTTAAGCACATATACCAAGGAACTTGAAACCCATTATCACCTATATCTCGAGCATACAAGCTTCAATCGAACTCTAACTCATCTTTAAAATGATTCTATCTACTCATCTTTATATTTTTTCACTAAATACATGCTTATGTATATAAAAAACATTTAGTGTGAATAGAGTTCATGTATAGAAAGTAGGGTTCGGGACCTTATTGTACATCATGTCATCTCATTTTGACTTTACTTCATATATCCCAGGGCACATTACATCTTATTCTTCTTTGATTTTATTTTTACAAATATGTTAATTGGTGTAATCTATCATAAAAAATTAAAAAACATAAAAATATAGAACAAAATTAAGAAACCCTAATTCATTGGGATTGTAAACATATGAGGGCCTTTTACATTTTCTACCTTATATATAAAAGATACATATGAAGTGCCTAATATAATGTATGATAATAACAAACTATCAAATATGTATACTTTATACAATAAATAAAATTAAAAACCACCAAATACATGTATAAAATGCTTGTATTTGAACTAAAAAATTACATCTCTTTCATTTAACCCCATTACCTTCAAACCCTTGTACAAAACAAAGTGTTTTTCCCTATATTTTTCATTTTTAACTACTTCGAAGTCCAATCATTAATTGATTACTTTTAATTTTTACATTTTTTATTTTTATGAATTTTGTGGTTTCACACATGGTGCCACTATAATTTATATTCCAACTCCAATTCACCTCCCTCTCCAACATTCTAATTGAAGAAATGCCCGTCTTTCCATGAAGTTAGTAGTTGTTGGATTTGTAAGCCCTTGGGGGCCCATTAATGCATTGTAAGTTATTGTTCTCATGTCCATCTGAAATATTGTGAATGCACTTAATGATAGGCCTCTTTGTACAAATAGGATTATGTATCATGGCCATATTGAATACCATGTAGTTGGGAGGACACAACTAATATTAACATGTCATATTCAATAATTATCTCTAGTTTGACAAAGAGATTGGAATTTTCTCTAAAGACCGATTTTCAACTGACTTCTTGACGCATGTCATCTTCATAGGAATATTGATTCGGAGGTGCACATAGTTGACTTGATGTGGTTGAGCTAAACTAAGACATGAATTGTAACTATCATGATCAGATACACATCCTATAACCATATACAGTGTATACACACACACACACACATCTAAATGTGCACATTAGATAGACCATTAGGTCGAAGACCTAACCAAGGTCCATATAGCAGCTAGTTGGTTTGCACATGAGGATATATGAGAAGTACGATCTCTCAAAGGAATCAGGTATGTTCATACTTGATGAACCAGGAGGCAGAGCTCACTCATGAGATATTTTAGGGTCCTAAAGAATTCTATGCGTGGTCATCTTGTTTACAAAATAAGACATGAATTCAAGATATTAATATATGCTTTTGAAAAGTACGTGATTAATATTGTTGACCAATTATCGAATGAGAAATCTATTGATATATTTCAAAGAAGAAAGTAGAACTAGGATTTGAACATCGGATACATCAAAGTCTTCCACTATGAAGGATGAATGGGTATTATGAATATTATGGGTTAATTGATCATCTATCATGTAACTTCCAATTCGAGAGAACGAAGGCATGCATCCTCCAATATTATCCCAATCATCGTGTACATTATTTTGTGATTATTTTGATATTCGAATGATACAGTGACATACAGTGTTGTTGCTGTTCTCACTTGTTTCGAACAAGTTTTTGGATATATATATATATATATATATATATGATGTCTAGTTGGTCTAGAGCCGGTCCAAATACAAATCATTAGTTGGTGGTGTTCGGGAAAAGATTTGTGCATCGAAGATAATCCAGACTCTGATATTGATCAAAGACTACAGCTAGAAAATAGTATTTTTTGCTAATTTTTTAGTTATTTAAGATAATAAAATAACAATTAATAAGTCAAAATAAATTTCCCAATCAACGTGAAAAAGTTCTGCATGATCCCGATCATACGGCCTCAAGAAATTAGATTTCTCCCTATGGGGAGTTGGAGGAGGAGCTGATTGTTTAATGGCATGTGTTCTCTTATTTTGGGACTCAAAATAGATGAAGATATATGTGATATATTGAAATCCAGATTTTGACCTAATATTTTCGAAATATTTGAGGTTTTGACAAATTTTAAGTCCAAGTTATATAATGCTTTCTAATTTGAAGCATAATGGTTGCAACTTGCAAATTTAGAATATGAAATCATTGTTTGTTTATTTGCATGCAATAAAATAGAATGTTTTATTTAATTTCATATTTCTTTTATTCATTTGTGCACTTGGTTATTTGAGAACCAATTAAAAATTATGAATTAATTGGATCGATTTCACCAAAATTGTCTAATTGTTGCAATGGAAATTAAGAATCTTTTAAATTCATAAATCTTCGAGAGGCTATTATAGACAGGATATACTTCCCTTTTCTGTAATAAACTATTATGTCATTGTGGTAATTTTACAGGATATGGTTCTCTAAAGTAGGCGGACTCTGTGAATTGAACATGCATGAATGTATCGTCAATGTCAATACCACTATTAATAAAGCCCTTAAATGATCTAGATAGGATGGATATCATTTAACTAGATATGGCATCAAAGACTTGGACATGTGTCAGTTGATAGGATTAATAGACTGGTAAAGGACGAACCTCTAGATTTCCAATAAGTATATGATTTACTAACTTGCGAACATTGTATTCGTGGAAAAATGTACAGGGCACCCTTCTCTAAGAAAGGTGAAAGATGCGGAGGTATACTTAACCTAATACATATTGATGTATGCGATCCCTTTCATATTACAACTCATAATGGCCATCAATATTATGTGGACTTTATTGATTATCATTCGGAGTACAGTTTGTCTTCTTATTATGTCACAAATACGAAGCATTTGAAAAGTTCAAAGAGTTCATGTCTTTGGTTGAGAACCAAACTGGAAAGAAGATCAAACAAATTCGATACGATCGATGTGGCAAATACATCTCAGATGAATTCTAAGAATACTTTAAAGAGAGAGGAATTATTTCCAATCTCACTCCTCCAGGTACTCCTCAACTCAGTAGAGTTGTAGAGAGATGCAACAGAACCATATTGTACACGGTAAGATCACCGACGAGTAGAGAAAACTTACCTCTTAGTTTTTGGGGACATGCAGTAGAGACTGTAGTTTTTGTCCTAAATAAGATTCCATCTAATGATGCAATAGAACTCGCATGAGCCTTGGTATGGTAAGCTGCGTGTAAGACATTTAAGGATTTAGGGTTGTTTGGTCCATGCTAAAAATGTGGATTTGGAATCTCATAGTAGAGAGTGTTACATCTCATGCAATATGAATAGAGGCAACATCAACGATCAACAGATCATGACCTAGATATGGCTTCAGGTGCTGACCTTTAACTCGAAAGGTGGACTCATATTACATCTCAGATATATCAATGCTGCCATTGTCATGCACCTTTCGGACCAAGTATGGTCCCTTCCACTTGCTCTGCAACTTCCCTGGAAATAGTCTCAACCTGGCATCGAATAGACATACTCGTTGGTTCAACTCAAATTGCTTATAGCTGATATAAGAATCATGCCATATCTTCACTGACTCCTTATACTGTAGGCTACTTGAAAAGGCTGTGCCACTCCTTAAGGCTATGGAATACATGCCTACAGTAAAAAAGGGAATGAAAGAGGCATGTACCTAGAAGCGTCAACCGAGGAAGAACATACGAAAGGAAATAGAGAAACACATCCTGACCATGGCCACAGTTCATGCCATCAGTAACCTTCCGCCTAAAAAGAAAGACAAGGGAGCACCTCACATCCGTTGCCATATCTTTGATCAAGAATTTGATCATACTCTTCTCGATAGCGGTTCCTCCATTAATCTCATGCCTTCCTCTTTATTAACTGAATTCCAGTTATGGCCTCTTAAAACAACCAGAATGATCCTTCAGTTTGCTGATAGATCGATTAAGAGGCCAAGAGGTATTTTAGAGGACGTTATTGTAACGGTGCAGGGAATGAAATTCCCTGTTAATTTTGTTGTCATGGATACGAACACACCTGCACCGTTACTCCATACCCCGATCATACTAGGTCGACCGTTCCTCCGAACGACCGAAGTAACAATTGACTGCGGTAGTGGAGAGATTATCTTTCACTCTCGTAGTCACAAGGTGAAAATTGAGACGATCTCTGATCCTAGACCATCACCTTCACCAGCAATAGATGATACAGAGAAAGTGATATCAGAGCCAGAGGACTGTGTTTTTCTTGCTGAATTCAGAGAGACAGATCTTTTCACGGACTTTATAGATATCCACGAGTTCCTTTCCCAAAAGGACTCTCTGGAAAGCACAGTCGACATGAGTTCCCTTGGTGGTCCAGTTGAGACAGTTACCGATGAGCAGTTTAAGCAGAGTTCTGAGATCCAGATATCTGAGCCATTTGTTGAATTTCCTGATTTATGCACAGATGAGAGATATCTTTCTGAGATTATTGCTGAGATATCTGAACCATTAATTGATAAGAGTATTGAACATCCTGATGAATCGTTCCTTATTGAGCAGAGATCATTCCTTAGAGATTTATCAGATATTCTACTTGCCGGGCCGTCAATAACCTAGGTGGATAGTCTACAGAGCACAGATCACATGCCGTCTACCAGTACAGTAGCAGAGGTTATCGCAGAGCCGATTCAGACCCTACCTGAGCTCAAGGTTTTACCATCAACGTTAAAATATGCCTTCCTTGCGGGTCCCCCCCAAATGTTATCGATCATCCTCAACTCGCAGTTGACCGCTGAACAAGAATCTCACGTGCTAAAAGTTCTTGAGAGAAACTACAAGGCCATAGGATGGAATATCTCGGATCTCCGTGGGATCAATCCAGCGTTGTGCTCGCATCATATCTACCTAGAGGATGACTGTAAACCCTCTCGTGAATGTCACCGCCATCTAAATCCAAATCTAAGGGAGGTTGTCACGAAGGAGATCAAGAAATGGTGTGATGCTGGCTTTATATATCCCATTTCAGATTCCAAATGGATCAGCCTTTTACATGTGGTCCCAAAGAAATCTGGGATTACGATCGTAAAGAATGATCGCGGTGAGGAGATTCCGACCCGGGTACCTACTTCATCTGTGTAGATTACCGACGCCTGAACTCAGCTACCAAGAAGGATCACTTTCCACTGCCCTTTATTGATCAGATTATTGAGAGGGCTGCAGGGAAAGAGTTCTTTTACTTCTTGGATGGGTACTCGGGATACAACCAAGTTGCTATCGCTCATGAGGATCAAGAGAAAACTACTTTCACTTGTCCGTTTGGCACATACGCCTTTAGACAGATGCCCTTTGGATTGTTTAACGCCCCCGCTACATTTCAAAGGTGTATGTTGGCCGTTTTTGCCGACATGGTGGGTAATTTTCTTGAAGTCTTCATGGACGATTTCTTGATCTACAGGAATAGTTTTGACACATGTCTTGCTCATTTAGACCGAGTTCTTCAACGTTGTTGCGAAGTAAACCTAGTGCTCTCGTGGGAGAAGAGTCACTTTTTGGTGACTAATGGGATTGTATTGGGCCATGTCATCTCCAACCATGGTATGAAGGTTGACCCGGCTAAGTGATGAATCCACATTTCATCATCTTTATTGTATCATTTTGGCATCAAAAACCCTAGCAAATGCCTGTAAATAGCATTAAAATCACCATCTTAGCATTCATGCATGTGCATCTATATAGTGTATAAAATACTGTAATTAAAGCCAAAATTATAGAATAAATAAAGAAAAGAAAAAGAATAAAATATTGTAAATATTTTATGACTCGAAACCCCGAGACCTAGGCATCTTGATGAATAGGTCGACAAGGAATAAAGTAGGGGGAGATAAGGTCAGAAATACAGAGAAAATACTTATATTTCTATTCATTCTTTATTCATTTTGGGACCTATTTTTGGTTCCACTTTTTATACATCAAATGAAGAAACTTTGTACATGAAAATTGTAGATAATTTAATAAAGAAAAATACAAAATTGATTTCACAGAAAAATAATGTACAGATAAAAAGTTATGGTCTGAATAAAAATCCAGAATCCCAACTTCCCAGACCCGTATCTCACAAACAACAACTCCAAATGCAGCATACTCACCTTTAATCGTATATAGAATAAAATAATCTATCCAAAGGTGGTGGTTTCGCATTTGGCGGGGCTACGGTTTGAAAGTTGAGTTTTGGACCCTCATTGTATACTTGTACAGATTAAAATATTCAATTTATTCTTTATTCATAATTTTTGTATTTTTGTATTTTTATAATTATGTAAATATTACTTGTAATATACATGTGCATTAAAATTAGAATAAAAATGCAAAGAAAATACAAATAAAAATATTTGTATAAAGAACACATAGGTACACTGCCTATACCTATACCTATACAATACTTACTCATAATTAATTAAATATACAAAATGAATCAGAAAAATAAAACAAAAATATATTTGTATATATAAAAGTATTTTATAATTTTAGAAAATAAGAAATGAAAATAATAGAAATAAAATTCACAAAATAAAAATCAAATAATCAAATATATAGGAACTATACCTATATAGGGGTATAAAAGCAACTTGTAAAAATACATCTCATAAAAATAATTAAAAATCACAATAAAATAATTTATAAATTTCTAAACATTTTTTATTTTATAACCTAAATAAAATAATACTATTTGCTATTTTAAAATGATTTTTGAAAGCATTTCTTTTCGGATTTTCCTGGTTGGTCCACGTGGACCAACCAGGGGGCTGGAACTGTTGACCAAGGTCAATAGTCTGACCCTCCTCCTGCAACCTTGTCAGAGATGCTTTTTGGCTCGTTTTCAACCTTTTTTCGAGGTCGCCCTTGTCACCAAAACGTGCTACGATCTTCTTGACTTTTCTTCTCCATTGACCAAGGATTCACGCCAAGGGGTTTTCTTGGGTCGCGGATCGCTGCACCACCCGCTAGACCTCGTTCTTGCACCTCTGACCATCAACCCTTTAAAACCTAAAGCCAACTTTCTTTTGAATTTTGGAACCACAAACTTCACCAGTTCTTCCCCCCTCGATCGTCCTGGAGGTGTCTGGAGGTGACAGCTCCGACCCCTGAGCGTCAAGGCGGCTGGACAATGACTGGTTGACGCGCGTTCCACACCTCCGGCCAAGCCGTCGAGGTACCCACTCCCTCGCCCAACCTGGGCTCGAGGCAGTTTTAATCCTCTTGTTTTCTTTTTCATTTTGTTCCTGGCATCTCGCTCTTCATTTCCCCCCATCTATTCGTCTCTTTCGCGCATCGATTCGCCCAATCGATCCTCGCCGGAGCTATCTCCGGCCGCCGCTATTCCCCGCACCAACCATCTCCGCATATCACCACTTCTCGCGCTACGTGATCGGGGCATTTTGCCCCCGATTACATCACCCATCCTTTTTTGCAGGTCCAGGTACTCTCAACGCGACTAGAGTGCATTTTGGGTGCGCAGTCGAGGTGCTCGGAGCTCTTGAGCTCCGCCGCCTCCGCTCGTCACCTCCAGCCCACGCCGGAGCATTTTGTAGCGCCCAGTCATCGAGGAGGACTCCAGGGACGCCACCGGCCATTTTGACGCGTCATTGAAGGCAGGAGGGTTGAGATCAAGGTCGGGGAAGCTCGCTTCACGGCGAGTTCGTCCATGTTCTTCGTCTTTGCCTCCCCGCCTTCCGATCAAGAGCCGATCGTCCAGGATAACAACGCCCGTTGGATCTTCAGGAGCCCCCACCGTCCGATCTCCATCAACGTTCTAATCAAGGCCGTCTAAGGGGCGAAGGGGTACGGGCCGTAGATTCGCGCCACGTGGATAAGTGAAGGATCATCCGCCGTCCATCAGCGCCTGGGCGTGGGTATTTTGCATGTAACCCCCGCTCATTTTTGTAATATTCTATTAGCACTGAAACTCTCATCTGCCTTTATTAACTTTTTGTAATATTTGCAGTAAAGTCCCCGGTTGTTTTTGATATTACATTCAGGTCCTTCCCAGGCGCGTGCAAGTCATGCGCCTTGGTGGACATTTTGCATCTATACACCTCCGGGTTTAACTATTTAGCTTTAATCCATTAACTACTTTATTCAGTATATATTTTGTGGAAATCTTGCATGCGTGCCCCTGGATGTTCTAATATTTGCATATATGCCCCTACCAGTCCTGATTAATGTTTGGATGCTCGTTTTAATTATTTAGATTATCATTTTGCCTCCAAAAATCCCACAAAAATTAATATAAGCTCCTGTCCCCTTGTCCTTTCACGCCAATATTTTAGTTTTGAATTTTCTTTTATTTTTATATTTATTAAAAATCAAAAACATGCTTTTTCTCTACTGTCTAGCTTAGAAAATGCCAAAAAAAAATTAAATCACCTCTAAAAATTCCAAAAAAATTTCCTAGTGTCTATTTTACTGTATTTTAGTGTCAGTCCAAAAATCACTAAAAATCTCAAAAGAAAAACACTAAAAATTTAAAAACACTCAAAAACTTCAAAAAATATATAAAATCAAAGAAAACTCCAAAAAATACAAACTCAGTTCCTGTTTGTTCTACATTTCATTATCTTTATTTGAAAATTAGTGTGAAAAATTTTGGTTGCTGTTTGCTAATTTTAATTTCCATTTTCCTCACAGCCAGCACATTTTCCACTGTTTTCCCTTATTTCAGTATTTAAAAATACCAAAAACACTTTGAAAAATCCCCAAAAATCACAAAAACAGTAAAAAATCCTAAAAATACCAAAAATATTTTATTTCTGAATTTTTGGTTATTTTTGCATATTTTCATAAATATTTTATCTAGTCTTTTATTACTTTGTCTTTATATTCCAATATTGAAAAAGAAATTACAAAAAATATATAAATTATAAAATTATAAAAATCAGAAAATCAAAAATCAAAATACAAAATTAAAAATTAAATTAAATTAAAAAAATTAAAAATTAAAAACCCACAAAAATTTCATTGTTTGCTTGCTTAGTGTAGACATATCACACACATTCACTTGTGCACATTATTTTGAATTACCCTGTTTGCTCCCTGTGTTCGAACTCTCTGCATACTTGCCCTTTACATCATTTGTGCAGAGTTAAAAATAAATTTTAACTCCACATTATTTCTAATTTATTGATCTTTAGTGTGGGTTAATTGTTGACTTTAGTCCAGATTTCATCGTGAGTCGTCACAGCGACGGTTGTCTCCGCCTTGTGTGAGACACCACTTTTAGACTCCGTGAATTTTGGCTAAATCAAATGGCGCCGTTGCCGGGGAGCAACAACGAGTAGCTCATTTTTGTTTACTTGTGTTTAGTGTTTACCATAGCTTCATCTCATCTCTCTTACATTTTTGATATACATATTGCTTGAGCTATCTGACCACCCTTTCTTGTCTTCTTGCGAGGGACCGCGGAGCGAGGCGGATCGCTTAGGTGACCCGGAGCATCCTTGGGAAGCGGAGCCGGCCTTTCTTTAGCCAGGCCGACAGGAGAGAGCAGGAGGAGTGAGAGAGTGATTAGTTTAGCTTTCATTTTATTTTGTGAGAGAGAGTGATTTATTAATTTGTAATAATACAGGTACATTGGACACTTGGACTCTTGGACACTACCGGGCCTAATTTCCGGGTGTTTGTTCACCCGGGGGCTCACCGCGGTTTTTATCGCGTTTTTATCGCTTGTCATTTTCCGGTTTTGTTTTCCTTTTTCCTTTCTTTTGTGGATTGAGCCCTTAGATTGTAGGTCCTGCTTGATTCGATTAGAATAGGTCCAAACACACTAATTATCTTTGCATGCTCCTATAGTTCGTTGTTGGACTTAGAATAATTAAATAGTTGATCATTAGTTTTCAATCCACGCACCACGAGCTCATTCCCGAACAAGCGCTTTCTCCTAACTCAAATGTGTTGAGCAGAGGAGGGGTGAGCCTAGACCGGACATTCGGATTGAGTATTAGTGATTAGCTTGTGGTTCTTCACGCTAGCAGTTGCCTATTCTAGGACGATTTCCGCTTTGCATATCGCCATGTAATTTAGGTTTACAAATTCTGCTTTGCATCCCGCATGGAGAGAGCTGGGATTCGCTGTAAGTCTTCTTACTTTGCATGCATCATTTAGGCACAAAGGTGAGATTTCCACCTTGGTGTCGACTTGCACGGCTTTTCCGACTCTATTCTCCCTCTGTTTTTGGAACAAAGTAGGATCAAGAAAATACAAAAACCGTTAGGCGCTTGTTTGAATCTACTCAAAAGAAGCGATAACACCAAAAAAATTAAAAAAGGGACTGCTAAGAAAACTTGACCAAAAATAAAATCGGTAATTGGATTCATTGCTTGGGGAGAGTAACACCCTCACTTGTATTCAGGTTGCATGGGAAGGTCTCCTTCCAAGTGAGGTGAGCGCTTCTTAAGGATTAGAGCCAAAAACCCAACTTGTGGCTGCCTTGTGTATCGCCTGGATTTATGAAGTATTGGCGCTACTATCGTACGTAGTCGAGTAGGGCTTGGTCGCCATTGGTGACTCACTATTGTGTGAGCGCCGACCTTGTCCAAAGTACCGAGCTTAGGCCATGCCTTCACGGGTGTGTCTGTCTCACCGGCTGCGTCCGAGTAGGATCTTGCACGCTCACGGGTGATTCTGTTACGAGCGAGGTCCGAAGTATCGGTTTCGCCTATCGGCTTCCTCCCTCTATTTCTTTGGTTGAGTAGGGATCCAGGAAGGGTTACAAGGACCTCAAAAAGCGCAAGTTACAGGTTACACAGGAGGAGGACAAGTACGGGGATACTTTCCCGGCAGTACTCTCTCTCCTTTAGGCGTAGCGTTCTAATGACTCGTGAAAAGATAACTTCCTGAAACAAGCTAAAATTGACAAGATAAAAGCCGAACCTTCACGGCTTCACATGTTGAGTTGGTGAACTTACCCCTGCTTTGTGTTTGATTGCTAGATTTGTTTAGGTCAAGATCAAAAACACAGCACAATTGTGCGCGATTTTGTTGCATCTCATTTCATTCCCTTTCTTCTTCTCTTGCATTTTCCCTGCTCTTCCCAAATAATCAAGATGATGGGACAGAGATCTCTTAGGCCGACCTTGTCGGCACCGCTATCCAGCACTCCTCCTCATTCATCTAGGAATACCTCGGAGAGTCCGCTCTCCGAGCCCGAGTTTACATCCACCCTGTTCCCCCTCGACCACCCTTCCCATTCTCCTTCTCTCAGTCCAATTGTTTCAGAATTCAGTGCATCACAGAGTTCGGCTCATACAACAGCACCTGAGATGGCCTCTTTTGCTTTTTCAGAAAATCCAGCGATGGGAGACAGAGGCGAGCACCCAGATGACCATGATCACCCTCCATTCATAATTGATCAGGTGGCCATCAACAACTCCTTGTTAGCATCCCTGGAGACTATGCAGAGACAGATCCGTGACCAGGGTACCTTCATGGGTGATCTGATGAGAGAGATAGCACAGATGAGAGAGAACCGACCTCGGGGCGGTGGCGGTGGAGGAGGAGGAGGACCAGATGCAGGAGGAGGCGATCCCGACGCTGAGAGACCACCACAGACCATCATGAGGGAATTGCACAACCCAGCTGCATCCCTCACTCACCGTTGGATCAGACTCCCGCCCATTCACGGAGATTTCGAGCTTCGGCCCCACACTATCCAGCTTCTACCCAAGTTTCATGGGTTGCCGACCGAAGAGCCGCACCTCCACCTCCAGGAATTCGAGATGATATGCAGCACCATCCATGATCGGTTGATGACCGAGGACACCATAAAGATGATCGCCTTTCCATTCTCTTTGGTTGACAGAGCAGCCTACTGGCTCAAACACCTTGGGCGATTCGTCGACACATGGGCAGATCTCCGGACCGCGTACCTGAAGAAGTACTATCCTCTCGGCCGGACCAACGCAGCTAGAGCCATGATCAGTAACTTCGTCATGATCCCAAATGAACAATTCCATGAAGCCTGGGATCGATTCAGAGAGCTCATCGACCGGTGCCCACATCATGACATCTCCAAGCCCAATCTCGTGCAGAGTTTCTTCTGTGGGCTGACACCGGAGCTGCAGGGGCTAGTGAATGCCTCTTGCGGTGGGTCTTATTTTTCTAAGGGTGAAGACGACGTCTAGGCCATCTACGAAGGCATGGCAGAAAACTCCACAGTGATGGCCCAAGCCCGAGTCTACACACAACAGAAGCCCCCGCAAGGAGCGGGATCATTTCAGAGGATCGCCCGCATCGATGCCGGTCCCAACACAGTGTCAGCTGCCGCAACCCAAGCTGAATCAGCCGCAGCCAACGTGGGCATCATCAGTGAGAAGCTGGACCGCCTCGAGATCCTTGAGAAAAAGCAGATGCAAGGCATGGCCCAGATGGACCAAATTGCCAAGACCATGAGTGATCTGAAGACGCAGATCTTGTGCGTTCAGGAGGCACAAACTCAGTCACAACAGCCTCCCAGATCACGTGCTGATCCGAGCAGTAGCAATGCCAACCAGCCCTCTACCTCATACCGTCAGGTGAACCATATCCAGGCAGAGCCGGTTCCATTGTTACCGTACTATCCATCGCAGCCGCCATCTTCGGACATGCAGATGGTGGTCTATCAGCCGGAGCAGCCACTGGCCGTTCTTCCTCCACCCTCCTTTGAGCAGGAACCATTGATGGAAGTCAATGGGATTTGGTACGACCGGTAACCTCAGCCCGGGATTCGTCGGGATCACCCCGTATTCCATTGGGGCAATGGTGGATCCTCCTCCCAGCAGCAGAACCCTGCCCAAGGACAGCAGAACAGCCAGCCACAGCAGCAACACCAGCAGCCCCAATATGCCCATCAACAGCAATATCAAAGTGGTCCTCGTCCCTCCTATCAGGGACAGCAGTGGAGGTAGCGACAGCAGCCTCAGCAATCATATGCCCAGCCGACCCAGAATTATCCGTACCAGCAGCATCAGCAGCAGCAACCCCATTTCCAGCAGGGACAACCATCCGGTTCTCAGGGTCCCACCTTTGAGAACCCAGCGCTCGATGATCTTGCCCGCTTGCTATCTGAACAACGAGCATCTTTCAGGCAAGAAATGGATGAATTCCGGCAGGAAATGAGAGAAATAATCAAAGGCAAGGCCGCCATACCCGCTCAGATTGAACCTAATCCGAACAATCTGAAAAGGAAGTTTGAGCAGGTAGAGTTTACAGAGGATACGTCTCCTAGTGATGATTTGAATGATATGTCTTATTCTTTGAATGATGCTGATTTTGTGACTACTAGGAGCGGTAGGATGCCAGCCGGCGGCGCCTCTTCTGAGCGACAACCAGATGCAGGATCCGGAGCGCCAGAGGAGCAGAATAGCGATGCTGATGCTGCTAATGATGATGTTGAAGACAGTGGTGCTGATGCCACCAATGATGGAGTCCAGGACGACGGTGCTGATGCCGTCGTGAGACCAGTTGCAGACGGTGGTGCTGATGCCGGCATTTCGGATGATGACCCAGAGCGCGGTGCTGATGCCGCGAAGACCGGTGCTAGTGGTGGTGCTGAGGCCACCACATCTACTTTTGTTGAGCCACCATCTGTGATGTTGCCACATTTTGTATCTAGAGGCTGTGGGAACAAAAAGAAAAACAAAAATATGAATAAAGGAAAGGTTTCTGTTTAAATTGCGGATCCATATGTGGTGAATGATGATTATTGTATGGATTCTCCTTCTTCACAGGCACATGGACCGATTCCTAGTCCTCCATCTGAGGAGGCCCCTACCATCCCCTTCCCTGAGGCACTCCGCCGAGCGAAGGAGAATAAAAGAGAAAATCCCAAAAAAGAGCAACAGGTAGAGTTCAGCAACCAAATGATTGACAGATTTCACATTCAGCTGACTCTACTGGAAGCACTTGAGCACATCCCCCTCTTCAAGAAGAACCTGAAAGAGAAGACTACCATCCGCAGGAAGAGGAGGAATCACAGAGATCAAATCCATGTGCTCACTCAGTCCACTTGCTGTACCATCCAGAACAAGCTGCCAGCCAAGAGACCAGATGCAGGAGCTCCCTATGTCAGATGCGAGATTCAGGAGCAGCAGTTTGATCGTACTCTATTAGACAGCGGCTCTTCAATTAACCTTCTTCCGGCAGCCTTACTCGACCGATTCGAGTTTGGTCCTCTTCTTAGGAGCAGGACAGTCCTTCAGTTTGCTGATAGGTCGACTAAGAGGCCGAAGGGGTTATTGAAAGACGTGGTTGTTACCATTCAGGGCCTGAAATTCCCCGTGGACTTCGTTGTGTTGGACATGGAGATCCCTGAGTCGGTAACCGATGCCCCCATCATTCTCGGACGTCCATTCTTGGCCACAGCCAAGGCGGTGACCGACCATGATAGCGGGAAGGTATGCTTTCGTGTAGAGGGCGAAACCATACAAATAGAGACGATCGAGGAGACCAGAGCCAGAGAGTTGGCATGCTCTGAGCAATCCAGCGAAGCCGAGCAGATGACAGAGGAGGAACTAGACATCCACTAGGTTGGTGATTTTGAGATGACTGATGATGAATCCAACTGGAAAGATCCCGTAGCACCGACTCTCGCCTTGCCTACAGATTCACTATACCTCAAGCTCATGGCAGTCGAGAGCCGGGAGAGCACACTCCTGGATGAGGATACACATGAAGCTAACAGTGTTGTGATGAGTGGTGCTGATGAATTTCAATCATGCTCATCTTCTTCTGATCCCTCGGATTCAGACATTGACTGGGATGACTTTGATGATCATTTACCTTGTCTGATTCCTTCTGAGCCAACAACCATGACAGAGTGCGAGCCAGTGCAGTTTATAGATGATTCAACAGGCCGCCCTTCGTCAGAAATTCATGCAGAGCGAGAGTTCTCCCATGCAGACCTGGTAGCATTTACACAGACATATCAGAAGCCAGATCTGCCACCTCCCAGTTGTCCAGAACGGAAACCTCTGCCGCAGTTGATGACATACAGATTCCTTGCGGGTGAGCCAGAAATGTACCCAGTCATTATCTCAGCAGATTTGACTGGAGAACAAGAATCTCGTCTGATGGAGGTTCTTGAAAGAAACCACAAGGCAATCGGGTGGAGTATAGCTGATCTCCAGGGGCTGAGCCCAAATCTTTGCTCTCACCACATCTATCTTGAGGATAACACTAAGCCGTCGCGTGAGTTCCAACGACGGCTGAACCCGAATCTTCGAGACGTAGTCATGAAAGAAATTTCCAAGTGGTGGAGCGCCCCATCTCCGACTCCAAATGGGTAAGTCCGCTACATGTGGTACCCAAGAAGACGGGTATCACTACAGTTGTCAATGAGTCGGGAGAGGAGATCGCTAACAGAGTACCAACTTCTTGGAGGGTCTGTGTGGACTACAAACGATTGAATGAGGCCACCAAGAAGGATCACTTCCCGCTACCCTTCATTGATCAGATTATCGAGCGGTTAGCCGGGAAGAGTCATTACTGTTTTCTTGACGGGTACTCTGGATACAATCAAGTGGCCATTGCGCTCGAAGACCAGGAGAAAACGACATTCACCTGTCCGTTTGGGACGTATGCTTTGAGACGGATGCCCTTTGGTCTATGTAACGCTCCGGCGACATTCCAAAGGTGCATGTTGTCCATCTTCTCGGACATGGTGGGTGACTGTTTAGAGGTCTTCATGGATGACTTCTCGGTCTATGGCGACGGGTTCGACGCTTGTCTTGACTGCCTAGACCGTGTGCTCAAGCGCTGCATTGAGGTCAACCTTGTTTTATCCTGGGAGAAGAGTCATTTCATGATGACTCAGGGGACGGTCCTTGGTCATATCGTCTCCAACAGGGGCATGGAGGTCGATCCTGCCAAGGTGGATATCATCAGAAAACTCAATCCGCCGTCCAACTTGCGTCAGTTACGGTCTTTTCTGGGGCATGTCGGTTTCTACCGACGGTTCATGTAGGACTTCAGTCGAATTGCCCGACCGCTCACTGACTTGCTGACGAAAGACACCGAGTTTATCGTCAATGGTAAGTGTCTTTAATCTTTCGAAACTCTCAAAAATATGGTTGTTTCAGCTCCTGTCCTTCAGCCACCCGATTGGTCTCTCCCATTCGAGATCATGACGGATGCTTCGGATTTTGCCGTTGGGGCTGTGCTTGGACAGAGGAGGGATGGATTACCGTTTGCCATTCACTACACCAGCCGGACCTTGGATGCCGCTCAGCGGAATTACACTGTGACTGAGAAAGAGATGCAGGCCGTAGTTTTTGCTCTTGATAAGTATCGATCTTACATTCTTGGATCTAGAGTAACCATCTACACTGACCATACCGCCATCCGGTACTTAATGGCTAAGAAGGATGCCAAAGCACGTCTCACCAGATGGATCCTTCTACTCCAGGAATTTGATATTGAGATTAAGGACAAGCCTGGAGTCAAGAATGTGGTGGCGGATCATCTCTCCAGATTGGAGAATCTTGAGGAATCTGAGCCCAGCGCACCTATCACAGAGACATTTCCAGATGAGGCGATCTTGGCTATCAACTCGCTCCCGTGGTACGCTGACATTGTGAACTATCTTGTTGCCAAGACGGTTCCACAAGGTTGGCCCAGGCAGAAACTCGAGACCTTCCTGGCGAAGGCCAAGTTTTATCATTGGGAAGATCCCGTCCTTTATCATGAAGGAGGGGACAGTATCTGGAGGAGGTGCATTCCTCAAGAAGAGCATCATAGCGTCCTCACATACTGCCACAAGCTTGAGGCAGGAGGACATCATTCTGGAAAAAGAACAGCACAGAAGGTGCTTCAATCCGGCCTATGGTGGCCTACTCTCTTCAAGGATTCTGATGAGTTCGTGAAGAGATGTACTGACTATCAGAAAATGGGAACCTGCGGACAGAGAGACATGATGCCCATGCAACCCATTCACTTTTGTGAGGTTTTTGATGCATGGGGGATTGATTTCATGGGCCCATTTCCTAAGAGTCAGGGATTCGAGCATATCCTGCTCGCTGTGGATTATGTCAGCCGATGGGTTGAGGCCATCCCCGCCCGAGCCGCAGATGCTAAAACCGTTTGCAAATTCTTAAGGAAAAATATCATTTCACGGTTCGGGGTACCTAGAGTCTTGATTTCAGACGGGGGGTCTCACTTCATCAATGACAAGGTTAGGGCCCTTGCAGACGAGTTCGGTATTGACCATCGGGTTGCCACTCCATATCACCCTCAGACTAATGGTCTTGCCGAAGTATCGAATCGGGAGATAAAGACAATCTTGCAGAAAGTTGTCCGCCCAGACCGAAAGGATTGGTCACAGCTTTTGGACTCGGTCTTGTGGGCTTATCGGACTTCTTTCAAGAATCCATTGGGGACATCTCCCTTTCGTCTCGTCTATGGCAAGCCGTGCCATTTGCCAGTGGAGATCAAGCACAAATCTTTTTGGGCAGTCACTGAGTTGCTTTTGGATCCCGAGAGTATAGGAGACCAGAGAAGAGCAGAATTGGCAGCCCTGGAAGAACTTAGAGACACAGCCTTTTCGAACAGCCTATAGTACAAAGAGAAAGTGAAGACATGGCACGATTCGCATATCAGCCATAAACAGTTTGAGCCAGATCAGAGAGTATGGTTGTTTGATTCCAGGCTGAAATTATTCCCAGGGAAGTTGCAGAGCAAGTGGAAAGGTCCGTATGTGGTCAGGAAGGTACATGACAATGGCAACATCGACATATCCGAACCGTCATCTACCTCTACCTTCCGCGTCAATGGTCAACGCCTGAAGCTATATCTAGATCATGATCCGCCGACCATTGACGTTGCCCCCATTCTTCTGGTATAAGATGTACTCTTTGACTCACATCATCTGCATCTCATACATGGTGATCAATTCCATCTTCCGCTGTACAGATCCATCTGTTCATTTCATCTGTTGATTTATTTTCTTCTTTTCTTCTTTTCTTCTTTTCCTTTTCTATTTTCTGTATCTATCAAAAAGGTGTCGCCCTTGTAGACAGTTTTCTATACTTAGGACGTACTTTGTCCTAAGTATAGGGGGGTTGGCACCCCGAGTTTCTTTCATTTTCATTTCGATCCTCTCCATTGTCTCCTCCTCTTGCCTATACTTAGGGAAATCTTACCCTAAGTATAGGGGGAGACAACCCGAGTACGATCTGTTCATTCCCACCCTTGACCCTCCCTGCGTTGTGTACAGTCTGCTATACTTAGGATTATTTGATCCTAAGTATAGGGGGGACGGTCAACTTCTCATTCATTGATTCCTTCATTAGTTATTTATTCTTTAGACTTGCCTACCCTTAGTACGAGTTATGTCTTCTCTTTTCTTTCCGATCTATGAGGACATAGCTCAAGCTAAGTATAGGGGGGTCGTATATACTGTGTATATACTTTAGCCATAACTCGTACTTTCGTATTTTCCTAAATAATAATATGGCTAATAATTCTTTAAAATTCATTAAAATCCTTAATAAAAAGGTGTTTTGTTCCTCAAATTCTTTTTGTATTTACTGATTAATAAATCAGGTGAAAATGTTTTTTGCAAAATGTTTGAAAAATAGTTTGAAAATCTTTGTGAACATCTATTGAAAACTATTTTGAAAATATTTTGTTACATGTTTTCAACCTGTGTAAAATGTGTGGATTGCAAAATTTCTTGTCTTTGTGTGAAATAAAATGTTTGAAAAATGATTTGCAAATGGTTTGAAAAATGGTTGCAAAAATATTTTGAAAAATCTATCTATACTGTTTTGAAATCCTTTGCAAAATGATTTTCAAATGTGTGTACATGTTTGCAAAAATGTTTGTAAAAATTATTTTGGACTATAGTTTTCAAAAATTGTGTGAAAAATTTGTGTCAAATAAGTTTGAGGAATACATACATCACTCCAAAACCCACTATAAATATGTATAAAATTGATCACTTACCTTGTAAATTCTTAAAAACCACTTCTTGTAAGTATAAAGAAGCACTCTCGTGTAAATATTTTAACCTATTTTTCAGCCAAAATCTTTTTGTTTTCAAAAAATCCAAAAACATTTGAAAAATCTTTTGAAAAATACAAAAAAATGCATGCATCATCATCTTTTCAAAAATCCATAAAAAGTTCAAAATCTTTGAAAATTGCATCACAAAAATATTTTCTGCATTACATTGCATAGCATTCGCATTTTTCGGATTGAGTTTGATAGTTGAACGAGTCTAAGTAAAATCCGGAGATTGGAGCTTGATTGGACTTTAAAATCTACCTAACAACAGGAACCTTATAGGAACTGGGTTTGAGGTACTTCAGGTCTAGTTGACTTAATTCTTTGAGGATCACGAGACTTGGTTCAATGGATACTTGACTGCCTAAGTAGAGTATTTCGGAGCACACGCACGACTCTTGTTGATAATGACCTAACTTGGACACTTGCACCTTTCACATGGCTCAACTCAGTTGGAGTGATAAGGGGATTGGATTTGCCGGTATGAGACGCACACAAGTGGAAACATTTGTCCTCCTCTAGGGAGGGAAGTGCACCCCAACCCGTCCAGTGATTAGGAAGTCTAAAGACAGGAGGCTGTGGGTTGCGATAAAGCTTCAAAAGAGGGATAGTCTACTGGCTCAAGAGGAAAAACTCCTTGTGTAAATGCTGTTGTATATAGTATTCAAAAAAAAAAGTTCAGGCATGTACAAAAATAAAAAGCCTGCAAGTATGTACAAAGTCAATAAGCAAGCTTGAGTTCCAAAGTCAAATATGTGAGCCTGCAGCAGGATGACTTGACTACACTGGTCTTGCATCCCGGGATAGGTAGCTACACTGGCTACCGTCCATTCTTCTCTTCACCCCCTCCTCTTGAGCTGGTTGCCACTTGAACTTAGAAGGGAATACCCTGCTCCTCGAGGATGGAGTTGTTGGATTGGGGAATCATTGGGTTGTTGTACTGGAGAAGTCAGTTTCTTTGTCATTCTAGTTGGGGAGAGCCACCATCACTTACACTGTACAAGTCAGAATCATAGTCGTAAGAGTTTGCGTATGAATTGAGATATTTCTGACCTGGCTATTGAGGAGACTTGAGCAGAGTTTTGAGATTCTCAAGGACTGTTGAATTTCAAACACGGTTCTCACTAAGGTTCCGCCCGCACTAAATCTCCAAAGGTCCGACTTAAGCTACAAACTTTGATTTTGTGAAGACAATTTTGATAATCAGATAAAAACCAAGTTCTTCTTTTTCTTTTCTTTCTTTTTCTTTTTGCACTTATTGCATAAGTGTTTGCTAGGGACTAGCAAAGGTAAAGTATAGGGGGATGATGAATCCACATTTCATCATCTTTATTCTATCATTTTGGCATCAAAAACCCTAGCAAATGCCTGTAAATAGCATTAAAATCACCATCTTAGCATTCAAGCATGTGCATCTATATAGTGTATAAAATACTGTAATTAAAGCCAGCATTATAGAATAAATAAAGAAAAGAAAAAGAATAAAATATTGTAAATATTTTATGACCCGAAACCCCGAGACCTAGGCATCTTGATGAATAGGTCGACAAGGAATAAAGTAGGGGGATATAAGGTGAGAAATACAGAGAAAATACCTATATTTCTATTCATTCTTTATTCATTTTGGGACCTATTTTTGGTTCCACTTTTTATACATCAAATGAAGAAACTTTGTACATGAAAATTGTAGATAATTTAATAAATAAAAATACAAAATTGATTTCACAGAAAAATAATGTACAGATAAAAAGTTATGGTCTGAATAAAAATCAAGAATCCCAACTTCCCAGACCCGTATCTCACAAACGACAACTCCAAATGCAGCATACTCACCTTTAATCCTATATAGAATAAAATAATCTATCCAAAGGTGTGGTTTCGCATTTGGCGGGGCTATGGTTTGAAAGTTGAGTTTTGGACCCTCATTGTATACTTGTACAGATTAAAATATTCAATTTATTCTTTATTCATTATTTTTGTATTTTTGTATTTTTATAATTATGTAAATATTACCTGTAATATACATGTGCATTAAAATTAGAATAAAAATGCAAAGAAAATACAAATAAAAATATTTGTATAAAGAACACATAGGTACACTGCCTATACCTATACCTATACAATACTTACTCATAATTAATTAAATATACAAAATGAATCAGAAAAATAAAACAAAAATATATTTGTATATATAAAAGTATTTTATAATTTTAGAAAATAAGAAATGAAAATAATAGAAATAAAATTCACAAAATAAAAATCAAATAATCAAATATATAGGAACTATACCTATATAGGGGTATAAAAGCAACTTGTAAAAATACATCTCATAAAAATAATTAAAAATCACAATAAAATAATTTATAAATTTTTAAACATTTTTTATTTTATAAACTAAATAAAAAAATACTATTTGCTATTTTAAAATGATTTTTGAAAGCATTTCTTTTCGGATTTTCCTGGTTGGTCCACGTGGACCAACCAGGGGGCTGGAACTGTTGACCAAGGTCAACAGTCTGACCCTCCTTCTGCAACCTTGTCAGAGATGCTTTTTGGCTCGTTTTCAACCTTTTTTCGAGGTCGCCCTTGTCACCAAAACGTGCTACGATCTTCTTGACTTTTCTTCTCCATTGACCAAGGATTCACGCCAAGGGGTTTTCTTGGGTCGCGGATCGCTGCACCACCCGCTAGACCTCGTTCTTGCACCTCTGACCGTCAACCCTTTAAAACCTAAAGCCACCTTTCTTTTGAATTTTGGAACCGCAAACTTCACCAATTCTTCCCCCCTCGATCGTCCTGGAGGTGTCTGGAGGTGACATCTCCGGCCCCTGAGCGTCAAGGCGGCTGGACAGTGACTGGTTGACGCGCGTTCCACACCTCCGACCAAGCCATCGAGGTACCCACTCCCTCGCCCGTCCTGGGCTCGAGGCAGTTTTAATCCTCTTGTTTTCTTTTTCATTTTGTTCCTGGCATCTCGCTCTTCATTTCCCCCCATCTATTCGTCTCTTTCGCGCATCGATTCACCCAATCGATCCTCGCCGGAGCTATCTCCGGCCGCCGCTATTCCCCGCGCCAACCATCTCCGCATATCACCACTTCTCGCGCCACGTGATCGGGGTATTTTGCCCCCTATTACATCACCCATCCTTTTTTGCAGGTCCAGGTACTCTCAACGCGACTGGAGTGCATTTTGGGTGCGCAGTTGAGGTGCTCGGAGCTCTTGAGCTCCGCCGCCTCCACTCGTCACCTCCAGCCCACGCCGGAGCATTTTGTAGCGCCCAGTCATCGAGGAGGACTCCAGGGACGCCACCGGCCATTTTGACACATCATTGAAGGCAGGAGGGCTGAGATCAAGGTCGGGGAAGCTCGCTTCACGACGAGTTCGTCCATGTTCTTCGTCTTTGCCTCCCCGCCGTCCGATCAAGAGCCGATCGTCCAGGATAACAACGCCCGTTGGATCTTCAGGAGCCCCCACCGTCCGATCTCCATCAACGTTCTAATCAAGGCCGTCTAAGGGGCGAAGGGGTACGGGCCGTAGATTCGCGCCACGTGGATAAGTGAAGGATCATCCGCCGTCCATCAGCGCCTGGGCATGGGTATTTTGCATGTAACCCCCGCTCATTTTTGTAACTATTAGCACTGAAACTCTCATCTGCCTTTATTAAGTTTTTGTAATATTTGCAGTAAAGTCCCCGGTCATTTTTGATATTACATTCAGGTCCTTCCCAGGCGCGTGCAAGTCATGCGCCTTGGTGGACATTTTGCATCTATACACCTCCGGGTTTAGCTATTTAGCTTTAATCCATTAACTACTTTATTCAGTATATATTTTGTGGAAATCTTGCATGCGTGCCCCTGGATGTTCTAATATTTGCATATATGCCCCTACCAGTCCTGATTAATGTTTGGATGCTCGTTTTAATTATTTAGATTATCATTTTGCCTCCAAAAATCCCACAAAACTTAATATAAGCTCCTGTCCCCTTGTCCTTTCACGCCAATATTTTAGTTTTGAATTTTCTTCTATTTTTAGATTTATTAAAAATCAAAAACATGCTTTTTCTCTACTGTCTAGCTTAGAAAATGCCGAAAAAAATATTAAATCACCTCTAAAAATTCCAAAAAATTTTCCTAGTGTCTATTTTACTATATTTTAGTGTCAGTCCAAAAATCACTAAAAATCTCAAAAGAAAAACACTAAAAATTCAAAAACACTCAAAAACTTTAAAAAAATATATAAAATCAAAGAAAACTCCAAAAAATACAAACTCAGTTCCTGTTTGTTCTACATTTCATTATCTTTATTTGAAAATTAGTGTGAAAAATTTTGGTTGCTGTTTGCTAATTTTAATTTCCATTTTCCTCACAGCCAGCACATTTTCCACTGTTTTCCCTTATTTCAGTATTTAAAAATACCAAAAACACTTTGAAAAATCCCCAAAAATCACAAAAACAGTAAAAAATCCTAAAAATGCCAAAAATATTTTATTTCTGAATTTTTGGTTATTTTTGCATATTTTCATAAATATTTTATCTAGTCTTTTATTACTTTGTCTTTATATTCCAATATTGAAAAAGAAATTACAAAAAATATATAAATTATAAAATTATAAAAATCAGAAAATCAAAAATCAAAATACAAAATTAAAAATTAAATTAAATTAAAAAAATTAAAAATTAAAAACCCACAAAAATTTCATTATTTGCTTGCTTAGTGTAGACATATCACACACATTCACTTGTGCACATTATTTTGAATTACCCTGTTTGCTCCCTGTGTTCGAACTCTCTGCATACTTGCCCTTTACATCATTTGTGCAGAGTTAAAAATAAATTTTAACTCCACATTATTTCTAATTTATTGATCTTTAGTGTGGGTTAATTGTTGACTTTAGTCCAGATTTCATCGTGAGTTGTCACAGCGACGGTTGTCTCCGCCTTGTGTGAGACACCACTTTTAGACTCCGTGAATTTTGGCTAAATCACTAAGATTGATATGATTTCCAAGTTAGAACCACCACAGAATTTGAAGTAGCTAAGGTCATTTTTGGGACATATAGGATTCTATAGGCGATTCATAAAGGACTTCAGCAAAATCGCCAGACCTTTGACCGAGCTTCTGTGTAAGGAGACTAATTTTGTTGTCGATGAGAAAGTTCTCCTTGCATTCAAGTCGATGAGAAAGTTCTCCTTGCATTCAATCAAATGAAAGAAATGGTTACTAGTGCTCCTGTCTTACAACCACCTGATTGGTCTCTTCCTTTTGAGATCATGACGGATGCATCAGACTTCGCAGTTGGAGCGGTTTTAGGATAGAGAAGGGATGGGATACCATTTTCTATATATTATGCTAGCAAGACTCTTAATGAAGCACAACGGAATTATACAGTTACAGAGAAGGAGATGTTAGCATTTGTGTTTGGGCTAGAAAAGTTCAGATCTTACCTCATCGGTTCACACGTTATTGTGTACACGGATCACACGACCATACGATACTTACAGGCAAAGAAGGATGCCAAACCACGCCTTATAAGATGGATCCTTCTTCTCCAGGAATTTGATTTAGAGATTAGAGATAAACCTGGAGTGAAAAACATTGTGCCAGATCACCTTTCTCGTATCACAGACACAGAGACCTCTGAGCAGAACACGATTCCTATTTCCGAAACCTTTCCATATGAGATCATTTTGTCTATGGACTCACTCCCATGGTATGCTGATATTGTAAACTATCTTTTCTCCAAGAAAGTTTCACAAGATTGGCCGAAGTACAAGGTGGACAAATTTTTGTCAGAGATTCATTATTACGAGTGGGAAGATCCATACCTATTTCGAGAGGGTGCGGATTGTATCTGGAGAAGGTGCATTCCTCAGGAGGAACACACCAGTGTACTTGAGCACTGTCACAAACTAGAATCTGGTGGGCATCATTCGGGGAAATGCATAGCAGCAGATGTTTTACAGAGTGGCCTATGGTGGCCCACATTGTTTAAGGATGCTACAGAGTATGTTCGAGGTTGTACTGATTGTCAAAAAATGGGAGGAACTGTTGTTCCAAAGATACCATGCCCCTAAGATATATAAAGATATTTGATGTTTTTGATGCTTGGGGTATATACTTCATGGGCCCATTTCTCGTCAGTCAGGGATTTCAGTACATCCTGCTCGCCGTGGATTATGTTAGTCGATGGGTGGAAGCTATCCCCACCCGAGCCGTAGATAGTCGTACAGTGTGTTCCTTTCTCAAGGACCATATTATTGCGCGGTTCGGTATACCCAAAATACTGATTTCCGATGGGGGAAGCCATTTCATTAATAGAGAAGTAAAGAAGCTTGTGAAGGAGTACACCATTGAGCATAGAGTTACGTCTCCTTAGCACTCTCAGACTAATGGCTTGGCAGAAATTTCAAATAGGGAGATCACGACGATATTGCAGAAACTTGTACGTCCAAATAGGAAGAACTGGTCCCAGATGCTTGATTTAGTTCTATGGGCTTATCGAACGGTGTACAAATCTCCTTTAGGTCTGTCTCCCTACAGATTGGTATATGGAAAGCCTTGCCACCTGCCAGTGGAATTAATTCACAAATCTTTATGGGCACTCCGTGCTTGCATTTTAGATTATGAGAAGAGAGGAAAGAACATGAAGTTGGATTTGAATAAATTACTGGAATTCCGAGACTTTGCATATGATAACTCACTTATGTATAAGGAGAAATTCAAGCGCTGGCATGATAAAAACATTCGAGGAAAGACTTTATTCCTTGATCAGAAAGTTTGGTTATTTGATGCTAAGTTGAAATTGTTTCCAGGAAAATAGAAAAGCAAGTGGTCGGGACCGTTCATCGTGAGAGCTGTGCGTGACAATGGGAGTATTGTCATATCTGGGTTGTCATCTGACGCACAGCCATTTGTTGTGAACGGACAGTTGCTGAAGCCATATCTAGATCATGATACATTCCTATCCGTTGTTGATTCAATATTTGTGGTAATAGATGATGATCTTTTGATTCCATCTTCTGCATCTGATACATGATCATCCACTCCTCTTGTATATCCTTTTGTTTTACTCTGTCTTCTCCTGTTTTATCATTCTCCCCTTTTCCGTGTGTATATATATGCTATACTTAGGATGTGCTTTATCCTAAGTATAGGGGGAGGGTGAATGATTTGTGTTGTTCATTTTCGTCCTGTTCATCACTCTTGTTGTTGCCTATACTTAGGGATACTCTACCCTAAGTATAGGGGGGTGATGTTGTTCATATCGTGTCTTTTTATTTTTGAGTATGTACATTCTCGTCATCGGTTTTCCCCTTTTGTACACTCTACTATACTTAGGATTACTTGATCCTAAGTATAGGGGGGATCACCATCTTCTCTTCTTTTTAACTTTTCTTTTCACTTTTCTATACTTAGCACGAGTTATGTCTTCCTTTTTCGCTCAATGATCACTATGAGTACATTGTTCGAGCTAAGTATATGGGGGTGTCGTATATATTGTATATATACTTTAGACATAAGTCATACTTTTAAATACATTTATTTGGGGGGGGGGTATGTGTATAGTTTGTACAATCCGTGTGCGTAAAAAAAACAAAAAAAAGCAAAAAAACAACAAAAAAAACACACACAAAAAAATAAAAAAACAAAAAAAACACACAGAAAAAAAACAAACACAAAAAAACAAACAAAACAAAAAAAATAAAAAAACACATAAAAAAAGAGAAAAAAATCTTGTATACACTTGTATATATTTTACTAACCCTTTTTCCTTAAAAAAACTACAAAATAAAAAAATCTATAAAATTTTGCAAAATAAAAAAACCCTTTCTTTCACATCTGCATTTTTCCTCCAAAAATATCCATAAAAAGTTCAAAATTAGAAAATGGTTTTAAAAAATGTGTTCTTTTCACTTGTGCATCATTCCTTTTCCAAAAAAAAACTCTTTACATTGTTCATATTTTGCATTTGCATGTGCATTTTTCAGGATAGTATTAACATTTAAACTATGTCTGGAATAAAATTGAAGAATGGAGCTTAGTTGGATCTTAATCCACCTAATTTTCAGAGGAACTTCACCAAGAAATAGGATTTTAGAAGCTTCAGGTCTTTGACTTAATTCTTTGAGTTCCACATGACAATGTGCAGCATTTGACTCTTAGTGTCTAACCTGGTCTCTTCATTCTGGGTATAACTCTGGAAGAGGGAATCAATTTGTACTCTCGCACTATGCACTTAGCTCAACTCAGACGGGATGTTGGAAGGTTGTGTGAGTTTCTTTTCTGGTAGCGTGGAAATCTAAAGATCGGAATACAGGTTGAGATAAAGCTTCGGAAAAGGGATGGATGGCTGGACACAATTTTTTCTAAGACCCCAAAAAATGTACAAAAACAAAAAGATTCTATATCCGTAGGGGCACAACAAGATCCAAGCAGAACCACCAAAAATCCAAATACAAAGAAGCCACTACCAAATAAATATCTGACCAAAAAGGTCCAAGCTTCAAGAAAACCTGCAGATCTTGGTGGAGACTCGGCTACACTGGCCAGCTCCACAAGGAGAGGTGACTACACTGGCCACCCTCCAGTTCTTTTCTCCTTCTTCTATCTTCTCCCCCAATTCAATTGTGAACACAGCGCGACAGACCTTAGAAGGAAATACCTGACACCCCGAGGACGAGTTACTGGAGAAGAGATTTGCATGGTAGTCCGGCATTCTGGATGGGAAGAGCTAAAACCTTTCACACACATGAGTCGATTGTTTAATTTCATAGGGTGTGCTTTGGGAAAAGGATTGATCTAAGATGACTTTTGAGCCGAAACTGTGACAATGATGTGTAGAACTTGAAGGCTGTTGATTTTAAAATTCTAAGTCTCACAGAAGTTCCGACACACTAATAATCCAAAGGTCCGATAGAGCTCCAAACTAAAATTTTATGAAGATAAGTTTAATACTCAATGTTGTCCTACTTTCTTTATTTTACCCTTTCTTTTTCTTTTTCTTTTTCTTCACTTATTCTTTCAAATAAGTGTTTACTAAGGGACTAGCAAACGTAAAGCATAGGAGGATGATGGATCTGCGATTCGTCGTCTTTATTCATTTATTTTAGCTTAAAATCCCTTATAAAACACCTGCATATAACGCTAACTCCATATTCTTACTAACTTGCATCTATGTAAATATTGTACATTTCTAACTAAATTTTAACCTAAAAAAAATAAAGAAAGAAAGAAAGGAAAAATAAAGAAAAGAAAATAAAAAATAAATAAAGAAAATAAAAAAGGAAGACTGTATACAGGCTGACCCGAACCCCGAGAGAAGGTCAAGACTTGACCTGATCGACCGGGAATAAAGTAGGGGGAGATAGGGTCCTTAACTAGAAAATCCAAAAAAATGTGTTCTCACTTATTTTGTATATATCTATATAAAACTGACACTAATTTATTTGTACCTTCATTGACCTCAAATCAAATAACATTCAAAACCAAAGTTGTAAATAGAAATGTGTTCTAACTACTAAAATTGATTGCACAATTAAATCTTGTACAGAATAAAAGTAGCCACACTTGGAAAAAGCCACTAATCATTAATTGAAACCAATTCTGGCTCCATATGAGCTCAAATTGAGTCAATCTCACTTCCATTGGATTCCAAATTAAATTATCTTTAAAATGGCTGTATTTTCATAATTTTTGGAGTTACGGTTGAAAAGTCAGTTTTCTGGGGTGGTTTGTGCAATTTTCCCATGTATTTTGTGCATATTGTATTTGTATATATTTGTAAATTATTCTCACTAATTTTTTTAAAATAAAAATAAAAAAAAATAAAATTCTTTAAAAACAAAAGGCTAATTTCGTCATTTACCCCTGTGTATAATGTCATATATATATAGTATATGTATATAATTGCTATTTTTAATTAACCTCCATAAAAAATAAAAAATAACATTTTTTAACCCAATTAAATAAGTGACGAAAATTCAAAAAAATTAGATAATTTTGTAAATATTTTTATCTCCTTTATTTTATCTCTTTGTATCATCTCTTATCTCTTCCACCAAAAAATGGAAAAAAATTCATTTCAAATTTCATCTCTTATCTCTCCCACCAAAAAAATCAAAAAATCAAAAATTCAAAATTCATCTCTATCTTCTCTATTTATATGGCTCCTTCTCCCTCATTTCAACTTGATCAATCTTTAGAGAGAGGAGCCCGATCTCCGAGAGTCTTCTTGTCGAGAAAAGGTGTCTAGCCTCCGAGCCGTCCGGTGACAGCGAGTCGGCCTTCATCGAGGCGATCACGATTATTTTTCCGCTCCTAAGGTGAGACCTGTCATCATTTTTCTTTTTATTTCATCTTGTTTAATCGTATCTTCATTTTCGCAATTTTATTTTGTAGTCATTTTTTTAGATCATAGAATCATCATCACGATTTGATCCACCAACGATTCGAATTTTCATCTCATCTTCTCGATCTCTCCGCCTTCGATTTCTATCTCCCACGATCTATCAACTCCGACCACGCACGGTGGTTGGAGAATCGGATTCAATCTTCTACTTTCACCGGATCCCCATTCATTTTCCGAGTTGTAAATAAATAAATAAATAAAAATTATTTGTTTCTTTTTGTACTCTAACGTTTGTTTTGCAGGATCATATAAAAAATTTAAAAATAATAATAAAAAAATAAATTTACAAAATTCTCTATCCTTTTTATTTCCTATTTTTCGGATTTAAAAATATAAAAAAGTTTTTTTTATTACTATTCACTGTTTACAATACAAATAAACTTACAAAAAAAATTTAGAAAAAAAACAAAAAAATATTCTCCACAGGCAGCGGGGTCACCACCCCCCGCCGCCACCAAGTCACTGCTGCACCACCACCGCCCCGCGGCCATCCGACCAGCGCACGTCTCTCCAGCCGCCGTTGTGAGCAGCCCCGACAAGCGCGCGTCCCTCCTCCTCCAACGTGTGGCCCACCGGCCGCACTCCGTCCGCGTATCTTCACCGCCCCCCTCGACGAGCCTCCGCCCCATTTCTGCGCACCTCCAGCCCGACCTCCTTTGGCGGCGGCGACGCCCTCCGCTAAAGCCCTCGGCCATCGCAAACGCCACCGGACGTCCCTCCTCCAGCGAACCGCACCCCCACGCGAAGGCGGTGCCCGCCTCCAAGCCCCGGAGCCGCCATCTGCTCCCCGACGCCGCCGATGTCCTCCGCCAAGCCTGCGCCCCCAAGCTTCCTCGCCGATCGCCCTCGCGCGCGGGCCGTACGCGCGCCGCCTCTCCTCCGCACCATCAAGCGGCGCGCGGCCCCACTGAGCGCCGTCCTCCACCCACGCCTCCAGAAGAACAGGAAGGGGCGGCGGGTGCCCTCTGGTTGCCTCCTTTGGTGCAAGAACGAAGGAAAGCCCTAGGGCTTCCTTGTGATTTTGAATAAAAAATTGGAAAATTTGCATCGTGTGCCCTCGGAAGTTTCAGTAATCACAAAGAAGCCCCTGTAGGAATCAAGTCACATGTTTTGCGTGCTCCTTGCTAGGTAAATTGCAAAATTCCTCTTGATTTTTTTATTGTTCTAATTTCTGAAGAAAACTTTGAAAAAAATACAATTCAGTCCAAAACTTTTGCTTATTTACATTTTAGTCCATGAATTGCAGAATAATTTAACTTTGCATGCTATCTTGATTGAAATAAATGTTATTTTTGCTCAATAAATTTAGGAAAAATCATTCTATGTTCCTGATGTGCTATTCTTCTTAGCATAAAATTTTTGTTCCATTTTGCCTTCATTTATTATTATTAAAAAATCAAAAACATATCATTTTTCCCTATTTGAAATTCCAAAATTCATAAAAATTCAAATATTGTTCCAAAAATTCCAAAAAATTAGAGTACTTGTATTTCATTGTCTTTTAATTTCTGACCAATTTTCATGCATTTATTTAAAAAACCCAAAAAAATAAAAATATCAAAAATCTTATATAAATCATAAAAAATTCTACAAAAATCCAAAAATTGTGATTGCAGTTACTGTTTGTAGATATTTATCTCTATTTTGTCTTAAAAATTATTGCCAGGAGTTTTGGGCATTTAAAAGATTTTTAAATTGCAAATTACTTCAGGCTATGCACATTTTCTTAATTTCTCATTGTTTGATTTTTAGAAAAATACAAAAACATTCGAAAATTCTACAAAAATTCTCAAAAATATTTTAAATCTTCTAAAACCCAAAAATATTTTCTTTTGATTTTTCTGTTTATTTTTGACTAATTGAAAAATTGCAAAAAGAGTTGGTGTGTATATTTCTTGAGTTTATTCACATTGTTCGTTATTTTTGAAAATTTAATTTTTTTTGCAAAATCACTAAAAATTTGAAAATCAGAAAATACAAAAAACTAGACATAAAAAAATAAAAAATAAAAAGATTTAAAAATCACAAAAACTAAGGATAGTTGTCCTTTGAGATTCCCGTTTTCTTTTAATTAGTTTCTGATTAATTGAATAACCCTCGGGAATTGTAGCCTCCCTGAGTTCGACCCTGTCCTCTATACAGGTTAATAAGTAGCAAAAATAAATAAAAATATTTTTTGTTGACACAGGATTTTGGGGATAACAGCAACGACAACGACATATTTTTATCAATTATTTTCCATCCATAGAAAAACGCGCTCAACAACCCCCCACCACCACCACTCGTGGATGAGTGGGTGGTGAAGTCGTTGTCAATGCAGAAGAGGAGGTTACCGTTGGAGCTAAAGACGATGTTGTGGCAGTGGACAAGAATGGACTTGTTCTACACTATGAGGATGGATAGTGTTAGCAATGTGAGCCTGAGGCGAACCATTCCTACAATAAAATGTTATTGTAATGTTTGATATACCAATAAAAGTTATTGATTTATTTTACTCTCTGTTTGAGATTAAATGAATGAATGCACTATAAGGACCCTTAGTACAATTAGGATTATGTACCATGGTCATCTTAATGACCGTACAACTGTTGACTCAATTGTTGAATCATAGAGGCTGGTGCTTGGATGAATATCTAAAGAATTAGATTGAGGACTCATCAAACACCGTCAAATGATTGTTAAGAGATGATCTCCAACCTGAGTAGGAGATGTCAATCCTTTTTCATTTGGCTGATATCTGACCGATCTCTTGATGCAGATCCTCAGCATATGAATAGAGATTCGGAGGTGTCAGATAAGTTAGGTCAAAGAGTTGACTTAGCAAAGAGATAACCAGGTCCTATATCATATACTGCCATGACATAGGCATGCATCATCTGACCGGAGATAGATGTATTGATATACATCTAAGTATGTATTTGGCTGACCGATAGGTTGATGGCCTAATCAAGGTCTATACATCGACGAGCTGGTATGCATATAAGGGCATATGAGCAATGCAATCTCTCAAAGGGATCATACAGGTTCACTTGTGAACTGTAAAGATATGAGCTCACTTATGAGGTATTGGGACCGATCAAATTCCATGCATGGTCGTCTTGCTTTGGAAGTATGACAAGAATTTGTAGGTATGATATATGTTTTTGGAAAGTATATGATTGATACCTACTCCCAATTACCGAATGAGAAACTTAATGATAAAATCCTAAAGATGACAATGTAAATTGACCTATATCTTCGGGTTTATTCTAGGTCTTCCAGAATGCAGGATGCACAAGTATTAGGAATACTTGAGGGTGATGCGATCACTAACGATTGTATAACCATGACGCTTCCATTCCGATGGAGTGATGAAACATGTCTGGATTTTGGTGACACCTCTTATTAGAGAAATGATCCGATCTTAGTCCAAGTGCTGGACATTGATCTAAATGTGATTCAGATGCAATGAGAAGATTAGATCTATGGTCTTGATTTAATCAAGCATCAATGAGAGGTCCTCAAGATCTGGATTTGAGATGTTATCTCAATATCCAAGTCACTATGCGTGGAACGTACAATCTCCCTATCCTTATCTCCAAGTATCTGTGGAGAAAGTGCATTGTTCTTGAAAGAGTTCAAGAATAATTCCATTGTTGAATTATGTATCTGAACATTGAGATGTTGATAATTAAATGTGATTTAATTATCATGAATAATGTGAATACAATTCATATTATATAATTATCATGAATAATAAGAATGATAATCCAATATTATTAAATGTTATTTAATTATCAACGACGTGAATAATGTGGATAATGATATCCATATTATTTATATATATTATAAATGTGATTTATAATATATTAGAGAGAGCTTATTGTAAATGGTATCTTCGAATTAATTATTGATGTGAATTGGATTCACATTGGAAAATAATTAGAAATACAATTTATATTTTATTTCAGGTTGTGAATATGATTCACAATTATTTAATGACATGATTGTAATATTTACAAAATTAATTTGGAATTATATTTGTGAATTAATTTACAACCAAAGTAGTTGTAAATAAATATGAAGGATGGGAGCCACCACCATCCATTTAATGGATGGTGGACGGTCACCCTTTGACTTGGTCTCAAAGGTGGCCATCCCCCCCTTTTTAGGGAGGTGGGTGACCTCCTCCTAATCCTTCTATGCAAGTTATTTTGTTTAAATTAAATTATATTGAATATTCAATATATATTTAATTTAATATAAATTAATTGTTATTGTATTTTTGTAACAAAATAATGGCTATTGAATAGAAACAGATCAATCGTAACCTGGATTGGAATCCATGGACTCTCAAAATATTATAAAAGAAGAGGTAATCCTAGCTCTTTAAGTACAACAATAATTGAGGCATCTCTCTCTCTCTCATTCCCATTTTACACACCCTCTCTCTCTCTCTTAATGGTCGTCCACCTTGCACCCTAGAGAGAGTCGTCGTCATCCCGCCGCTTCGACCGCTCGTGGATCTTCGTCTCCTTCGATGCGCCTTGCTCGTGAAGAAGACATCAAATCTTGTCGGATGAGATCGGGAGATTCCCCGCTTGCATCTTCAACTCGGATTGCGAGGAATACACATCTCATCAACATGCTCGCAAGCATCTTGGTTTAGAGACTTGACCGCAATCATGCTTCAAGAGGTAATCCTACATATTACTTGTTTTTAGATGAAACAATTTGAGAAGTGTTCTTTGATCATGTGGTTTCATCATTTAAAATTTTTAAATTCTGCTGCACCGAGCAACTAGTGCGACTAGTCGCTCCGATCGCATAAGATGTGATCATCACACTTCTGTGATGCGCTTAAGGATTTTCCATATCCTTCTGATAGATGACGATGTTGGCTTATTGGAGTTGTTATTGTTGGTGTTGTTGTTTGGATGTATCTTCTTGCTCATAGTAGAGTGGAGAGGACAGTGCTCATTTCATAAAGGAGGGGGGGGGGGGGGGGTATTGGCCTATTTATATGGGTCTGTTGAACAATAGTAGAAAGGAGGCCTCATGTTTCCAAATATTATGCAAGGCCTCTATTGGTGACATGTTAAGCTTCTGATAATCATCATTCTAATGGGATCATTCTTTCTTTCGGCATATACTTTGATTTTGACTTTATATCTCATATGGTTTTGGAGTAGAAGATGAGGAAAAAGAAGAATGAATACAAATAACTAAGTACACTCGTATACCTCTTTTTTCTTACTAATAACGCTTGTACTCATAAGGTAACATTTGTTTGGGATGAGAAAGGACATCAACTAACTCTATAGGAATAATTATTGTGGTGCAAGAAGGTAGGAGTCTAAGTGTTCTTGCAAAAAAAAGCAGGGGTATAAGTGTAACTACACAAACTCTAATGGCACGTGTAAAAATATCTAGTTTATTTGTGATCATTTTAAATGTGTTATATAAGGATTTTGATAGCTATTCCCCTCCAAGATTTTCCAATACATTTATACTCCATCTTTTTTATGATTACACTAATGTTGCTAAGTGAACTACATAATACTAAAAATAATAATCATGTCCCTCCGCTTAGTTATCACATCTTATCCTATCAAATGAACTTTATATATAAAAGCATAAGTGTAATCATAAAAAGTAGGGCGTCATTGTTATCTTTTGTTAGTAAATAAGAAGATTCTCGTCTTGATTTTTCATATTATTCTCACACATACTCGTGCTCAAATTTTGGTCAAAGTTCTCGATTAACACACACAAAACCCACATAATTGTCATTTTTTAGAAATAATACTAGCAAATTAACCTTTTTAATAACATACAAATAATACCAAAGAGAGAAAATCAAGAAAAAACCAAAAAAGAGGCTCGATTTTACAAATATATGAATTAGTTTAATACCCTGAATAAATAGAAAATATTCTTGATTATATATAAAGCTTAAGCTCCAAATAACTTGAATCAATGTGCATTCTTTCAATAAGAATGCGAATAAAAGTACATATTCAAAAATATGTTAAGAACATATACCAAGGAACCTCAAACCCATTATCACCTATATCTCGAGCATACAAGCTTCAATCGAACTCTAACTCATCTTTAAAATGATTCTATCTACTCATCTTTATATTTTTCACTAAATACATGCTTATGTATAAAAAACATTTAGTGTGAATAGAGTTCATGTATGGAAAGTAGGGTTCGGGACCTTATTGTACATCATGTCATCTCATTTTGACTTTACTATATATCCCAGGGCACATTACATCTTATTCTTCTTTGATTTTATTTTTAAAAATATGTTAATTGGTGTATTCTATCATAAAAAATTAAAAAACATAAAAATATAGAACAAAAATTAAGAAACCCTAATTCATTGGGATTGTAAACATACGAGGGACCTTTTACATTTTCTACCTTATATATATAATATACATATGAAGTGCCCAATATAATGTATGATAATAATAAAATATCAAATATGTATACCTTATACAATAAATAAAATTAAAAACCACCAAATACATGTATAAAATGCTTGTATTTGAACTAAAAAATTACATCTCTTTCATTTAACCCCATTACCTTCAAACCCTTGTACAAAACAAAGTGTTTTTTTCCTATATTTTTCATTTTTAACTATTTTGAAGTTCAATCATTAATTGATTACTTTTAATTTTTACATTTTTCATTTTTATGAATTTTGTGGTTTCACACATTGTGCCACTATAATTTATATTCCACCTCCAATTCACCTCCCTCTCCAACATTCTAATTGAAGAAATGCTCGTCTTTCCATGAAGTTAGTGGTTGTTGGATTTGTAAGCCCTTGGGGGCCCATTAATGCAATGTAAGTTATTGTTCTCATGTCCATCTGAAATATTATGAATGCACTTAATGATAGACCTCTTTGTACAAATAGGATTATGTATCATGGCCATATTGAATACCATGTAGTTGGGAGGACACAACTAATATTAACCTGTCATATTCAATAATTATCTCTAGTTTGACAAAGAGATTGGAATATTTCTCTAAAGACCGATTTTCGACTGACTTCTTGATGCATGTCATCTTCATAGGAATATTGATTCGGAGGTGCACATAGTTGACTTGATGTGGTCGAGCTAAACTAAGACATGAATTGTAACTATCATGATCAGATACACATCCTATAACTATATACAGTATATACACACACACATACATCTAAATGTGCACATTAGATAGACCATTAGGTCGAAGACCTAACCAAGGTCCATATAGCAAATAGTTGGTATGCACATGAGGATATATGAGAAGTATGATCTCTCAAAGGAATCAGGTATGTTCATACTTGATGAACTAGGAGGCAGAGCTCACTCATGAGATATTTTAGGGTCCTAAAGAATTCTATGCATGGTCATCTTGTTTACAAAATAAGATATGAATTCAAGATATTAATATATGCTTTTGAAAAGTACGTGATTAATATTGTTGACCAATTATCGAATGAGAAATCTATTGAAATATTTCAAAGAAGAAAGTAGAACTAGGATTTGAACTTCGGATACATCAAAGTCTTCCACTATGAAGGATGAATGGGTATTATGAATATTATGGGTTAATTGATCATCTATCATGTCACTTCCAATTCGAGAGAACGATGAAACCAGATGGATTTTAGTGACTCCACTTCTTGGATTAATGATATGATAATTAATTTGATCAAGTCTCATTTTATTTAACTTCAATATCCAATCTCAATGTCCAAATTATTGGAGGCATGCATCCTCCAATATTATCCCAATCATTGTGTACATTATTTTGTGATTATTTTGACATTCGAATGATACAGTGACATACAATGTTGTTGTTGTTCTCCCTTGTTTCGAACAAGTTTTTGGATATATATATATATATATATATATATATATATATATATATATATATATGATGCCTAGATGGTCTGGAGCCGGCCCAAATACAAATCAATAGTTGGTGGTGTTCGGAAAAAGATTTGGGCATCGAAGACAATCCAGACTCTGATATTGATCAAAGACTACAGCTAGAAAATAGTATTTTTTGATATTTTTTTAGTTTTTTAAGATAATAAAATAACAATTAATAAGTCAAAATAAAGTTTCCCAATCAACGTGAAAAAGTTCTGCATGATCTCGATCATACGGCCTCAAGAAATTAGATTTCTCCGTATGGGAAGTTGGAGGAGGAGCTGATTGTTTAATGGCATGTGTTCTCTTATTTTGGGACTCAAAATAGATTAAGATATATGTGATATATTGAAATCCAGAGTTTGACCTAATATTTTTGAAATATTTGAGGTTTTGACAAATTTTAAGTCCAAGTTATATAATGCTTTCTAATTTGAAGCATAATGGTTGCAACTTGCAAATTTAGAATATGAAATCATTGTTTTTGTTTATTTGCGTGCAATAAAATAGAATGTTTTATTTAATTTCATATTTCTTTTATTCATTTGCGCACTTGGTTATTTGAGAACCAATTAAAAATTATGAATCAATTGGATCGATTTCACCAAAATTGTCTAATTGTTGCAATGGAAATTAAGAATCTTTTAAATTCATAAATCTTCTAGAGGCTATTATAGAGTATAATATACGACCGAAAGATCGATAAATTCTCTTAGTATAATATTTACTAGAATTGGAACTGTGAAGGTGACTAGCCACAGATATGCCGATGGGTTACTTAATTGACACCCTACAAAGCTTGGCAGTGGAAGCGCTCCTTGTTGGCATATTCTGCATGACCAGACTGGATCCATTTCAAGGAAGAGTAGCATGAGAAGTCAATGCTTTGTTTAACTACTAAAATTGGAATAATAAATTGTACTAAGCAAGGGTGCATAGAACATGATAACATCAAGTGCATAATTTGAAATTCTTGGATTGCTTGATTGTTGTGTTTGAATTGGATTAGAACTAAGATAATTAATCGGTGCTTGATCCCTTATTAGATTAGTCAGGAGGATATGATTTTAAATGATTAATAATCAATTTAGCAAAATATAGACAACTCATATGATGACATCCATGATCTTCAGACATTGCGAAGAACATCGTCGCCATGGGTTGCATTTTTGGATACGCTCATGCGTAGTCATAACTCCGAAATACAAATTCACATTGATTGGATTCTTCATTTCTCGAACGAGATGGGTCATATGCATAGTTTTTTCGGTCCCCATATTATTGATACGATATTGATTGGCATAAAATAATATTTTAAATTCGCTCATTAACAGTTGATTTAATTGACAACATGCTAACTCCTCATATTTTGGAGATGCGGATGTTGAAGACCAAAGTGAGAATGCAAGTTGGACTTGTAAGGCAGAAAGAGTTCTCCTTCTTTCACTATAGTTGCATTTTCTCACATTATTGGGGTGTAATGAAAGTAGAAAGGAGACTTAGATCTCGTAGTTAGGTCGTTTGGTTAGTCTGCCTCATGCTTTGAAAGCTTATAAGGGAAAGACTTTCCAAGTACAAAAAATACAAGAACAACTTGATCTAAAAGTAATTAATCTCCTTATTTAATATTATTTATTAAAGTGCATGCTTAAATTCAGATGAAATTTCTCAACTCATTAAACAAGATGTTTGAGATCAATCAATTGACTGGTCCAAACTATTCAGATTGGATCTGTAATTTGGAACCCGCACTTCAGACAAAGCACATGGCATATGTGTTGTCATTTATGAAGAATGAGAACCCTCGAACAGACGATGCCCGTGAGTTCAACAAGAAGTGGGACTAGGATCATTCGATCGCTCGTTGCTACATTCTTCGATCATTGTCTAATGTGCTTCAGGAGCAACTTATAGACTTTGAGTCCTTTCATGACATCCTCTTGAATATAACGGATATGTATGGAGATGTGAACCACACTCTTTCAACATTAAGGTCCACTAAGGACATTATGAAGAAAGGATATCCGTCTAGCGGTGTAATGGTTACACAGGTTAAAGGGAAGCACAATAGGAAGCATGGAAGTGCTTGATCCAAGAGAAGAAGAATGGTCAAACTATTGATAAATCTTCTAATGCTTGACACATGTAACATCCATGGAGATGGATGTCTACCACCACTGTTATAAGCCAAGATTATGGAAGACTAACTATCCAAAATATCTATAGTCCTTAGAGAATGGCAATTTATAACTCAGAAAAATAAGGAATCTACATTCATCAATGAAGCCAACTTACTCATAGGATATAAGGAAGTTGGCTTTACAATTTTGGTGATTTTGTTCGTGTATACAATCAGTATGCATATGTTTTAAGACACTAGAAAACTCGATGAAGGAGAGATGGTCATCCAGATGGGATCCGATGCAACTATTGCAGTGATCGTCCTTGGAACATGTAGACTATCATTATCTAAGGAAGAGTCCTAGATATTAGACATTTTTCTATAAATCAGATGTTAGAAGGAACTTACTATCGGTATCTAAACTAGTTAGACATGGATATACTTTCCTTTTCTGTAATAAACTATCATGTCATTGTGGTAATTTTACAGCATATGGTTCTCTAAAGTAGGTGGACTCTGTGAATTGAACATGCATGAATGTATCGTCAATGTCAATACCACTATTAATAAAGCCCTTAAATGATCTAGATAGGACGGATATCATTTAACTACGATATGGCATCAAAGACTTGGACATGTGTCTGTTGATAGGATTAATAGACTGGTAAAGGATGGACCTCTAGATTTCCAATAAGTCTATGATTTACTAACTTGCGAACATTGTATTCGAGGAAAAATGTCAGGGCACCCTTCTCTAAGAAAGGTGAAAGATGCGGAGGTATACTTAACCTAATACATATTGATGTATGCGATCCCTTTCATATTACAACTCATAATGGCCATCAATATTATGTGGACTTTATTGATGATCATTCGGAGTATGATTTATCTTCTTATTATGTCACAAATACGAAGCATTTGAAAAGTTCAAAGAGTTCATGTCTTTGGTTGAGAACCAAACTGGAAAGAAGATCAAACAAATTCGATACGATCGATGTGGCAAATACATCTCAGATGAATTCTAAGAATACTTTCAAGAGAGAGGAATTATTTCCAATCCCACTCCTCCAGGTACTCCTCAACTCAGCAGAGTTGTAGAGAGATGCAACAGAACCATATTGTACACGGTAAGATCACCGACGAGTAGAGAAAACTCACCTCTTAGTTTTTGGGGACATGCAGTAGAGACTGTAGTTTTTGTCCTAAATAATATTCCATCTAAGCATGCAATAGAACCCCGCATGAGCTTTGGTATGGTAAGCCGAGTGTAAGACATTTAAGGATTTAGGGTTGTTTGGTCCATGCTAAAAATGTGGATTTGGAATCTCATAATAGAGAGTGTTACATCTCAAGCAATATGAATAGGGGCAACATCAACGATCAACGGATCATGATCTAGATATGGCTTCAGGTGCTGACCATTAACTCGAAAGGTGGACTCATATGACATCTCAGATATATCAATGCTGCCATTGTCATGCACCTTTCGGACCAAGTATGGTCCCTTCCACTTGCTCTGCAACTTCCCTGGAAATAGTCTCAACCTGGCATCGAATAGACATACTCGTTGGTTCATCTCAAACTGCTTATAGTGGATATGAGAATCATGCCATGTCTTCACTCACTCCTTATACTGTAGGCTACTTGAATAGGCTGTGCCACTCCTTAAGGCTATGGAATACATGCCTATAGTAAAAAAGGGAATGAAAGAGGCATGTACCCAGAAGCGTCAACCGAGGAAGAACATACGAAAGGAAACAGAGAAACACATCCTGACCATGACCACAGTTCATGCCATCAGTAACCTTCTGCCTAAAAAGAAAGACAAGGGAGCACCTCACATCCGATGCCATATCTTTGATCAAGAATTTGATCGTACTCTTCTCGATAGCGGTTCCTCCATTAATCTCTGGCCTTCCTCATTATTAACTGAATTCCAGTTAGGGCCTCTTAAAACAACCAGAATGATCCTTCAGTTTGCTGATAGATCGATTAAGAGGCCAAGAGGTATTTTAGAGGACGTTATTGTAATGGTGCAGGGAATGAAATTCCCTGTTGATTTTGTTGTCATGGAAATGGACACACCTGCACCGTTACTCCATACTCCGATCATATTAGGTCGACCGTTCCTCCGAACGGCCGAAACAACAGTTGATTATGGTACTGGAGGGATCATCTTTCACTCTCGTAGTAACAAGGTTAAAATTGAGACGATCTCTGATCCTAGACCATCACCTTCACCAGCAGTAGATGATACAGAGAAAGTGATATCAGAGCCAGAGGACTGTGATTTTCTTGCTGAATTCAGAGAGACAGATCTTTTCACGAACTTTATAGATACCCAGGAGTTCCTTTCCCAAAAGGACTCTCTGGAAAGCACAGTCGACATGAGTTCCCTTGGTGGTCCAGCTGAGACAGTTACCGATGAACAGTTTGAGCAGAGTTCTGAGATCCAGATATCTGAGCCATTTGTTGAATTTCCTGATTTATGCACAGATGAGAGACATCTTTATGAGATTATTGCTGAGATATCTGAGCCATTCATTGATAAGAGTTTTGAACATCCTTATGAACCATTCCTTGCTGAGCAGAGATCATTCCTTACAGATTTATCAGATATTCTACTTGTCGAGCCGTCAACAGCCGAGGTGGATAGTCTACAGAGCACATATCACATGCCGTCTACCAGTACAGTAGCAGAGGTTATCGCAGAGCCGATTCAGACCCTACCTGAGCTCAAGGTTTTACCATCAACGTTGAAATATGCCTTCCTTGCGGGTCCCCCCCAAATGTTTCCGATCATCCTCAGCTCGCAGTTGACCGCTGAACAAGAATCTCGCGTGCTAGAGGTTCTTGAGAGAAACTGCAAGGCCATAGGATGGAATATCTCGGATCTCCGTGGGATCAATCCAGCGTTGTGCTCGCATCATATCTACCTAGAGGATGACTGTAAACCCTCTCGTGAATGTCAGCGCTGTCTAAATCCAAATCTAAGGGAGGTTGTCAAGAAGGAGATCAAGAAATGGTGTGATGCTGGCTTTATATATCCCATTTCGGATTCCAAATGGGTCAGCCCTTTACATGTGGTCCCAAAGAAATCTGGGATTATGATCGTAAAGAATGACTGAGGTGAGGAGATTCCGACATGGGTACCTACTTCATCTGTGTAGATTACCGACGCCTGAACTCAGCTACCAAGAAGGATCACTTTCCACTGCTCTTTATTGATCAGATTATTGAGAGGTTGGCAGGGAAAGAGTTCTTTTACTTCTTGGATAGGTACTCGGGATACAACCAAGTTGCTATCGCTCCTGAGGATCAAGAGAAAACTACTTTCACTTGTCCATTTGGCACTTACGTCTTTAGACAGATGCCCTTTGGATTGTGTAACGCCCCCGCTACATTTCAAAGGTGTATGTTGGCCGTTTTTGCTGACATGGTGGGTAATTTTCTTGAAGTCTTCATGGATGATTTCTTGATCTACAGGGATAGTTTTGACACATGTCTTGCTCATTTAGATCGAGTTCTTCAACATTGTTGCGAAGTAAACCTAGTGCTCTCATGGGAGAAGAGTCACTTTATGGTGACTAATGGGATTGTATTGGGCCATGTCATCTCCAAACATGGTATGAAGGTTGACCCAGCTAAGATTGATGTAATTTCCAAGTTAGAACCACCACAGAATTTGAAGCAGCTAAGGTCATTTTTGGGACACGTAAGATTCTATAGGCGATTCATAAAGGACTTCAGCAAAATCGCTAGACCTTTGACCGTGCTTCTGTGTAAGGAGACTGATTTTGTTATCGACGAGAAAGTTCTCCTTGCATTCAATCAAATGAAAGAAATGGTTACTAGTGCCCCTGTCTTACAGCCATCTGATTGGTCTCTTCCTTTTGAGATCATGACGGATGCATCAGACTTTGCAGTTGGATCGGTTTTAGGACAGAGAAGGGATGGGATACCATTTGCTATACATTATGCTAGCAAGACTCTGGATGAAGCACAACGGAATTATACAGTTACAGAGAAGGAGATGTTAGCAGTTGTGTTTGGGCTAGAAAAGTTCAGATCTTACCTCATCGGTTCACACGTTATTGTGTACACGGATCACACGACCATACGATACTTATAGGCAAAGAAGGATGCCAAACCAAGCCTTATAAGATGGACCCTTCTTCTCCAGGAATTTGATTTAGAGATTAGAGATAAACCTGTAGTGAAAAATGTCGTGGCAGATCACCTTTCCCGTATCACAGACACAGAGACCTCTGAGCAGAACACGATTCCTATTTCCGAAACCTTTCCAGATGAGACCATTTTGTCTGTGGACTCACTCCCATGGTATGCTGATATTGTAAATTATCTTGTCTCCAAGAAAGTTCCACACGATTGGCCGAAGTACAAGGTAGATAAATTTAGGTCAGATATTCATTATTACCAGTGGGAGGATCCGTACCTATTTCGAGAGGGTGCGGATTGTATCTGGAGAAGGTGCATTCCTCAGGAGGAACGCACTAGTGTACTTGAGCACTGTCACAAACTAGAATCTGGTGGGCATCATTCGGGGAAACGCACGGCAACAAAGGTTTTACAGAGTGGCCTATGGTGGCCCACATTGTTTAAGGATGCTACAGAGTATGTTCGAGGTTGTACTGATTGTCAAAAAATGGGAGGAACTATTGGTTCCAAAGATACCATGCCCTTAAGATATATATAGATATCTGATGTTTTTGATGCTTGGGGTATAGACTTCATGGGCCCATTTCCTGTCAGTCAGGGATTTCAGTACATCCTGCTCATCGTGGATTATGTTAGTCGATGGGTGGAAGCTATCCCCACCCGAGCCGCAGATAGTCGTACAGTGTGTTCCTTTCTCAAGGACCATATTATTGCGCGGTTCGGTATACCCAAAATACTAATTTCCGATGGGGGAAGCCATTTCATTAATAGAGAAGTAAAGAAGCTTGTGAAGGAGTACACCTTTGAGCACAACGTTATGTCTCCTTACCACCCTAAGACTAATGGCTTGGCAGAAATTTCAAATAGGGAGATCAAGAGGATTTTGCAGAAACTTGTACGTCCAGATAGGAAGAACTGGTCCCAGATGCTTGATTCAGTTTTATGGGCTTATCAGACGACGTACAAATGTCCTTTAGGTATGTCTCCCTACAGATTGGTATATGGAAAGCCTTGCCACCTGCCGGTGGAATTAATTCACAAATCTTTATGGGCACTCCGTGTTTGCAATTTAGATTATGAGAAGGGATGAAAGAACAGGAAGTTGGATTTGAACAAATTACTGGAATTCCGAGACTTTGCATATGATAACTCACTTATGTATAAGGAGAAAGTCAAGCGCTGGCATGATAAAAACATTCGAAGAAAGACTTTCTTCCCTGATCAGAAAGTTTGGTTATTTGATGCTAAGTTGAAATTATTTCCACGAAAATTGAAAAGCAAGTGGTCGGGACCGTTCATCGTGAGAGCTATGCATGACAATGAGAGTGTTGTCATATCTGGGTTGTCATATGACACACAACCATTTGTTGTGAACGGACAGTTGCTGAAGCCATATCTAGATCATGATACATTCCTGTCCGTTGTTGATTCAATATCTGTGGTATCAGATGATGATCTTTTGATTCCATCTTCTGCGTCTGATACATGATCATCCACCCCTCTTGTATATCCTTTCGTTTTACTCTGTCTTCTCTCGTTTTATCATTCACCCCTTTTCCGTGTGTGTATATATGCTATACTTAGGATGTGCTTTATCCTAAGTATAAGGGGAGGGTGAATGATTTGTGTTGTTCATTTTCGTCATGTTCATCACTCTTGTTGTTGCCTATACTTAGGGATACTCTACCGTTAGTATAGGGGGGTGATGTTGTTCATATCGTGTCTTTTTATTTTTGAGTCTGTACATTCTCGTCATCGATTTTCCCCCTTTTGTACACTCTACTATACTTAGGATTACTTGATCCTAAGTATAGGCGTGGGGGGGATCACCATCTTCTCTTCTTTTTATCTTTTCTTTTCACTTTTCTATACTTAGCACGAGTTATGTCTTCCTTTTTCGCTCACTGATCACTATGAGGACATAGTTCGAGCTAAGTATAGGGGGTGTCGTATATATTGTATATATACTTTAGACATAACTCGTACTTTTAAATACGTTTATTTGGGGAGTTATGTGTATTATTTGTACAATCCATGTGCATAAAAAAACAAAAAAAGCTAAAAAACAACAAAAAACACAAAAAAAACACAAAAATAAAAAAAACAAAAAAAACACAAAACAAAAAAAACAAAAAAATACACAAAAAACAAACAAAACAAAAAAAATAAAAAAAATGCAAAAAAAGAGAAAAAAAATCTTGTATATACTTGTATATATTTTAATAACCCTTTTTCCTTAAAAAACTACAAAATCAAAAATCTATAAAATTTTGCAAAATTAAAAAAAAACCCTTTCTTTCACATCTGCATTTTTCCTCCAAAAAAATCCATAAAAAGTTCAAAATTAGAAAATGGTTTTAAAAAAATGTGTTCTTTTCACATGTGCATCATTCCTTTTCCAAAAAAACTCTTTGCATTGTTCATATTTTGCATTTGCATGTGTATTTTTCAGGATAGTATTGACATTTAAACTATGTCTGGAATAAAATTGAAGAATGGAGCTTAGTTGGATCTTAATCCTCCTATTTTTCAGAGGAATTTCGCCAAGAAATAGGATTTTAGAAGCTTCAGGTTTTTGACTTAATTCTTTGAGTTCCACATGACAATGTGCAGCGTTTGACTCTTAGTGTCTAACCTGGTCTCTTCGTTCTGGGTATAACTCTGGAATAGGGAATCAATTTGTACTCTCGCACTATGCACTTAGCTCAACTCAGACGGGATGTTGGAAGACTTTATGAGTTTCTTTTCTGGTAGCGTGGAAATCTAAAGACCGGAGTACATGTTGAAATAAAGCTTTGGAAAAGGGATGGACGGCTGGGCACAATTTTTTCTAAGACCCCAAAAAACGTACGAAAGCAAAAAGATTCTATATCCGTAGGGGCATAATAAGATCCAAGTAGAACCACCAAAAATCCAAATACAAAGAAGCCACTACCAAATAAATATATGACAAAAAAGGTCCAAGCTTCAAGAAAACCTGCAGATCTTGGTGGAGACTCAGCTACACTGGCCAGCTCCACAAGGAGAGGTGACTACACTGGCCACCCTACAGTTATTTTCTCCTTCTTCTATCTTCTCCCCCAATTCGATTGTGAACACATCGCAACAGACCTTAGAAGGAAATACATGACACCCCGAGGACGAGTTACTAGAGAGGAGATTTGCATGGTAGTCCGTCATTCTGGATGGGAGGAGCTAAAACCTTTCACACACATGAGTCGATTGTTCAATGTTCATAGGGTGTGCTTTGGGAAGAGGATTGATCTAAGATGACTTTTGAGCCGAAACTGTGACAATGATGTGTAGAACTTGAAGGCTGTTGATTTTAAAATTCCAAGTCTCACAGAAGTTCCGACACACTAATAATCCAAAGGTCCAACAGAGCTCCAAACTACAATTGTATGAAGATAAGTTTAATACTCAATGTTGTCCTACTTTCTTTATTTTCCCTTTCTTTTTCTTTTTCTTTTTCTTCCCTTATTCTTTCAAATAAGTGTTTGCTAAGGGATTGCAAAGGTAAAGAATAGGGGGATGATGAATCTGCGATTCGTCATCTTTATTCATTTATTTTAGCTTAAAATCCCTTATAAAACCCCTGCATATAAAACTAACTCCATATTCTTACTAACTTGCATCTATCTAAATATTGTATATTTCTGACTAAATTTTAACCTAAAATAAATAAATAAATATAGAAAGGAAAAATAAAAAAAGAAAATAAAAAAATAAATAATGAAAATAAAAAAGGAAGACTGTATACAGGCTGACCCGAACCCCGAGAGAAGGTCAAGACTTGACCTGATCGGCCGGGAATAAAGTAGGGGGAGATAGGGTCCTTAACCAGAAAATCCAAAAAAATGTGTTCTCACTTATTTTTATATATTTGTATAAAACTGACACTAATTTATTTGTACCTTCATTGACCTCAAATCAAATAACATTCAAAACCAAAGTTGTAAATAGAAATGTGTTCTAACTACTAAAATTTATTGCACAATTAAATCTTGTATAGAATAAAAGTAGCCACACTTGGAAAAAGCCACTAAGCACTAATTGAAAGACCAATTCTGGATCCATACGAGCTCAAATTGAGAATCTCACTTCCATTGGATTCAAAATTAAATTATCTTTAAAATGGCTGTATTTTCATAATTTTTGGAGTTACGGTTGAAAAGTCGGTTTTCTGGGGTGGTTTGTGCAATTTTCCCATGTATTTTGTGCATATTGTATTTGTATATATTTGTAAATTATTCTCACTAATTTTTTTTAAAATAAAAATAAAAATAAAAAATTAAAATTCTTTAAAAGCAAAAAAGACTAATTTCATCATTTACCCTTGTGTATAATGTCATATATGTATATAGTATATGTATATAGTTGCTATTTTTAATTAACCTCCATAAAAAATAAAAAAATAACATTTTTAACCCAATTAAATAAGTGAGGAAAATTCAAAAAAGATAGATAATTTTGTAAATATTTTTATCTCCTTTATTTTGTCTCTTTTTATCATCTCTTATCTCTTCCACCAAAAAAAATAAAAAAATTCATTTCAAATTTCATCTCTTATCTCTCCCACAAAAAATCAAAAAATCAAAAATTCAAAATTCATCTCTATCTTCTCTATTTATATGGCTCCTTCTCCCTCATTTCAACTTGATCAATCTTTAGAGAGAGGAGCCCGATCTCCGAGAGTCTTCTTGTCGAGAAAAGGTGTCTAGCCTCCGAGCCGTCCGGTGACAGCGAGTCGGCCTTCGTCGAGGCGATCACGATCATTTTTCCACTCCTACGGTGTGACTCGTCATCATTTTTCTTTTTATTTCATCTAGTTTAATCGTATCTTCATTTTCACAATTTTATTTTGTAGTCATTTTTTTAGATCATAGAATCATCATCACGATTTAATCCACCAACGATTCAAATTTTCATCTCATCTTCTCGATCTCTCCGCCTTTGATTTCTATCTCCTACGATCTATCAACTCTGACCATGCACGGTGGTCGGAGAATCAGATTCAATCTTCCACTTTCACCGGATCCCCATTCATTTTCCGAGTTGTAAATAAATAAATAAATAAAAATTATTTGTTTCTTTTTGTTCTCTAACATTTGTTTTGCAGGATCATATAAAAAAATTAAAATAATAATAATAAAAATAAATTAAAAAAAATTCTCTATCCTTTTTATTTCCTATTTTTCGGATTAAAAAAAATAAAAAAAGTTTTTTATTACTATTCAATGTTTACAATACAAATAAAATTACATAAAATAGAAAAAAACAAAAAATATTCTCCACAGGCAGCGGGGTCGCCATCCCCCGCCGCCACCAAGTTACTGCTGCACCACCGTCGCCCCCGCGACCATCCGACCAGCGTGCGTCTCTCCAGCCGCCGCTGTGAGTGGCCCCGACCAGCGCGCGGCCCTCCTCCTCCAGCGTACGGCCCACCGGCCGCACTCCGTCCGCCGTCCGCACGTCTTCACCGCCCCTTCGACGCGCCTCCGCCCCATTTCCACGCACCTCAAGCCCGACCTCCTTTGGCGGCGGCGACGCCCTCTGCCAAAGCCCTCGGCCACCGCAAACGCCACCGGACGTCCCTCCTCTAGCGAACCGCGCCCCCACGCGAAGGCGATGCCCGCTTCCAAGCCCCAGAGCCGCCATCTGCTCCCCGACGCCGCCGAAGTCCTCCGCTAAGCCCGCGCTCCCAAGCTTCCTCGCTGATCACCCTCGTGCGCGGGCCGTACGCGCGCCGCCTCTCCTCCACGCCATCAAGCGGCGCGCTGCCCCACTAAGCACCGTCCTCCACCCATGCCTCTAGAAGAATAGGAAGGGGCGGTGGGTGCCCTCTGGTTGCCTCCTTTGGTGCAAGAACGAAGGAAAGCCCTAGGGCTTCCTTGTGATTTTGAATAAAAAATTGGAAAATTTGCATCTTACGCCCCCTGAAGTTTCAGTAATCACAAAGAAGCCGCTGCTGGAATCAAGTCACATGTTTTGCATGCTCCTTACTGGGTAAATTGTGAAATTCCTCTTGATTTTATTTATTGTTCTAATTTCTAAAAAAACTTTGAACAAATTACAGTTCAGTCCAAAACTTTTGCTTATTTATATTTTAGTCCATGAATTGTAGAACAATTTAACTTTGCATCCTCTCTTGATTGAAATGAATGTTATTTTTGCTCAATCAATTTTGGAAAAATCATTCTATGTTCCTGATGTGCTATTCTTCGTAGCATAAAATTTTCGTTCCATTTTGCCTTCATTTTTTATTATTAAAAAATAAAAAAACATGTCATTTTTCCCTGTTTGAAATTCCAAAATTCATAAAAATTCAAATATTGTTCCAAAAATTCCAAAAAAATTAGAGTAGTTGTATTTCATTGTCTTTTAATTTCTGATCAATTTCATGTATATAAAATATACATATGAAGTGTCTAATATAATGTATGATAATAATAAACTATAAAATATGTATACCTTATACAATAAATTAAATTAAAAACCACCAAATACATGTATAAAATGCTTGTATTTGAATTAAAAAATTACATCTCTTTCATTTAACCCCTTTACCTTCAAACCCTTGTACAAAACAAAGTGTTTTTTTCCTAAATTTTTCATTTTTAACTATTTTGAAGTTCAATCATTAATTGATTACTTTTAATTTTTACATTTTTTATTTTTATGAATTTTGTGGTTTCACACATGGTGCCACTATAATTTATATTCCACCTCCAATTTACCTCCCTCTCCAACATTCCAATTGAAGAAATGCTCGTCTTTCCATGAAGTTAATAGTTGTTGGATTTGTAAGCCCTTGGGGGCCCATTATTGCAATGTAAGTTATTGTTCTCATGTCCATCTGAAATATTGTGAATGCACTTAATGGTAGACCTCTTTGTACAAATAGGATTATGTATCATGGCCATATTGAATACCATGTAGTTGGGAGGACACAACTAATATTAACATGTCATATTCAATAATTATCTCTAGTTTGACAAAGAGATTGGAAATTTCTCTAAAGACCAATTTTCGACTGACTTCTTGATGCATGTCATCTTCATAGGAATATTGATTCGGAGGTGCACATAGTTGACTTGATGTGGTTGAACTAAACTAAGATATGAATTGTAACTATCATGATCAGATACACATCCTATAACCATATACAGTATATATACACACACATACATCTAAATGTGCACATTAGATAGACCATTAGATCGAAGACCTAACCAAGGTCCATATAGCAGCTAGTTGGTATGCACATGAGGATATATGAGAAGTATGATCTCTCAAAGGAATCAGGTATGTTCATACTTGATGAACCAGGAGGCAGAGCTCACTCATGAGATATTTTAGGGTCCTAAAGACTTCTATGCATGGTCATCTTGTTTACAAAATAAGACATGAATTCAAGATATTAATATATGCTTATGAAAAGTACGTGATTAATATTGTCGACCAATTATCGAATGAGAAATCTATTGATATAATTCAAAGAAGAAAGTAGAACTAGGATTTGAACTTCGGATACATCAAAGTCTTCCACTATGAAGGATGAATGGGTATTATGAATATTATTGGTTAATTGATCATCTACCATGTCACTTCCAATTCGAGAGAACGATGAAACCGGATGGATTTTAGTGACTCCACTTCTTGGATTAATGATATGATAATTAGTTAGATTAAGTCTCATTTTATTTAACTTCAATATCCAATCTCAATGTCCAAATTATTGGAGGCATGCATCCTCCAATATTATCCCAATCATCGTGTATATTATTTTTGATTATTTTGATATTCGAATGATACAGTGACATACAATGTTGTTGTTGTTCTCCCTTGTTTTGAACAAGTTTTTGGATATATATATATATATGATGTCTAGATGGTATGGAGCCGACCCAAATACAAATCAATAGTTGGTGGTGTACGGAAAAAGATTTGGGCATCGAAGACAATCCAGACTCTGATATTGATTAAAGACTACACCTAGAAAATAGTATTTTTTGCTAATTTTTTAGTTATTTAAGATAAACAAATAACAATTAATAAGTCAAAATAAAGTTTCCCAATCAACGTGAAAAAGTTCTACATGATCCCGATCATACAACCTCAAGAAATTAGATTTCTCCGTATGGGGAGTTGGGGGAGGAGCTGATTGTTTAATGGCATGTGTTCTCTTATTTTGGGACTCAAAATAGATTAAGATATATGTGATATATTGAAATCCATAGTTTGACCTAATATTTTCGAAATATTTGAGGTTTTGACAAATTTTAAGTCCAAGTTATATAATGCTTTCTAATTTGAAGCATAATGGTTGCAACTTGCAAATTTAGAATATGAAATCATTGCTTGTTTATTTGCATGCAATAAAATAGAATGTTTTATTTAATTTCTTATTTCTTTTATTCATTTGTGCACTTGGTTATTTGAGAACCAATTAAAAATTGTGAATCAATTGGATCGATTTCACCAAAATTGTCTAATTGTTGCAATGGAAATTAAGAATCTTTTAAATTCATAAATCTTCGAGAGGCTATTATAGAGTATAATATACGACCGAAAGATTGATAAAATCTCTTAGTATAATATTTACTAGAATTGGAACTGTGAAGGTGACTAGCCACAGATATGCCGATGGGTTACTTAATTGACACCCTACAAAGCTTGGCAGCGGAAGCGCTCCTTGTTGGCATATTCTGCATGACCAGACTGGATCCATTTCAAGGAAGAGTAGCATGAGAAGTCAATGCTTCCTTTAACAACTAAAATTGGAATAATAAATTGTACTAAGCAAGGGTGCATAGAACATGATAACATCAAGTGCATAATTTGAAATTCTTGGATTGCTTGATTGTTGTGTTTGAATTGGATTAGAACTAAGATAATCAATCGGTGCTTGATCCCTTATTAGATTAGTCAGGAGGATATGATTTTAAATGATTAATAATCAGTTTAGCAAAATATAGACAACTCTTATGATGACATCCATTATCTTCAGACATTGCGAAGAACATCGTCGCCATGGGTTGCATTTTTGGATACGCTCATGCGTAGTCATAACTCCGAAATAACAATTCACATTGATTGGATTCTTCATTTCTCGAACGAGATGGGTCATATGCATAGTTTTTTCGGTCCCCATATTATTGATACGATATTGATTGGCATAAAATTTTATTTTAAATCCGCTCATTGACAGTTGATTTAATTGACAACATGCTAACTCCTCTTATTTTGGAGATGCAGATGTTGAAGACCAAAGTGAGAATGCAAGTTGGACTTGCAAGGCGGAAAGAGTTCCCCTTCTTTCACTATAATTGCATTTTCTCACATTATTGGGGTGTAATGAAAGTGGAAAGGAGACTTAGATCTTGTAGTTAGGTCGTTTGGTTAGTCTGCCTCATGCTTTGAAAGCTTATAAGGGAAAGACTTTCAAAGTACAAAAAAATACAAGAACAACTTGATCTAAAAATAATTAATCTCCTCAATTAATATTATTTATTAAAGTGCATTCTTAAATTCAGATGAAATCTCTCAACTCATTAAACAAGATGCTTGAGATCCATCAATTGACTGGTCCAAACTATTCAGATTGGATCTGTAATTTGGAACCCGCACTTGAGACAAAGCACATAGCATATGTGTTCTCGTTTATGAAGAATGAGAACCCTCGGACAAACGATGCCCGTGAGTTCAACAAGAAGCAGGACTAGGATCATTCGATCGCTCGTTGCTACATTCTTTGATCATTGTCTAATGTGCTTCAGGAGCAACTTATAGACTATGAATCCTCTCATGACATCCTCTTGAATATAACGGATATGTATGGAGATGTGAACCGCACTCTTTCGACATTAAGGTCCACTAAGGACATTATGAAGAAAGTATATCCGTCTAGCGGTGTAATGGTTACACAGGTCAAAGGGAAGCACAATAGGAAGCATGGATCTCAAAAGTGTTTGATCCAAGAGAAGAAGAATGGTCAAACTATTGATAAATCTTCTAATGCTTGACACATGTAACATCCATGGAGATGGATGTCTACCATCACTATTATAAGCCAAGATTCCGGAAGACTAACTATCCAAAATATCTAAAGTCCTTAGAGAAGGGCAATGTATAACTCGGAAAAATAAGGAATCTACATTCATCAATGAAACCAACTTACTCATAGGATATAAGTAAGTTGGATTTACAATTTTAGTGATTTTGTTCGTGTATACAATCAGTATGCATATGTTTTAAGACACTCGAAAACTCGATGAAGGAGAGATGGTCATCCAGATGGGATCCGATGCAACTATTGCAGTGATCGTCCTTGGAACATGTAGACTATCATTATCTAAGGAAGAGTCCTAGATATTAGACATTTTTCTATAAATCAGATGTTAGAAGGAACTTACTATCGGTTTCTAAACTAGTTAGACATGGATATACTTTCCTTTTCTGTAATAAACTATCATGTCATTGTGGTAATTTTACAGCATATGGTTATCTAAAGTAGGTGGACTCTGTGGATTGAACATGCATGGATGTATCGTCAGTGTCAATACCACTATTAATAAAGCCCTTAAATGATCTAGATAGGATGGATATCATTTAACTACGATATGGCATCGAAGACTTCGACATGTGTCTGTTGATAGGATTAATAGACTGGTGATGAATACCCATTCATCACTCTTTATTCTTATATTTTAGCTACAAAAACCTTTGCAAATGCATGTAGATATGTGTAAATAGGGATAATTAGCAAAAGCATGCATTGTGTAAAAACCTATAATTAGCATGTTTTTGTGCAAAAATAAAAGAATAAAGATTAAAAAGAAAAAGAGGGAAATATTTAGAATAAATATTGAGCAACCTAACCCAAGGGAGGGCTCAGCATGGGCCTGACCGCATAAAAACCAAAGTAGAGGGAGATAGGGGCTCATGTGTATATATTTATGTAAATAAAATAAAAATATTTTCCTCACCCAAAAATATGCTTGTACATATTTGTACATATTTATTAATATAAAAACAAAACAAAAAGTTAAAAAAAAACCAAAAAGATCAAAAATGCCCTTTCACCATGTACATAGACCATACTCCTATATTTATTCAACCATATAAATAAATAAAATTATTTTCTAAACTTTTTGTAAATACTCTATGCTATATATTGTAAATAAATAAAATAAAAAGAATCAAAACAAAAATCAAATAAAAATAACAAAATTAAAAATACAAAAATACATTGTACATATACCATGTATATAGATATATATATCTATTTATTTTACCTATGTATATAAATAATAAAAATAAATAAAAACACCCTTTTATTCCTTATTTTATGCTATAAATAAATAAAATATGAAATAAGGATAAAATTGAACAAAAATATTAATTAAAAATCAAAAATTAAAAACCTACATATTGTATATATACCTATATATAGCTATATATTGTAAATACCTTATTTTTATTTCCAAAAATTAATTAAAAATCACTAAAAATAGAAAAAATTAAAAGAAAAAATATTTCATGTTTTGACTTTTCCCTAATTCGGCCATTTGTTATTTTTTATTGAATTTCTAAATCTTTTAACGTGGCCTTCACCCACTGGCCCTGGGGATTGTTGACCGCCAGGTCAACTGCCCCCCCAGGACCACTTCCCGTGGGTTAGGCGCCCGACCCGACTTCACCCTATTTTAGCGCCTAAACCCGACTCACCCTCGCCTAAACCCAGGGTCCGATTCCTTCTTGATGCATCCGAGACCCTCGCCGGAGCCTCCACCTCGAGATCCGCGCTCCTGGATACCCTACCCGACCTCTTCTAGCCGGACTTGCACGCATATAAAGCTCGAGCTCCGCCACCTTCATTCCCATCTTTGGCTAATCCGCTCCACCCCCAGTGACCTCCAGTGCTCGAGCGTGAGTGACAGCTCGCTCCAGGTGCTGTCGCAGCGAGGAGAGGGGCCGGATACCACTGATCCGGCGAGTCAGCACCGCCGTGCTCCGCCCAGAGCAGGAGCCAGAGCCTCGGACGTCGACGCTCCTTGAGGCGAGGACCGGGAGCACCCCCAGCTCCAGCACAGTCGATTCATCCACCCAGGTAGACCCTATTCCCTTTCCTTTTCGTCAATTTCAGATTTCCCCCAAATCTCGCCGCCGCCGTGCTTCGTCGATTCCGACCACCTCACACCCCCATTCGATCATCGGAATCCATCGTCACCTCCGCCTTCCTCCCACGCACGTTCTCCGCACCTCCGTTCAACCCAGCTCGCACAGGAGCTGGGGATTCGATCCCCTCCGTCCATCCCCTCGCCGGAGCTCGACCACTTCGCCCCGACGCACCAGTCACCTCCACGCCGACTAACGGGGTCGAGGCACTTTGCCCTCGACCCGCGAGTCTTCTGAGCCCTTTTGCAGGTCAGAGCGAGCCCATCTGAGGGCTTGAGTCATCCGGGCCAGGAGCTTTAGCTCCGCCGACCTCGCTGGAGCCCTCCAGGGCTTGGCTGGGTCATCGGAGCCTACCATCAGCTGCGGAGCTTCATCGCGGAGCTTCTCCGATCTCCAGAGGCAGCAGACGAGGACCACCGCGTGCACAGAGGGCCGGCGAAAGTCGCCGGTGACTAGTTCTTTCAGGATCCTCGCCGACCGTCAGATTGACCTCGGCGCTCCAGATTACATCGTGTCCGTCCATCCAAGGAGCTGCAGCAACCGCCAGATCTCCCGAGGATCAATCTCAGCCGTTAGTTACTCGAGGGTTTCGTCCACCAGCGCACCACAGCCGTCCGATAGCCACGTGGAGAGCCCTCAGCCGTTCGATCAGGTCCACGTTTTCGAAGACAAAGGCGCCGTCATCCAGAGCCGTCAGATCAGCCACGCGTCACTCATCCGGCCTCCGATATTTAATAAGGGGTAAATTGTCTTATGCCCCCCTTTTCTTTTATGCATTTAGTGTTAGTCCTGTAAATATTTTTCGTATTTTATTTACGTTGGGTTATTTGCACATTGGACCTCGTACTTTAGATATTTGCTTATATACCCCTGCCTGTGTGAGCCACGTGCTTCGTCACGTGTATTCTTGGGTTATTTGCATCATACGCCCTTGTAGTCCTGGATGGTTCTGAAATGAATAAAATCTTTTTAGTATTTGCATCTATGCCCCTGTGAATGGTTTAATATTCGCATGTGCGTTTATTTGTGGGATATTTGCAACATAGCCCCCTGGACTTTTGGTACGAGTTACCAATAGGTCCTCGGGACTTGTTTTCTTTACAAATAGGACCCTGAGTGCCCCAAGCACGCGCCGCGCGCGTGATTTGCTGGGTATTTTGCACCTGGACCCCCAGAACTTAGGGTATTTGCACTTCAGTCCTTGTGCACAATACCCTCTTGTGATTTTTGAATAAAATATCAAATCACCTCCAAATTCGATGAAAATTTGACACATGGCTCCTGCCATGTTGTAGGATTTTTGAGAATTTTTGAGGACATTTCTGAGTTTATTTGCTATTTTTTAAAAATTCAAAAACTATCATTTCAGCTACTGTCTAGTTTTAAAAATCCCAAAAAAATATAAAAACACCTCTAAAAATTCTATAAAAATTTAGTACTGTTTATTTTATGTTCCTTCATTTTCTAGCCAATTTTGGCTATTTTTTCACTGCTTAAAAACCTTAAAAACTTAAAAACACCTAAAAATTCATAAAAATTCTATTAAATAATCTAAAAATCCAAAAACAATAATTTTGGTACTCAAATTTTCCTTGTTTTACCTAGTTTACAGGAAAAATACCTCCAGGCCACTTTTGAGGCCCTTAGATATTTTATCTAGGGCTTTTGGGCCTGGCTGGACAGTACCTTGCATTTTTGTTACTGTTTGATTTTTAGAAATTAAAATAAATATCAGAAAAATCCCAAAAATTCACCAAAAACATAAAAAAATATAAAACACATAAAAATATTTTTGTTTGAATTTTTGCTTGGTTTTTGTTGCATTAAATAAATTGTTGAAGTGTGCTTATTTGTGTTTCTTTTATTTTCTTCACTTATTAAAAATCCAAAAAAAATATAAAAATAATTAAAAACCACTAAAAAATATTTTGTCTTTTATTTTATTTATTTTTACTACTTCGTAGGCCTTTGGCCAACCCGTGCTCCTTGAGTTCGACCCTGGGTGCTATACCAGGTTAAACATATAGCAGGACCGCTTGCCTTGTTCTGATTGATTTTATTTGTTTTAAGTGGTTCATTTTTCTTGATGTACACATCCGAGTGATTGAGGTCGCAACGACCGTCTCAGTTACCTGATTGCCTTAGTTGCTCGGGACTTTTGTGTTATCAGAATGGCACCGTTGCCGGGGAGCACGGCTTAGTAGTTCTTTTCGTTTTTATTTTCGCGGCTTTTCGCGGTTCTTCGGAGCTCGCGGCTTTTCGCGGCTTTTTGTCTATATTTTGTTTGTTTGATTTTATTTTCCTTTTCTTTTATTTTTGTTTTTGTTTTATTTTGTGTGTTTATTTTATTTTACATTTTTGCACATATACCCTTATTTTTCATTTGCCTTTATTTTCTTTAATATTATTTGATTGGTTCTGACCACTTGATTTCTCTTGTGAGGGCCCGAGGACCGAGGCGGCTATTCTCGAGAGCCGGCGCAACCGCGGGATTCGGAGGCGGCTCCTTTCTTTGCGGAGCCGCAGGAGAGAGTGAGAGAGAGCTGAGTGGGTGAGGATTAGGGTAGATTTATTTTTGTTCATCATTATTGTAATAATACAGGACTCAGGACTTGGACTGCTTGGACATTTGTGACTTGACCGTAGCGGGTCTGTTTCGCCGAGCACCGGTGTGCTCGGGGGACCCTTAGGACCTTCGCGGTTTTTCGCGGCTTTTTCGCGGTTTTCTTTTCTTTTATTTCTGTCTTTTCCGGTTTTTCGTGGTTTTTGCTCGAGCCCCTAGACTTAGGATTTTCTGGTGAATGTGCCGTAACTAGTAGGATCCACACACCTAATTGATCATCTGTTCCTATAGATCGATAATTGGACCTACTTAAAATCAATAATAAAAATAACCGATTCATTTGCCTCCGTAGCCTACGTGCCGCAGCCCGTCCTGTAAAGCGCTTACTCCTACCCCCGATTTGTCGGATAGAGGAGGGACGGGCCAAGACCGGACTCTTTGGCTTGGAGGTCGGTGACCGGTTAGACGGCTCTTCGCTAGACTTGCTCATCTAGGACTCGGCTTTACCGCTGCATCATTTAGGTTAGTTTTATTTCTGTCTTTACTTTTATGCGCGGATCATATTGCATGTAGAGTGCTGGAGACAGGTACGCATTTCTGACTTTGCATGCATCATTGATTTATCGCGCATCGGCTTTTTCGTCTTCTCCCCCTGTTTTGGACTTAATAATCAGGAGAACCAAAAAATTCGTTAGGCCTTTTGTTTGCTTTGAAAAAGATTAAAAAAGTGAAACCATAAAATTGGGACTGCTAAAATTATTGATCTTAAAAACCGCTCACCCTAAAAACTTTGTCTTGGGGAGAGCAACCCCCTCATTGTTTGGTTTGGATGCGCGAGAGAGTGACCCGCACCCTAGGTAGAGCCCCCCGTTGCTAGTCCCGACTGATTACCGACTTTTCCGTGCGGGCCAGTCGGTTGGGTTAGCATCGGATATCCCAACAGGTCACGTAAGCGCTCTGATATTCTGTGTGTTCACCAAAATAAAATCGACAAGATAATTTGACCGAACTTTCACGGTCTTCAGCTCGCGTTGCGTTGGTGAACCGGGGGTTTGTTTTCTGATCGTAATTTTTCCAGATCTCATCCACCTTACTCGCCAGATCAAGATGATGGGTAGACGGTCTCTTAGGCAGCCTCTGGCTGCACCGCTTTCGGGCACGTCTACCTCCTCATCTAGGTTGGCTCGTGAGAGCTCAGACCCGCTCTCCGAGCCCGAGTACGACTCCACCCTGTTCCCCCTCGACCCCCTTTCTGATCTACCTGAGAGACACGGGCCCGAGGAGAGATTGATACATTTGACAGCACCTGAGTTGGGCTCGTTTGGTTTTGCAGACGTCGCCATGGCCGGCAATTCTGAGGATCGTTCCCGCACATAGCACGTTGTGATGGATCAGGGAGCGATCAACTCCACCTTGATCGCCTCATTAGAGACAGTTCAGCAGCAGTTACGCGATCAGGGAGCATTTATGATTGAGATGAGGAGAGAGTTGGAGCGCCTCCGAGCAGAACGAGATGAGCAGAGCGAGCCCGAGGAGATCCCGGATGCAGAGGCACGAGCCGCCACAGCAGCAGCAGCAGCCGCGGCCGCCGCCGCAGCGGCAGCAGCCGCGGGAGGAGGAGGACCACCTAGACCGATGCGGGAGTTGCACAACCCCGGATCTACACTGATGCACCATTGGGTGGTGGTACCTGCTATCGTGGGGGACTTCAAGTTCCCCCCGAACACCCTGCAGATGCTTCCTCGTTTTCACGGACTCGCCACTGAGGAGCCCCACCTTCACCTCCAGGAGTTTCTGATGATCTGCAGTACTGTCCATGACCGGCATGTGGACCAGGACACGATCCGGATGATAGCCTTCCTGTTTTCACTGGCAGATAGAGCAGCCACCTGGCTGAAGCATCTTGGGAGGTTTGTCTATACCTGGGAGCAACTCCGCACCGAGTACTTGAACAAGTACTATCCACTCGGGCGGACGAATGTAGCGAGGGCCCTGATCAGCAACTTCTCCATGTTCCCCAACGAGCAGTTTCACGAGGCATGGGAGAGGTTCCGAGAGCTCCTGGACAGATGCCCGCACCACAACATCACGAAGCCGAACCTTGTGCAGAGCTTCTTCAGCGGGTTGACACCAGAGCTACAGGGCCTGGTGAACGCTTCTTGCGGCGGGTCCTACTTCGCCAAGGACCACGACCAGGTCTGGGCCATCTTCGAGGAGATGGCTGAGAACTATATGGTGATGTCTCAGACCAGGTTGTATACTCAGAAGACCCAGCCACATCAGCCAGGACCCGTGCAGTACCAGCGGATAGCACGGGTAGATGCAGGTCCATCCAGTTCGTCCGCAGCCGCAGCAGCACAGGCAGAGTCGTCAGCTGCGGACATGGGCATTATCAGCGAGAAGCTGGACCGCATGGAGCTGATCGAGAAGAAGCAGTGACAGAGTATCACGCAGATGGAGCAGATGGCACAGGTTCTGAGCGACATGAAGACACAGCTCATGTGTCTCCAGGAGGCATAGACGGCTTCTCAGCCCCGTCTTCAGTCGCGAGGCGACGCCGGCAGCAGCAGCAGCTCGTCCCAGCGTTCCAGCACCCACGTGCAGCCTAGACAGGTCCATCTTGTACATGCGGAGCCGTACCAGCAGCCACAGCCCACCTACCAGTCCCCACCATCTCCAGAGATGCAGATGGTGGTCTACCAGCCGGACCAGCCTCTGGAAGTACTCCCGCCAGCCCCCTACGATGCCGAGCCGTTGATGGATGTCAACGGGATTTGGTATGACCGCCCCCAGCCTGGGATCCGACGAGACCATCCTGTATTCAGGTGGGGGAGTGGTGGTACCCAGCCCCAGCAGCAGCCGTCAGGACAGGGAGGGCAGTACTCCCAGCAGAGAGATCACCACCAGCCTTAGCAGCAGCAGCCCCCAGCATATCAGCAGCACCAGCCATCCTTCGGTCCTCGTCCCTATCAGCAGCAGGGACAGTCGTGGAGACGTGAGCAGCAGGCTCACCCAGTTCAGCAGCAACACCCTTCCTCATATCCCTCTTACCAGCACCAACAGCAGCAGTTCCAGCAGCCTCACCCACAGAGAGGCTACCCGTCGGGCTCCCACGAGAGCCCTGCTTTGGATGACATCGCCCGCCTCCTCACGGACCAGCAGGCCACATTCAGACGGGAGATGGACGAGTTCCGCCAGGAGATGCGGGACTTGGTGAGAGGGAAGGCCGCCATTCCAGCCCAGATTGAGCCGAACCCGAACAACCTCAAGAGGAAATCTGAGCAGGTAGTACATACTGAGTTTGCCACTCCTAGTGACCCATTTGATGATACATCTTCGGATCTATTCGATGCTGATTTTGTCACACTTAGGAGCGGTAGGACCCCAGCAGGCGGCGGCGCCTCATCTGAGCTTCACCACGAGGACACTTCAGAGGCACCACATGAGGAGGAGGAGAGCGGTACTGAGGCCGCTCCAGATGATGACGGTGGCACTGAAGCCACCAAGGATGCTGATCCCACCGGCGGTACTGAGGCCGCCGCTTCACCAGATCTAGGAGGTGGTACTGACGCCACCAGTTCAGCCGAGCCAGCCCGCGGTACTGATGCCGCGAGACGTCTACCAGCAGCAGCAGCACAGCCAGCCCACGGTGGTACTGAGGCCACCGGTGTTAGTATAGAGAGAGATGTTGTTTTTCCTCACCGTGTTGTATCTCAGGACTTTGGTGTGAATAAAGGAAAAGGTTTAGTTTCTTCTGGTCCCACTGTGGTGCATGATGTATGTGTGGATCCGGTCATCGAACCGTCTAGGCCTTTTCCTAGTCCTTCATCTGAGAAGGACCCTGTGATCCCCTTCCCTAGAGCCCTTCAGATGGGGAAGGGGAAGAAAAAAGAAAAAGATCCAAAAAAGAGAGAGCTTGAGGAGTTCAGCTAGAGCATGATTGATCGATTCCACATCCAGCTGACCCTTCAGGAGGCTTTGCAGCACATCCCCCTTCTCCAGCGATCTTTGAGAGAGAGGACTACAGTCAGGAGGAGGAGGAGGAACCACACTTCAGAGATCCATGTGCTGACCAAGGCCACGTGTTTTGCGATCCAGAACTGCCTGCCAGCCAAGAGGCCAGATTCAGGGGCCCCGTATGTCAGATGCCAGATTAGTGAGCAGAGGTTCGACCGTACTCTACTAGATAGCAGATCGTCGATCAACCTTCTTCCGGCAGCCCTTCTCGACCGCTTTGAGTTGGGCACTCTTCGACAGAGCAGGACAGTCCTTCAGTTCGCTGATCGATCTGTCAAGAGGCCGAAGGGGTTATTACGAGACGTTATCGTCACGATTCAGGGCCTGAAATTCCCCGTGGACTTCGTAGTGTTGGACATGGAGATCCCTGAGTCAGTGGCCGATACCCCCATCATCCTTGGTCGTCCGTTCTTGGCCACAGCCAAGGCGGTGACTGATCATGACAGCGGGAAGGTGTACTTTCGCGTCGAGGGCGAGAGTATACAAATAGAAACGGTCGAGGACTACAGAGCTAGATGCAGAGCCCGCTCAGAGGCTACTACAGATACAGAGCAGCTGACAGACGCAGAGCCAGACATCCACCAAGACTGTGATTTTGTGATCACAGACGATGAGGCAGCTTGGGCAGATCTTGAGACACAGACCATCCTCTCACTTTCAGATACAGCTGATGCCGAGATAATAGCAGAGGAGAGTCTGGAGAGCACAGCCTTGGACCAGGATACCATAGAGGCAGCAGAGCCGGTCCTTGATCGCAGCACGATGTGTAGTGATGGTGGTACTGAGGCCACCTTGTTTTCCGGTGGTACTGATGCCACCGCAGTTGATACAGATCCCTCGGATTCAGAGTCTGATTGGGCCGATTGTTATGATCAGATGCCAGACCTGAGTTCACCTGAGCCTATAGAGGAGGAGGAGGCAGATGCAGAGCAGACCAGAGACAGTGCGGTTGAGCAGCCTTCTCCCGACCCAGTTTGCGAGAGTACGCTTTCACTTTCCCAGGCAGATTTGGCCGACTTAGCAGCTTTCACTCAGTTTCTTCCGCAGCCAGATTTTCCAGCACCCAGCATTCCAGAGCTGAAGCCGCTCCCTACTTCGCTGAAGTACCGATTCCTTGCGGGCGAGCCAGAGATGTACCCAGTCATCATCTCCGCTGAGTTGACTGGAGAGCAGGAATCCCGTTTGATGGGGGTTCTTGAAAAGAACTGCAAGGCGATCGGATGGAGCGTAGCAGATCTCCATGGGATTAGTCCATCAGTGTGCTCCCACCATATCTATCTCGAGGAAGGGGCGAAGCCGTCGCGTGAGTTCCAGCGGCGACTGAACCCCAACCTACGAGAGGTCGTGATGAAGGAAATATCGAAATGGTGGAGTGCAGATTTTATTTATCCCATTTCTGACTCCAAGTGGGTCAGCCCCTTGCATGTGGTGCCTAAGAAGACGGGCATCACGACTGTGATCAGTGAGTCGGGAGAGGAGATCGCTACACGGGTACCCACCTCTTGGAGGGTTTGTGTTGACTACAGGAGACCCAACCAAGCCACCAAGAAGGACCATTTCCCCCTGCCTTTTATTGACCAGATCATTGAGAGACTGGCAGGGAAGAGCCATTATTGCTTCCTGGATGGGTACTCGGGCTACAACCAAGTGGCCATCGCTCCTGAGGATCAGGAGAAGACCACCTTTACCTGTCCCTTCGGCACATATGCTTTTCGACGCATGCCATTTGGGCTATGCAATGCCCCTGCAACATTTCAGAGGTGCATGCTGTCGATCTTCTCGGACATGGTAGGGGAGTGTTTGGAGGTCTTCATGGACGATTTCTCGGTCTACGGCGACGGATTCGACTCTTGTCTTGACTGCCTAGACCGAGTACTCCAGCAATGTATTGAGTATCATTTGGTGCTATCTTGGGAGAAGAGTCACTTCATGGTGACTCAGGGGACGGTGCTTGGCCACATCATCTCCAACAGGGGCATGGAGGTTGATCCGGCCAAGGTTGATGTCATTAGGAAACTCGCACCGCCGTCCAATCTGAGGCAGCTACGGTCATTCCTGGGGCACGTTGGATTTTATAGGAGGTTCATTCAGGATTTCAGCAGGATTGCCCGACCGTTGACTGACCTTTTGACGAAAGACACCGAGTTCCTTGTCGATGACAAGTGTCTTTCGTCATTCGCGACTCTCCAGCAGTGTGTCATAGAGGCTCCTGTCCTCCAGCCGCCCGATTGGTCTCTCCCATTCGAGATCATGACGGACGCCTCCGATTTTGCCGTAGGGGCAGTGCTGGGACAGAGGAGGGATGGAGTTCCATTTGCCATACACTATGCTAGCCGCACATTGGATTCCGCCCAGCGGAATTACACCGTCACAGAGAAGGAGATGCTAGTCGTAGTGTTTGCCCTGGATAAGTTCAGATCATATATCATCGGATCTAGAGTGACTTTGTTTACAGATCACACCGCCATCAGGTACCTCATGGCAAAGAAGGATGCCAAGGCAAGACTGACTAGATGGATCCTTCTACTCCAGGAGTTCGACATTGAGATCAAGGATAAGCCTGGAGTCAAGAATGTGGTGGCGGATCATCTCTCCCGACTAGAGCAGCCTGAGGATTCTGAGCAGATTGACCCTATTAGAGATACCTTCCCAGATGAGGCGATTCTTGCTATCGCCTCACTCCCATGGTACGCCGATATTGTGAACTTTCTCGTTGTTGGGAAAGTCCCACAAGATTGGCCCAGACAGAGACTTGAGACCTTCCTTGCGAAGGCCAAGTCCTACCATTGGGAGGATCCCATCCTTTACAACGAAGGAGGGGATAGCGTCTGGCGTCGGTGTATTCCTCAGGAGGAACACCATAGCGTCCTCACTTACTGCCACAAGCTTGAGGCAGGAGGACATCATTCTGGGAGGAGAACGGCACAGAAAGTGCTCCAATCCGGCTTGTGGTGTCCTACCCTCTTCAAGGACTCAGATGAGTTCGTGAAGAGGTGTACTGACTGTCAGAGGATGGGCACTTGTGGACAGCGTGATATGATGCCGATGCAGCCCATTCACTTCTGTGAGGTTTTTGACGCATGGGGCATCGATTTCATGGGTCCATTCCCTAAGAGTCAGGGATTTGAGTACATTCTGTTGGCTGTCGATTATGTGAGTCGTTGGGTGGAGGCTATCCCCGCCCGAGCCGCTGATGCGAGGACAGTTTGCAGATTTTTGAGGAAGCACATCATCACGCGGTTCGGGGTTCCACGAGTTCTGATTTCTGATGGGGGATCTCACTTCATCAACGACCAGGTGAAGGCACTTGCCAACGAGTTCGGCATAGACCATCGTGTAGCTACACCTTACCATCCACAAACGAATGGTCTAGCCGAAGTGTCGAATAGGGAGATCAAGACTATATTGCAGAAAGTCGTCCGCCCTGACCGAAAGGATTGGTCACAGCTTTTGGACTCGGTCTTGTGGGCATATAGGACGTCTTTCAAGACACCTTTGGGCACATCTCCCTTTCGCCTCGTGTATGGCAAGCCATGCCATTTACCTGTTGAGCTGAGGCACAAGTCACTTTGGGCAGTCACAGATATTATCATGGATCTAGATGGTATGGGAGACCAGAGGAGGGCAGAGCTAGCTGCCCTGGAGGAGCTTAGAGATGCAGCTTTCTCAAGCAGCCTACATTATAAGGAGAAAGTCAAGGAGTGGCATGATTCTCATATCAGCCACAAGCATTTTGAGATTGGACAGAGAGTATGGCTGTTTGATGCGAGGCTACGCCTATTTCCAGGGAAGCTACAGAGCAAATGGAAAGGACCTTATCTGGTTAGAAAGGTACACGACAACGGTAGCATCGACATATCCGAGTTGTCTTCTGAGAGTACCTTTCGAGTGAACGGCCAGCGGCTCAAGCCATTTCTAGATCATGAGCCGCGAGTCGTTGATCTTGCCCCTATTCATTTTGCGTGAGATGTGGTCTTTGACTCACATCTAATGCATCTCACGCCTGAGTTTCACTGATCTCCCGTTGTATATAGATCCAGATGTCCATATCATCACACACTTTAGTCCCACATCCCTTCCTTCATCTTGTGATTATGCTATACTTAGGGTGCACTTTACCCTAAGTATAGGGGGGATGTGAGGCCTTTCGGGCATTTCTTTTGTTTCTGTCTACCCCTGTTTTGCTGCCTATACTTAGGGATATTTCACCCTAAGTATAGGGGGGGTAGACCCTGTACATTCTGCACTCAGGTTTTCCCTTAGTATACAGCCTGCTATACTTAGGATTACTTGATCCTAAGTATAGGGGGGAGACCTGAGTCCCTCTTGACTTTTCATTCTTCTTTTGTATAGCTTTCCTTTTCACTTCCCTATACCTAGCACGAGTTATGTCTTCTTCATCGCTCTTGACTCTGAGGACATCGTTCGAGCTAAGTATAGGGGGGTGTGTATATATTTCATATATACTTTAGCCATAACTCGTACTTTGTGTGAGTGTGTTAATAAATAAAATGGCTAAAAACCACAAAAATTAAAATTTTTTTTCATGTACATAATCTTCTTTTATTTGCACATACATAGCTAGTGTACAAATTATTTTTGTAAAAATGATTTCAAAAATCTTTTGTGTAAAGCTTGTGTAAATATTTTCTTAGCAAAATTATGTATATAGTACAAAATTTTTCCAAAATGTTTTGAAAATCAAAAGTTTGCAAAAATCTTGTGTAAATGTGTGTAAATATCTTTTTGCAAAACTTGCACTTCATGCATCATCCATTCATGATTTCAAAACATTTTTCAAAAATTTTGCATGTTTGTAAAATTTGTGTAAATAAGCATCTTGTTGTACATATGTATATAGTTTTTCTGGATGATCGTTGACATTTAAACTAGCCTGGAATCAAATTGAGAAATGGAGCTTGATTAATCTTAATCCACCTAACTTCTAAGAGGAACCTTATAGGACTTAGGTTTAAGGCTTTTCAGGTCCATGGTGACTTAATTCTTTGAGTCCACTAGGCTATGATCACATGTCATCTCAATGAGCCTAAGTAGAGCACTTAACAACAACACATGACTCATATAGATTATGGCTTTACTTGGACAACTGCACTATGCACCGAGCTCTCTACGGATGAGATGGTGAGGAGGCAGTCTTCCTTGACTTGGGGTAGTATATGAGGGTAGTACTTCTAGGCGGAACCTCTCTTCTTCTTATAGTGAAGGAAGTGCGTCTCAACTTGGTCTGGTTGCCATGAAATCTAACGACGGGAGTTGTGGGCTGCAATAAAGCTTCAAAAGAGGGATAGTCTACTGGCTCAAGAGGAAAAACTCCTTGTATATATGCTGCACATGTATATGTTGTACAGATGCACTTGAAAAAAAAAAGGTGCAAAAAGAAAAGAACTCCAAAAAAAGTGGTGGGTCTGAGAGAAAATGATAATCCCACCGGAGTATGTATATAAGTGCAATAAGCAAAGCTTGGTTTCATGATCCACCTGTTGTAGCTTGCAGCAGGGAGACTTGGCTACACTGGTCAAGCTCCCAAGGGTACTTGGCTACACTGGCCTTGACCCATTCTCTTCTTCCCCCTCTTCTTGAGCCGGTTGAACTTGAACTTAGAAGGGAATACCCCGCTCCTCGAGGAAAGAGTGGCCAGATTGAGGTCATAGAGTTACCTTGTTGAGGAGGGTTGTCAAGTTGCCATTTCTGAGGTGGAGAGCTTAGACCTCACTTTCACAGGACAAGAAAAGATTCATGGTCTTTAGGGTTTGTGCTTGATGACTTGTTCTGATCTGGAGCATTGAGGAGTCTTGATTATAGAATTAGTGGAACTTAGAGGCTGTTAGGTTTTAAGCTTAAGTCTAAATAAGGTTCCGACACATTAATAATCCAAAGATCTGATTGAGCTCCATATCTCAATTTAATGAGGGCAAGTTTAATAATCAACCTTGATCCATGTACATCCTCTTTTTCTTTTTCTTTCTTTCTTTTTCACTTCTTTTTCAAATAAGTGTTTGCTAAGGGACTAGCAAAGTTAAGTATAGGGGGTGATGAATACCCATTCATCACTCTTTATTCTTATATTTTAGCTACAAAAACCTTTGCAAATGCATGTAGATATGTGTAAATAGGGATAATTAGCAAAAGCATGCATTGTGTAAAAACCTATAATTAGCATGTTTTTGTGCAAAAATAAAAGAATAAAGATTAAAAAGAAAAAGAGGGAAATATTTAGAATTAATATTGAGCAACCTAACCCAAGGGAGGGCTCAGCATGGGCCTGACCGCATAAAAACCAAAGTAGAGGGAGATAGGGGCTCATGTGTATATATTTATGTAAATAAAATAAAAATATTTTCCTCACCCAAAAATATGCTTGTACATATTTGTACATATTTATTAATATAAAAACAAAACAAAAAGTTAAAAAAAACCAAAAAGATCAAAAATGCCCTTTCACCATGTACATAGACCATACTCCTATATTTATTCAACCATATAAATAAATAAAATTATTTTCTAAACTTTTTGTAAATACTCTATGCTATATATTGTAAATAAATAAAATAAAAAGAATCAAAACAAAAATCAAATAAAAATAACAAAATTAAAAATACAAAAATACATTGTACATATACCATGTATATAGATATATATATATATATCTATTTATTTTACCTATGTATATAAATAATAAAAATAAATAAAAAACACCCTTTTATTCCTTATTTTATGCTATAAATAAATAAAATATGAAATAAGGATAAAATTGAACAAAAATAATAATTAAAAATCAAAAATTAAAAACCTACATATTGTATATATACCTATATATAGCTATATATTGTAAATACCTTATTTTTATTTCCAAAAATTAATTAAAAATCACTAAAAAATAGAAAAAATTAAAAGAAAAATATTTCATGTTTTGACTTTTCCCTAATTCTGCCATTTGTTATTTTTTATTGAATTTCTAAATCTTTTAACGTGGCCTTCACCCATTGGCCCTGGGTATTGTTGACCGCCAGGTCAACTGCCCCCCCCAGGACCACTTCCCGCGGGTTAGGCGCCCGACCCGACTTCACCCTATTTTAGCGCCTAAACCCGACTCACCCTCGCCTAAACCCAGGGTCCGATTCCTTCTTGATGCATCCGAGACCCTCGCCGGAGCCTCCACCTCGAGATCCGCGCTCCTGGATACCCTACCCGACCTCTTATAGCCGGACCTGCACGCATATAAAGCTCGAGCTCCGCCACCTTCATTCCCATCTTTGGCTAATCCGCTCCACCCCCAGTGACCTCCAGTGCTCGAGCGTGAGTGACAGCTCGCTCCAGGTGCTGTCGCAGCGAGGAGAGGGGCCGGATACCACTGATCCGGCGAGTCAGCACCGCCGTGCTCCGCCCAGAGCAGGAGCCAGAGCCTCGGACGTCGACGCTCCTTGAGGCGAGGACCGGGAGCACCCCCAGCTCCAGCACAGTCGATTCATCCACCCAGGTAGACCCTATTCCCTTTCCTTTTCGTCAATTTCAGATTTCCCCCAAATCTCGCCGCCGCCGTGCTTCGTCGATTCCGACCACCTCTCACCCCCATTCGATCATCGGAATCCATCGTCACCTCCGCCTTCCTCCCACGCACGTTCTCCGCACCTCCGTTCAACCCAGCTCGCACAGGAGCTGGGGATTCGAGCCCCTCCGTCCATCCCCTCGCCGGAGCTCGACCACTTCGCCCCGACGCACCAGTCACCTCCACGCCGACTAACGGGGTCGAGGCACTTTGCCCTCGACCCGCGAGTCTTCTGAGCCCTTTTGCAGGTCAGAGCGAGCCCATCTGAGGGCTTGAGTCATCCGGGCCAGGAGCTTTAGCTCCGCCGACCTCGCCGGAGCCCTCCAGGGCTTGGCTGGGTCATCGGAGCCTACCATCAGCTGCGGAGCTTCATCGCGGAGCTTCTCTGATCTCCAGAGGCAGCAGACGAGGACCACCGCGTGCACAGAGGGCCGGCGAAAGTCGCCAGTGACTAGTTCTTCCAGGATCCTCGCCGACCGTCAGATTGACCTCGGCGCTCCAGATTACATCGTGTCCGTCCATCCAAGGAGCTGCAGCAACCGCCAGATCTCCCGAGGATCAATCTCAGCCGTTAGTTACTCGAGGGTTTCGTCCACCAGCGCACCACAGCCGTCCGATAGCCACGTGGAGAGCCCTCAGCCGTTCGATCAGGTCCACGTTTTCGAAGACAAAGGCGCCGTCATCCAGAGCCGTCAGATCAGCCACGCGTCACTCATCCGGCCTCCGATATTTAATAAGGGGTAAATTGTCTTAGGCCCCCTTTTCTTTTATGCATTTAGTGTTAGTCCTGTAAATATTTTTCGTATTTTATTTACGTTGGGTTATTTGCACATTGGACCTCGTACTTTAGATATTTGCTTATATACCCCTGCCTGTGTGAGCCACGTGCTTCGTCACGTGTATTCTTGGGTTATTTGCATCATACGCCCTTGTAGTTCTGGATGGTTCTGAAATGAATAAAATCTTTTTAGTATTTGCATCTATGCCCCTGTGAATGGTTTAATATTCGCATGTGCATTTATTTGTGGGATATTTGCAACATAGCCCCTTGGACTTTTGGTACGAGTTACCAATAGGTCCTCGGGACTTGTTTTCTTTACAAATAGGTCCCTGAGTGCCCCAGGCACGCGCCGCGCGCGTGATTTGCTGGGTATTTTGCACCTGGACCCCCAGAACTTAGGGTATTTGCACTTCAGTCCTTGTGCACAGTACCCTCTTGTGATTTTTGAATAAAATATCAAATCACCTCCAAATTCGATGAAAATTTGACACATGGCTCCTGCCATGTTGTAGGATTTTTGAGAATTTTTGAGGACATTTCTGAGTTTATTTGCTATTTTTTAAAAATTCAAAAACTATCATTTTAGCTACTGTCTAGTTTTAAAAATCTAAATAAATATAAAAACACCTCTAAAAATTCTATAAAAATTTGGTACTGTTTATTTTGTGTTCCTTGATTTTCTAGCCAATTTTGGCTATTTTTCACTGCTTAAAAACCTTAAAAACGTAAAAACACCTAAAAACTCATAAAAATTCTATTAAATAATCTAAAAATCCAAAAACAATAATTTTGGTACTCAAATTTTCCTTGTTTTACCTAGTTTACAGGAAAAATACCTCCAGGCCTTTTTGAGCCCTTAGATATTTTATCTAGGGCTTTTGGGCCTGGCTGGACAGTACCTTGCATTTTTGTTACTGTTTGATTTTTAGAAATTAAAATAAATATCAGAAAAATCCCAAAAATTCACCAAAAACATAAAAAAATATAAAACACATAAAAATATTTTTGTTTGAATTTTTGCTTGGTTTTTGTTGCATTAAATAAATTGTTGAAGTGTGCTTATTTGTGTTTCTTTTATTTTCTTCACTTATTAAAAATCCAAAAAAAATATAAAAATAATTAAAAACCACTAAAAAATATTTTGTCTTTTATTTTATTTATTTTTACTACTTCGTAGGCCTTTGGCCAACCCGTGCTCCTTGAGTTCGACCCTGGGTGCTATACCAGGTTAAACATATAGCAGGACCGCTTGCCTTGTTCTGATTGATTTTATTTGTTTTAAGTGGTTCATTTTTATTGATGTACACATCCGAGTGATTGAGGTCGCAACGACCGTCTCAGTTACCTGATTGCCTTAGTTGCTCGGGACTTTTGTGTTATCAACTGGTAAAGGACGGACCTCTAGATTTCCAATAAGTATATGATTTACTAACTTGCGAACATTGTATTCGTGGAAAAATGTCCACGGCACCCTTCTCTAAGAAAGGTGAAAGATGCGGAGGTATAATTAACAAAATACATATTGATGTATGCGATCCCGTTCATATTACAACTCATAATGGCCATCAATATTATGCGGACTTTATTGATGATCATTCGGAGTATGGTTTGCCTTCTTATTATGTCACAAATACGAAGCATTTGAAAAGTTCAAAGAGTTCATGTCTTTGGTTGAGAACCAAACTGGAAAGAAGATCAAATAAATTCGATACGTTCGACGTGGCAAATACATCTCAGATGTTAAAGAGAGAGGAATTATTTCCAATCTCACTCCTCCAGGTACTCCTCAACTCAGCAGAGTTGTAGAGAGATGCAACATAACCATATTGTACACGGTAAGATCACCAACGAGTAGAGAAAACTTACCTCTTAGTTTTTGGGGACATGCAGTAGAGACTGTCGTTTTTGTCCTAAATAAGATTCCATCTAAGGATGCAATAGAACCCCGCACGAGCTTTGGTATGGTAAGCCGAGTGTAAGACATTTAAGGATTTAGGTTTGTTTGGTCCATGCTAAAAATGTGGATTTGGAATCTCATAATAGAGAGTGTTACATCTCATGCAAAATGAATAGGGGCAACATCAACAATCAACAGATCATGATCTAGATATGGCTTCAGGTGCTGACTGTTAACTCGAAAGGTGGACTCATATGACATCTCAGATATATCAATGCTGCCATTGTCATGCACCTTTCAGACCAAGTATGGTCCTTTCTACTTGCTCTGCAACTTCCCTGGAAATAGTCTCAACCTGGCATCGAATAGACATACTCATTGGTTCAGCTCAAACTGCTTATAGCTGATATGATAATCATGCCATATCTTCACTCACTCCTTATACTGTAGGCTACTTGAAAAGGCTGTACCTCTAAGCTCCTCCAGGGCTGCCAATTCAGCTTTCTTCTGATCTCCTATACTCTCTAGATCCAATAATATCTCAGTGACTGCCCATAGTGACTTGTGCTTTATCTCCGCAGGTAAATGGCATGGATTTCCATAAATGAGATGAAAGGGATACGTAGCCAAAGGTGTATTTAAGGAAGTCTGATATGCCCACAAGATCAAGTCCAAAAGCTGTGACCAATCCTTTCGATCTGGGTAGACGACCTTTTGCAATATAGTCTTGATCTCCATGTTCGATACTTCAGCAAGACCATTGGTCTGACGGCAATAAGGAGTGGCTACTTGATGGTCTATGTTGAACTCGTTATCTAGGGCCTTTACCTTGTCATTGATAAAATGAGACCCTCCTTCAGATATCAAAACTCTAGGCACCCCGAACCGTGAAATGATATTTTGCCTCAAAAATCGGAGAACTGTCTTAGCATCTGCGGTTCAAGCGGGAATGAGCTCAACCCAATGACTCACATAATCAACAACCAACAGAATGTACCCAAATCCCTGACTCTTAGGGAATGGACCCATGAAATCGATGCCCCGTGCATCAAAAACCTTACAGAAGTGACTGGGCTGCATCGACATCATATCACGCTGTCCACAAGTGCCCATCCTCTGATAGGCAGTACACCTCTTCACGAATTCATCAGAATTCTTGAAGAGGGTAGGCCACCATAGGACATATTGGAGCACTTTCTGTGTTGTTCTCCTCCCAGAATGATGTCCTCCTGCCTCAAGCTTGTGCTTGTATGAGAGGATGCTATGGTGATGCTCCTGAGGAATGCACTGATGCCTGACGCTATCCCCTCCTTCTTGATAAAGGATGGGATCCTCCCAATGGTATGACTTGGCCTTCGCGATAAAAGTCTCAAGTCACTATCTGGTCCAACCTTGTGGAACTTTCTTGGTGACAAGATAGTTCACAATGTCGACGTACCATGGAAGTGAGGCGATAGCAAGGATCGCCTCATCTGGGAAGGTCTCTGTAATAGGTTATGTATGCTCTGAATCCTCAATATTTTCCAATCGGGAGAGATGATCCGTCACCACATTCTTAACTCCAGACTTATCCTTAATCTCAATGTCAAACTCTTAGAGTAGAAGGATCCATATGGTCAATCTCTCTTTGGCATCCTTCTTTGCCATGAGGTACCTGATGGCGGCATGATCAATGTAAATAGTCACTCCGGATCCAAGAATATAAGATCTGAATTTATCCAAGGCAAAGACTGCGGCTAGTATATCTTTCTCTGTGACAGTGTAGTTCCGCTGAGCAGCATCGAATGTATTGCTAGCGTAGTGAATGACATAAGGTAGTCCATTCCTCCTCTGTCCTAGCACAGTCACTATGGCAAAATCAGAAGCATCCATCAGAATCTCGAATGGGAGAGACCAATCATGCGGCTGAAGGATAGGAGCCTCAACAACTAATCCCTTGAGAGTCTCGAAGGACGTAAGATACTATCATCTACACTAAACTCGGTGTCTTTCATCAGCAGATCAATGAGCGATCGGGCAATCCGACTGAAGTCTTGAATGAAATGTCGGTAGAAATCGACATGCCCCAGAAAAGAACGCAACTGCCATAAATTAGACGGTGGATTGAGTTTCTTGATGATATCCTCCTTGGTCGGATCGACCTCCATGCCCCCGTTGGAGATGATATGACCAATCACCATCCCCTGAGTCACCATGAAGTGACTCTTCCCCTAAGATAGAACAAGATGGACCTCGATACAGCGCTGAAGCACACGGTCTAAGCAGTCGACATAAGCATACAACTATCGTCGTAGACCGAGAAATCATCCATGAAGACCTCTAAGCAATCACCCACCATGTCTGAAAAGATGGATAACATGCATCTTTGGAATGTCGCCGGAGCGTTACATAGACCAAAGGGCATCCGTCTGAAAGCATAGGTCCCAAACGGACAGGTGAATGTCGTTTTTGTCCTGGTCTTCGGGTGCTATGGCCACCTGATTGTAATCGGAGTACCCGTTAAGAAAGCAGTAATGACTCTTCCTGGCTAACCTCTCAATGATCCGATCAATAAAAGATAGCGGGAAATCATCCTTCTTGGTGGCATGATTCAATCGCTTATAGTCCACACAGACCCTCCAAGAAGTGGGTACCTGGGTAGCGATCTCCTCTCCAGACTCACTTACAAATGTAGTGATGCCCGTCTTCTTGGGCACCACTTGTAATGGACTAACCCACTTGGAGTCGGAGATGGGGTAGATAAAATCGACGCTCCACCATTTTGATATCTCTTTCATGACCATATTTTGATGGTTTGAGTTCACCCGTCATTGGAACTCACGCAATGGCTTAACGTCCTCTTCGAGATAGAAATGGTAGAAGCATAGGGCTGAACTTATTCCTTGGAGATCAGCCACGCTCCATCCAATCACCTTGCGGTTTCTTTCAAGAACCTCCCGAGATTCTTGCTCTCCAGTCAAATCTGCTGAGATAAGGACTAGGTACATCTCATGCTTGTTGGACATGCGAGCCCACGGCGAGCCATTATGCAATAAATGTTATTACGAATATCATTCCCTGATCTGAAATGAAGAATACATAATTTGCATAATAGGTCCCTTAGTACAATTAGGGTTATGTACCGTGGCCATCTTGATGATCATCCAACTGTTGATTGAAATATTGAATCATAGAGGCTGGTGCTTGGATGGACATCTAAAGAGTTAGATTGAGGACTCATCAAGCACCGTCAAATGATTGTTAAGAGATGATCTCCAGCCTGAGTAGGAGATGGAAATCCTTTCTCATTTAGGCTGATATCTAACCGACCTCTTGATGCAGGTCCTTTGCATAAGAATATAGATTCGAAGGTGTTAGATAAGTTAGGTCAAAGAGTTGACTTAATGAGATCGAGATGACCAAAGTCCTATATCGTATGCTGTCACGATATAGGCACGCATCCTCCGACCGGAGATAGAAGTGTTACTATATGTATGAGTATGTACATTTGGCAGACCAATAGGTTGATGACCTAATCAAGGTCTATACACCGGCGTGCTAGTGTGCATATAAGGGCATATGAGTAATACGATCTCTCAAAGGGATCATACAGGTTCATTACTGAACTGGAAGACATGATCTTACTCATGAGATATTGGGAAGAATCAAATTCCGTGCACGGTCATCTCGCTTTGGAAGCTTGACTGAATTTGTAGGTTTGATATATACTTTTGGAAAGTATATGATCAACACCTGGGTATGATATTTGCTTTTGGAAAGTATATGATCGATACCAACTCCCAATAGTCAGATGAGAAACTTAATGATAAATCCCTAAAGTAGACAGTGTAAAATTGATCATATACTTCGGGATTATTCTGGGTCTTCCAGTATGCAGGATGTACAGGTATTGGGAATACCTGAGGGTGATGTGATCATAAACGGTTGTATAACCATGACACATCCATTTCTAGGGAGTGATGAAACAGGTCTGGATTTTAGTGACTCCTCTCAGTAGAGAAGTAATCTAATCTTAGTCTGAATGTTGGACATTGATCTGAATGTGATTCAGATGCAATGAGAAGATTAGATTTGCGGTCTTGATTTAATCAAGCATCTGTGGGAGGCTTGAGATCTGGATTTGAGATGTGATCTCAATATCCAAGTCGCTATATGTGGAACAATACAATCGCCCTATTGATGAATCCACATTTCATCATCTTTATTCTATCATTTTGGCCTCAAAAATCCTGGAAAATGCATGTAAATACCCTTAATTTCCGCATCTTTGAATTCATGCATATGCATGTAAATAGTGTATAAAAATATAGTTTTTAAAGCCAAAATTATAGAATAAATAAAATAAAAGAAAAAGAATAAAATATTGTAAATATTTTATGACCCGAAACCCCGAGACCTAGGCATCTAGATGAATAGGTCGACACGGAATAAAGTAGGGGGGGGATAAGGGCCAGATACAATAAAGATTTTATTCATTCTTTATACATTTTGGGACCTATTTTTGGTTCCACTTTTTATACTTCAAATAAAGAAACTTTGTACATGAAGTTGTAGATAATTAAATAAATAAAAATACAAAATTAATTTCACTGAAAAATAATATACAGATAAAAAGTTATGGTCTGAATAAGAATCCAGAATCCCAACTTCCCAGACTTGTATCTCCCTAATAAAAATTTGAAATGCATTAAAATCACCTTTAATTGCATATAACATTAACTAAGCTATTTAATGAAGGTGGTCTCGCATTTGGCAGAGCTACGGTTTGAAAGTAGAGTTTTGGACCCCTATTGTATACTTGTACAGATTAAAATACTCATTTTATTATTTATTCATTATTTTTATATTTTTATAATTTTGTAAATATTTTTATAATTTATATGTGCATTAAAATCAGAATAAAAATACAAAGGAAGCACAAAACAAAATACTTATATATAACATACATAGGTATAATACCTATATATATACCTATATAATTAATACTTATATTTTATTAAGTGTACAAAATACCTCAGAAAAATAAAATAAAAATATATTTAAGTATATAAAAATATTCAATAAATTTATAAAATAATAAACAAAAATAATAAAATTAAATTCACAAAATAAAAATAAAATATTAAAATATATTGATATATATACCTATATAAACCTAAAAAGGTAACTCTTATTTTTACACCTCATAAAAATAATTAAAAATCATAATAAAATACTTCATAAAATAATAAACATTTTTAATTTAATAACCAAAAATTAATTAATTCGTTTTCTTTTTTTAATTGAATTTATAAAACATTTTCCAGGGATTTTTCCTGGTTGGTCCACGTGGACCAACCAGGAGACAATCCACGTTGACTGCGGTCAACTGGCTGTCCTCCCTCCTCTGCCATCGTGTCAGAGTTGTGTTTGACCTCGATTTCGTCAAAATTTTGAGTGCGCCCCTTGCACCCTTTCATGTCGCGACCTGAAGCACTTTTGCTCCTCGATCATCCTTCTTTCATGCCCTAGGCTTTCCTAGGACCGAGGAGCGGCGATTCGAGCCATCTCCCTCGATCTTTGAAGCATCAGAGCCATAGTGTCAACCCTACATATTCGACCTCCGACTTTCGAGCCACTTTTGAACCTCTCCTACACAGGCTCAGCTCCCGCTTTCATGCCCCCGAGCTCGAGGAAGGTGACAGCTTCCTCTCCAGAGCTTCAGGCTGGTCGAGCGACGCCCGAGGCGGCTCCAATCACCTCCGCCATCTCCGACGTCGAGGTATCTTCTACCTCAGGTTCACCCCTTCGAGGTCTTTGTTTTCTTTCATTTTTCTTCGCATTTTATTCGCCTTAGCGGTAGGATCAAAACCCCCTAAAAATCTTCGAGTTTCATCCATCGAATCGCCTTCACGATCACCTCGCCGGCGTGCTCCTCCGGCCACCACTTCGCACCGCCGTCTCTCTCTTCGTTTCCACCTCCGCGGGGTCCAAGCATTTTGCCATGGATCCTCTCACATCTTTTTGTAGGTCTTTGCGCGTAGAAGAGAGCCTGGGGCTCGTTTTGAAGTTCGTCGAAGTTCCGTGGAGCATCCCAGCTCCGCCGCCCTCCCCAGCGAGCTCCGGCCATCCCCGGAGCTTTTTGGAGCCCCCAGGAGATAGTGCAGACCCCCAGGAGTGCCCACGACCACTTTTGGAGCTCGAAGCGTCACCGACGGTCGAGATCGAGGTCGGCCCTGTTCTTCGTCCTAGGCCGCCAGCCGTCAGATCAGGCCGCACCTCCAGATCTAGCAGCGATCGTTGGATCTCCACGAAGCTCAGCCGTCCGACCCACCAGAGGAGATCTAATCGTGGCCATCCATCCGTGAATCGTCATCGGCCATTCTTCACACGACACGTGTCAAGTGGAATCTCCACCGCCGTCGGATCGCGTCTCTTTGGGTATTTTGCATCTTCTACCCTGAGAGTTTTTGTATTTATTTTTAGTCCGTAAACTTTCATCTGTAGTTTAATTATTTCAGTACTATTTGCATCTAGGCCCTCAAACTTTCTTTATTTGCATTTAGGTCCTGTCCACGTCACCTCACGTGACCCGTGCGCGTGAGGGGTGGTGATTTTGCACAGGACCCCCTACGGGTTTGTTTATTTCGATTTAATCCAGGAAATATTTTGTAACGTGTATTATTTTTGGCTATTTTGTAACTTGGCCCCTGAGGTTTTTGTATATTGCATTTAGGTCCTTCCCAAGTGCGTGTATAGCACGTGCAGGGTCAGTAAAATTGCAGGCATGCCCTTGCGGGTTTTGATATTTGTATTTGATCCTGGAAATTGATTTATTAGTTATAATGTTTGTGGAAATTACACTTTGGCCCTTGGACTTCTGGATATTTGCATTTATACCCATGCTAGCAGTGTATTTTCTTTTTGTTGTTTCTATTTATTCCATGCATCTATAAATTCCTAAAAATCACCAAAAAATTTAGTTAAGTTCCTGTTTGATTGCTCTTTCTCGCCATATTTTTGTTTTGCATTTTTCTTGCATTTTCATATTTATAAAAATTCAAAAGTATGCATTTTTAGTACTGTTTGCATTAGAAAATACCTAAAAATTATAAAAACTTTTTAAAAATTCCAAAAAATTACTTTTTGTGTATTTTCATGTGTTTTGACTTTTGTCAAAAAATCATTAAAAATTTCAAAAAAAACTCTAGAAATTAGAAAACTCTAAAAATCTTCAAAAGATTCTTAAAAATTCTACAAAAATCCTAAAAATACAATATTTGTTTCTAAATTTTCTCTGTTCTGTTATCTTTAGTTTAAATTAATTTGGAAAATTTTCGTTACTGTTTGCTATTTTATTTCTCCATTTTGTCCCAGCCTTTTATTTTCTACACTATTTTCAGTATATTTGATTTTAAAAATACCAAAAAAATCAGAAAAATCTCTAAAATCACAAAAACATCATAAATTTATAAAAAGCTCGAAAACATTTTATTTCCTGATTTTTGAGTATTTTTCCTTATTTTTATAAATCCTTATTCCTCACTTTTCCTATATAGTTTATATATTCTATTTATAAAAAAAATAAAAACCCACAAAAATAGCATAAATAGACATTTGATCACACATCTCATTTTGCGCAGTTTGCCTTGATCTATCTTGCTTGCTCATGTGTTCGACACTCGACATATACTTGCACACTATACACACTTATTGTAGAGTTATAATAAATTTTGACTCTACATTTGCTTTTTCATTGTTTGATTGATATTGTGGGTTGATTGTTGATTGATACGGGTTTCGTGAGCGTCGCTCAGCGACACTGTGGTCCCGCCTTGTGTGGACTCTTTTGACCCTCGCCAAATCTCGATCATCAAATGGCGCCGTTGCCGGGGAGCAACATCGTATAGATTATATATTGTGATTGATTGTGATTGTGTGTTTACCATTATTGCTTCATTTGTTTCATTTTATTTGACTTACATTTTTGAGCTATCTGACCATCTCTTTGGGTTGTCTTTGTACGAGGTACCACGGATCGAGGAGGGTCGCTTTTCCTAGGTGCCTGGGCACCCACGTGAAGCCGGCTATGGCCTGTACGAAGAAGACTTAGAGTTTTTGCTGATTAGCTCTAGTTTACTTTTCTGTCTATATTTGTGTAATTAATTGTGAGAGAGAGACTCATAACTTGTAATATTCAGGACATTCAGACACTTCGACATTTCACAAGGTCCAGTGCCCGAGGGATTGTTCCCTTGGGGGCCTCGTTTGCGTGTTCTGTTTTTCTCGCCGGTTTTGTTTTCACCGAATTTTCTTTTATTTTGATTCACGAAGGTTTTGGCCCCTAGACTTAGGATTTTCTTGTGATTGTGACGTAATTGATTAGGATCCCACACTTAATACCTTTGCCTGTGCCTATAGAGCGTTAACTGGAACTAATTAATAACTCACAAACTAAAAAGCTATTTTGGTCGACCTGAGGAGTCACGTGCCGCTAGAGGTCGTATACAGCACTGACAGGATCCGTTGTGGCGGACACCGATCGGCATCAGAGACCGGACTCCGACTCCTCTTATTGACCACTTAGCTATTGTTCTTCTCGTATAGAATCTTTCGTCTAAGGACGATTTCTTCGTGCATCATATAGGTAGTTTTAATTCTGTCTTTTATTTTATGCACGGATCACCCTTCATGTAGAGTGCTGGAGCAAGGTATACACTTCTATCTTTGCATGCATCATTGTGTTTGATCGTGCATCGGATTTTATGACTTCCTCCCCCTGTTTTATTGGACCTTAAAATAACCAGGAGATCGGAAAATTCGTTAGGCGTTGTCTTTATTTCAGAAAAATACCTAAAAAAGTGAAAATCATAAAATTGTGATTGCTAATGCAAACTTGACCATAAAACTCACCTCATTTTTCAAAAAGTTTGTCTTGCGGAGAGTCACCCCCTCATTGGTTGATTTATCTGCAGCGAGAGAGTGACCCGAACACTTGGATAGAGCCACGACCGATATCTTGGTTGACTACTGGTCTTAGGTGAGTCGTTCTCCAGTGAGGATCTCTCCGTAACCGGTAAAGCGGACCGTGACGTCCTTTGCAGAGGGGGTTGATCGGGTAGCCGGTAAATGGTCCGCAACTCCTACTGGTTGGGAATGATCTCATTTGGGATTGGGACAATCGGCTAGGAGCGTTGGGTTCCCAACAGCTCGCTTAATTGCTCTGATAGATTGATTGATCACCTAACTAAAATTGACAAGATAAATGACCGAACCTTCATGGTCATCAGCTCTAGAGTTGCGTAGGTGAATCGGGGGTTTTTATTCACATCTTGTTTGCATTCCAGATCTCATCCACCCTTTTCCAGATCAAAATGATGGGAAGGAGATCCCTTAGGCCACGTCTGGTGGCACCGCTATCGAGCACTCCTTTCTATTCATCTAGGTCGTCTTCGAGGAGTCCAGACCCACTCTCTGATCCTGAGTTTACGTCGACCCTGTTCCCCCTCGACCACCCTTCTTCTTCCATCACTCAAGTGGTGTTAGAGTTTAGTGCAACACAGAGCTCAAAACATTTGACGGCATTTGAGATGGGTTCTTTTGCCTTTGCAGAGACCCAAGAAATGGACGACAGAGAGGAACACCCAGATGAGCAGAGACCACCACCATTCCTATATGATCAAGCTGCAATCAACAACTCACTATTAGCATCCTTGGAGACCATGCAGAGACAGATCAGAGACCGGGGAGTATTCATGGGTGACCTCATGAGGGAGATAGCACAAATGCGAGAGGGAAGAGACGACAGACCTAAGGGCGGTGGAGGAGATATACCAGAAGCAGCAGGTGGAGGAGGAGAACCTAACCAGGAGAGGCCGCCGCTGATGACCATGAGGCAGTTGCACAATCCAGCCGCAACCCTCACCCACCGATGGATTCAGCTTGCTCCCATTGTTGGAAACTTTGAGCTTCGCCCGCAGACCATCCAGTTATTGCCCAAGTTTCATGGGATAGCCATCGAGGAGCCTCATCTCCATCTACAGGAGTTTGAGATGATTTGCAGCACTGTCCACGACAGACTAGTGGACGAGGACACAATCAAGATGATTACCTTCCCATTCTCATTGGCTGACAGAGCAGCCTATTGGCTGAAGCACCTAGGGAGGTACGTCACATCTTGGGCACAGCTCTGGACCGAGTACTTGAACAAGTACTACCCACTCGGCCGGACCAACACAACACGAGCAATGATCAACAATTTCACCATGGTCCCGAACGAGCAGTTCCATGAGGCTTGGGATCGATTCAGAGAGCTCATCGACCAGTGTCCACATCATGACATATCCAAGCCCAATCTGGTTCAGAGTTTCTTCTGTGGGCTGACATCGGAGCTGCAGGGGCTTGTCAATGCCTCTTGTGGTGGATCTTACTTCTCCAAAGGAGAAGACGCAGTTTGGGAGATCTATGAGGGTATGGCAGAGAATTCCACAGTCATGGCCCAAGTCCGCGTCTACACACAACCGAAACTTCCACCACCGGCAGTAGAATATCAGAGGATAACACGCATTAATGCCAGTACACACACTCCGTCAACACCTGCAGCTCATACTGAATCCACCACTGCCGACATAGGGATCATTTCTGAGAAATTGGACTGCATCGAGATTCTTGAGAAGAAGCAGAGTCAAGGTCTTGCCCAGATGGACCTTTTGATGAAGACCATGAGTGACCTGAAGATGCAGATTCTTTGCATCCAGGAGGCACAGACGTCTACTCAGCAACCTCCCAGGTCACGGGCCGATACCAGTAGTAGCAGCTCCACCCACCTTTGCCTCGTACCGTCAGGTTCACCACATCCAGGCAGAGCCGGTCCAACAGCTACAGCACTACTCACTGCCACCACCATCTCAGGACACTCAGATGGTGGTCTATCAGCTGGATCAACCACTGGCAGTTCTTCCACCACCCCCGTTGAGCAGGAACCATTGATGGAAGTCAATGGGATATGGTACGACTGGTACCCACAACAGCCCGGGATTCGTCGTGATCACCCTGGATTCCGTTGGACCACTGGTGGCACCTCATCCCAGCAGCAATCTCCAGTGTAGGGCCATCAAAACAGCTAGCCATCCAGCAGCAGCCCCAGTATGCCCACTAGCAGTGCCAACAGAGTCCTCATCCCGTCTATCAGGGACATCAGTGGAGGCAGCATCAGCAGCCTTACCAGACATACTCCCAACCTCCCCACTACCAGCAGCAGCCTCATTTCCAGCAGGGGAACACTTCCGATTCTCATGTACCTGTCTTTGAGAACCCAGCTCTAGATGACCTCGCCTGCTTGCTTTCTGAACATCAAGCATCCTTCCGGCGGGAAATGGATGAGTTCCGGCAGGAGATGAGGCATATCATCAAGGGCAAGGTTGCCATACCAGCACAGATTGAGCCAAATCCGAACAAGCTGAAGAGGAATTCTGAGCAGGTACAGTTCACAGAGGATACCTTTCCTAGTGATTATTTGAGTGACACATCTTCTTTTTGTGATGCTGATTTTGTGACTACTAGGAGCGGTAGGATACCAGCCGGCAATGCCTCATCTGAGCGAAAACCACATGAGGATCCACGAGCGCCAGATGAGGAGAGTAGCGGTGCTGATGCCGCTGATGGTGTTGAGGACGGTGGTGCTGATGCCACCAATGATGGAGATCCAGATAATGGTGCTGAGGCTGTCGAGATGCCTGATGCAAACGGTGGTACTGAAGCCACCATTTTACCTGAAGCAGAGCCAGAGCGCGGTGTTGATGCTGTGAAGTCAGATGATGTTGGTGGTACTAAGGCCACCACGACCACTTCTGTTGAGCTCCCATATGTTGTGTTGCCACCTTTTATATGTGGTAACAAAAAAGAACAAAAAAATGAATAAAGGAAAGGTTTCTGCATCCACCTCGAGTCCATATGTGTTGCATGATGATCATTGTATGGATTCCATTCCTTCACAGGCACAAAAACCTATTCTTAGTCCTCCATCTGAGGAGGCCCCTTCCATCCCCTTCCCTCAAGCACTTCGCTTGGCGAAGGAGAATAAAAAAAATCTAAAAAAAACTCAATAGGTAGAGTTCAGCAACCAGATGATTGATAGATTCCAGATCCAGCTGACTCTACAGGAAGCACTTGAGCACATCCCCCTCTTCCAAAAGAGCTTGAGAGAGAAGACTACAGTACGCAGGAAGAGGAGGAACCACAGAGATCAGATCCATGTGCTCACCCATTCTACTTGTTACACTATTCAGAACTGATTGCCAGCCAAGAGACCTGATACAGGAGCTTTCTATGTCAGATACTAGATTTAGGAGCAGCGATTCGATCATACTCTATTAGACAACGGATCTTCTATCAACCTCCTTCTAGCAGCCTTACTCAACCGATTCGAGTTTGGTCCTCTTCTTCGGAGCAGGACAATCCTTCAGTTTGCTGATAGGTCGATTAAGAGGCCGAAGGGGTTGTTGAGAGACGTGGTCATTACCATTCATGGCCTGAAATTCTCCATGGACTTTGTTGTATTGGACGTGGAGATCCCTGAACCGGTAATAGATACCCCCATCATACTCGGACGTCCATTCTTGGCCACAGCCAAGGCAGTGACCGACCATGATAGTGGGAAGGTGTGCTTTCGCGTAGTGGGTGAGAGTATACAAATAGAGATGATCGACGAGACCAGAGCGAGAGAATCAACATGCTCAGAGCAGTCCAGTGATACTGAGCAGGTGACAGAGGATGAGCGAGACGTCCACCAGGAGTGTGATTTTGTGATGATAGATGATGAATCCATTTAGACAGATCCCGTAGCACAAGCCCTCGCCTTGTCCGCAGATTCACCATATTTATAGCTTATGGCAGTTGAGAGCTTGGAGAGCACACCCCTGGATAAGGACACCTTTGAGGTTGACAGTTCTAGGACGAGTGGTGATGCAGAGTTTCAGTCTTGTTCTTCTAGTTCAGATCCCTCGATGTCAGGAATTGATTGGGATGATTTTGATGAGTATTTGTTGTGTCTGATTCCTTCTGAGCCGACAGCCAGGACGGAGTGCGAGCCAGTACAGTTCATAGATGATTCAGCAGGGTTCCCTTTGTCAGATTTTCATGCACAGTGAGAGTTCTCTCATACAGACCTGGTAGCCTTCACACAGACATATCAGAAGCTAGATCTGCCACCTCCCAGTTGTCCAGAATTGAAGCCCTTGCCGCAGTCGCTGAAGTATAGATTCCTTGCGAGTGAGCCAGATATGCATCCAGTCATTATCTCAGTAGGTTTGACTGGAGAGAAAAAATCTTGTTTGATGGAGGTTCTTGAAAGAAACCACAAGGCGATAGAATGGAGTATAGCTGATCTCGAGGGGATTAGTCCAGCTCTGTGCTACCACCACATCTATCTTGAAGAGGACTCTAGGCCTTCGCGCGAGTTCCAGCGACAGCTAAACTCGAATCTTCGAGATGTGGTCATGAAGGAAATATCGAAGTGGTGGAGCGCCAATTTTATCTACCCCATCTCCGACTCCAAGTGGGTTAGTCCATTACATGTGGTACCCAAGAAGACGGGTATCACTACAGTTGTGAGTGAGTCTGGAGAGGAGATAGCTACCCAGGTACCCACTTCTTGGAGGGTCTGTGTGGACTACAAACGATTGAATCAGGCCACCAAGAAGGATCATTTCCCACTACCATTCATTGATCAGATTATTGAGAGGCTAGCTGGGAAGAGTCACTATTGTTTTCTTAACGGGTACTCCGGTTATAATCAAGTGGCCATTGCACTCGAAGACCAGGAGAAAATGACATTCACCTGTCCGTTTGGGACTTATGCTTTCAGACGGATGCCCTTTGGTTTATGTAACGCCCCGGCGACATTCCAAAGGTGCATGTTGTCCATTTTCTCGGACATGGTGGGTGACTGTTTAGAGGTCTTCATGGATGACTTCTCGGTCTATGGCGATGGGTTTGATGCTTGTCTTGACTGCCTAGACCGTGTGCTTTAGCGTTGCATAGAGGTCAACCTTGTCTTGTCTTGGGAGAAGAGTCACTTCATGGTGACTTAAGGGACGGTCCTTGGTCATATCATCTCCAACAAGGACATGGAGGTTGACTCGGTCAAGGTGGATATTATTAGAAAACTCAATCCACCGTCCAATCTGCGTCAATTGCGGTCTTTTCGGGGGCATGTCGGTTTCTACCGACGGTTCATTCAGGACTTCAGTCGTATTGCCCGACTGCTTACTGATTTGCTGACGAAAGACACCAAGTTCATTGTAGATAATAAGTGTCTTGCATCCTTCGAGACTCTCAAGAATATGGTTGTCACGGCTCCTGTCCTTCAGCCACCCGATTGGTCTCTTCCATTCGAGATCATGACGGATGCTTCTGATTTTGCCGTAGGGGCTGTGCTTGAACATAGGAGGGATGGATTGTCGTATGACATTCACTACGCCAGCCGGACTTTGGATGCCGCTCAACGGAATTACATTGTGACACAGAAGGAGATGTTGGCCGTAGTCTTTGCTTTGGATAAGTATCGATCATATATTCTCGGATCTAGAGTGACTATCTTTACAGATCACACCGCCATTCGGTGCCTCATGGCCAAGAAGGATGCCAAAGCTCGCCTTACCAGATGGATCCTTCTACTCCAGGAGTTTGATATTGAGATTAAGGATAAGCCTGGAGTTAAGAATGTGGTGGCGGATCACCTCTCCCGCTTAGAGAACCTTGAGGAATCTGAGCCAAGCACACCTATTACAGAGACATTTCCAGATGAGGCGATCTTGGCCATCACCTCGCTCCCATGGTATGCCGACATTGTAAACTATCTTGTTGCCAAGACGGTTCTGCAAGGTTGGCCCAGGCAGAAACTTGAGACCTTCCTGGCGAAGGCCAAGTTTTACCATTGGGAGGATCCCGTCCTTTATCATGAAGGAGGGGATAGCATCTGGAGGAGGTGCATTCCTCAAGGAGAGCAACATAGCATCCTCACCTACTGCCACAAGCTTGAGGCAGGAGGACATCATTCTGGGAGACGGACAACACAGAAGGTGCTCCAATCCGGCCTTTGGTGGCCTACTCTCTTCAAGGATTCAGATGAGTTCGTGAAGAGATGGACTGACTGTCAAAAGATGGGTACTTGCAGACAGAGAGACATGATGCCCATGCAGCCCATTCACTTTTGTGAGGTTTTTGACGCATGGGGTATTGATTTCATGGGCCCATTTCCTAAGAGTCAGGGGTTTGAGTACATTTTGCTTGCTGTGGATTATGTGAGCCATTGGGTTGAGGCCATCCCGCCCGAGCCGCAGATTCTAAGACCGTGTGTCGCTTTTTGAAGAAAAATATCATTTCACGATTCGAGGTACCTAGAGTTCTGATTTCAGACGGGGGGTCTCACTTTATCAATGACAAGGTTAGGGCCCTTGCAAACGAGTTCAGCATTGACCATCGTATTGCCACGCCGTAGCACCCTCGGACTAATGGTCTTGCTGAAGTATCGAACAGGGAGATCAAGACTATCTTATAGAAGGTTGTCCGTCCAGACCTAAAGGATTGGTCATAGCTTTTGGACTCGGTCTTGTGGGCCTATCGGAATTCCTCAAGACTCTATTAGGGACATCTCCCTTTCGTCTCGTCTATGGCAAGCCGTGCCATCTATCAGTGGAGATCAATCACAAGTCACTTTGGGCAATTACTGAGTTATTATTGGATCCCGAGAGTATAGGAGCACATAGGAGAGAAGCCCTGGAGGAGCTGAGAGATACGACCTTTTCTAGCATCCTACAGTATAAGAAAAAAGTGAAGACATGGCACGATTCCCATATCAGCCATAAACAGTTTGAGCCCGATCAACGCATATGATTGTTTGATTCCAGGCAAAAAATATTTCCAGGGAAATTGCAGAGTAAGTGGAAAGGTCCGTATGTGGTCAGGAAGGTACATGACAATGGTAGTATTGATATATCCGAGCTATCATCTTCCTCTACCTTTCATGTTAACGGTCAACGCCTGAAGCTATATCTAGATCATGATCCACCGACCGTTGACGTTGCCCCCATTCTTCTAGTATGAGATATGCTCGTTGACTCATAGCATTTGCATCTCATACATGGTTATCACTTCCATCTTCCGCTGTATAGATCCATCTGTCCATATCAATCTTTCATTCTTCCGTTATGTCTGCTACTCCGTCTTCATCGTGTGATTTTGCTATACTTAGGATGCACCTTGCCCTAAGTATAGGGGGGTACACACACTGAGCTGTGATCTATTCTGTTCTTCTTTTCTTCTTTTCCTTTTCTATCTTCTTTTTGTATCAAATAGGTGTCGCCCCTTGCTGACAGTTTTCTATACTTATGATGTACTTTGTCCTAAGTATAGGGGGTGTGCACCCTAGGTTTTCATTCCTTTCGATCATCTCCATTGTCTCCTCTTCTTGTCTATACTTAGGGATATCTTACTCTAAGTATAGGGGGAGACAATCTGAGTACGATCTGTTCATTCCCACCCTTGACCCTCCCTGCTTTGTGTACAATCTGCTATACTCAGGATTATTTGATCCTGAGTATAGGGGGGACGATCAACTTCTCATGCGTTCATTTTATTTATTCTTTAGACTTTCCTATACTTAGTACGAGTTATGTCTTCTCCTTTCTCTCCGATCTGTGAGGACATAGCTCAAGCTAAGTATAGGGGGGTCGTATATACTATGTATATACTTTAGCCATAACTCGTACTTTCGTATTTTCTTAATAATATGGCTAATAATTCTGTAAAATTCATTAAAACCCTAATAAAAAGATGTTGATTATTCCTCAAATTCTTTTTGTATGTACTGATTAATAAATCAGGTGAAAATGTTTTTTGCAAAATGTTTGAAAAATAGTTTGAAAATCTTTGTGAAAAATCTTTTGAAAACTATTTGGAAAACGTTTTGTTATATATTTTCAACCTTTGTAAAAATGAGTTGTTTGCAAAATTTTATTTTCTTTGTGTGAAATAAAAAATGTTTGAAAAATGATTTGCAAATGGTTTGAAAAATGTTTGCAAAAATATTTGAAAAATCTATCTATACTGTTTGAAAAACCTTTGCAAAAAATAATAATTTTCAAATGTGTGTACATGTTTGTAAAATATCTGTAAAAATTATTTTGGACTATAGTTTTCAAAATTGTTTGAAAAACCTTTGTCAAATAAGTTTGAGGAATATATACATCACACCTAAAATCCTTTATATATGTATAAAATTGATCACTTACCCTGTAAATTCTTAAAATCCATTTCTTATATATATAAGATGCACTCCCATGTAAATATTTGTACCTAGCTTTTAGCCAAAATCTTTGTTTTAAAAAATCCCAAAAACATTTGCAAAATTAAAATCCAAAAAAAAACATTTGAAAAATCCTTTTGAAAAAAAATCCAATTTTTTTGCATATGCATCATATTTTCAAAAATCCATAAAAAGTTCAAAATCTTGAAAATTGCATCACAAAAATATTTTCTGCATTTGCATGGCATGAGCATTTTTTGGATTGAGTTTGATAATTGAACAAGTCTAAATAAAATCTGGAGATTGGAGCTTGGTTGGACCTTAAAATCTACCTAATAACAAGAACCTTATAGGATCTGGGTTTGAGGTACTTCAGGTTTAGATGACTTAAATCTTTGAGGATCACAAGGCTTGGTTCAATGGATTCTTGACTGCCTAAGTAGAGTATTTTGGAACACACACACGACTCTTGTTGATAATGACCTAACTTGGATACATGCACCTTTCACATGGCTCAAGTCAGTTGGGGTGGTGAGGGGATTGGATTTGCCGGTATGAGATGCATACAAGTGGAAACACTTGTCCTCCTCTAGGGAGGGAAGTGCACCCCAACCCATCCAGTGATGAGGAATTCTAAAGACAGGAGAGTGTGGGTTGCAACAAAGCTTCAAAAGAGGGACAATCTACTGGCTCAAGAGGAAAAACTCCTTATGTAAATGCTGCTATAAATATTATTTCAAAAAAAAATGGACATCTATACAAAAAAATAAACGCCTGCAAAGTATGTGAATATGTTGTATAGCCAATAAGAAAGCTTGAGTTCCAAATTCAAATCATGTGAGCCTGCAGCTGGATGACTTGACTACACTGGTCTTGCATCCTAAGATAGGTAGCTACACTGGCTACCGTCAATTCTTCTCTTCAACCCTCCTCTTGAGATGGTTGCCACTTGAACTTAGAAGGGAATACCCCGCTCCTCGAGGAAGGAGTTATTAAATTGGGGAATCATTGGGTTGTCATACTGGAGAAGTCAGTCTCTTTGTCATTCTAGTTGGGGAGAGCCACAATCACTTACACTGTACGAGTCAGACTCATAGTCATAAGGGTTTGCGTATGAGTTGAGATATTTCTGATCTGGCTATTGAGGAGACTTGAACAGAGTTTTGGGATTCTCAGGGACTGTTGGATTTCAAATTCGGTTCTCATTAAGGTTCCGCCCACACTTAAATTTCAAAGGTCCGGCTTAAGCTCCAAACTTTGATTTTGTGAAGGCAAGTTTGATAATTGATCTGAATCCACTTTCTTCTTTTTCTTTTCTTTGTTTATCTTTTCTGCACTTATTGCATAAGTGTTTGCTAGGTACTAGCAAAGGTAAAGTATAGGAGGATGATGGATCCACATTTCATCATCTTTATTCTATCATTTTAGCCTCAAAAACCCTTGCAAATGCATGTAATTACCCTTAATTCCCACATCTTAGCATTCATGCATATGCATGTAAATAGTGTATAAAAATATAGTTTTTAAAGCTAAAATTGTAGAATAAATAAAAAAAGAAAAAGAATAAAATATTGTAAATATTTTATGACCTGAAATCTCCAGATCTAGGCATCTAGATGAATAGGTCGACAAGGAATAAAGTAGGGGGAGATAAGGGCCAGATACAATAAAGATTTTATTCATTCTTTATACATTTTGGGACCTATTTTTGGTTCCACTTTTTATAATTCAAATAAAGAAACTTTGTGCATGAAAGTTGTAGATAATTAAATAAAGAAAAATACAAAATTGATTTCACTGGAAAATAATATAAAGATAAAAAGTTATGGTCTGAATAAAAATCTAGAATCCCAACTTCCCAGACCTGTATCTCCCTAATAAAAACTCAAAATGCATCAAAACTACCTTTAATTGTATATAACATTAACTAAGCTATTTAATGAAGCTGGTCTCGCATTTGACGGAGCTACGATTTGAAAGTTGAGTTTTGGACCCCTATTGTATACTTGTACAGATTAAAATACTCATTTTATTATTTATTCATTATTTTTATAATTTTATGTTTTTATAATTTTGTAAATATTTTTTATAATTTATATGTGCATTAAAATCAGAATAAAAATACAAAGGAAACACAAAACAAAATACTTATATATAACATACATAGGTATAATACATGTATATATACCTATATAATTAATACTTATATTTTATTAAGCGTACAAAATACCTCAGAAAAATAAAATAAAAATATATTTAAGTATATAAAAATATTGTACAAATTTATAAAATAATAAACAAAAATAATAAAATTAAATTCACAAAATAAAAGTAAAATATTAAAATATATTGATATATATACCTATATAAACCTAAAAAGGTAACTCTTGATTTTACACCTCATAAAAATAATTAAAAATCATAATAAAATACTTCATAAAATAATAAACATTTTTTATTTAATAACCAAAAATTAATTAATTCGTTTTCTATTTGTAATTTAATTTATAAAACATTTTCCAGGGATTTTTCCTGGTTTGTCCACGTGGACCAACCAGGAGACAGTCCACGTTGACCGCGATCAACTGGCTGTCCTCCCTCCTCTGCCATTGTGTCAGAGTTTTGTTTGACCTCGATTTCGAAAAAATTTTGAGGGCATCCCTTGCACCCTTTCATGTCACGACCTGAAGCACTTTTGCTCCTCGATCATCCCTCTTTCATGCCCTAGGCTTTCCTAGGACCGAGGAGCGGCGATTCGAGCCATCTCCCTCGATCTTTGAAGCGTCAGAGCCACAATGTCAACCCTACATATCCAACCTTCGACTTTCGAACCACTTTTGAACCCCTCCTACATAGGCTCAGCTCCCGCTTTCACGCCCCCGAGCTCGAGGAAGGTGACAGCTTCCTCTCTAGAGCTTCATGTTGGTCGAGCGATGCCCGAGGCGGCTCCAATCACCTCCGCCATCTCCGGCGTCGAGGTATCTTCTACCTCAGGTTCACCCCTTTGAGGTCTTTGTTTTCTTTCATTTTTCTTCGTATTTTATTCGCCTTAGCCGTAGGATCAAAACCCCCCAAAAATCTTCGAGTTTCATCCATCGAATCGCCTTCACGATCACCTCGCCGGAGTGCTCCTCCAGCCACCACTTTGTGCCGCCGTCTCTCGCTTCGTTTCCACCTCCGCAGGGTCCAGGCATTTTGCCCTGGACCCTCTCACATCTTTTAGCAGGTCTTTGCGCGTAGAAGAGAGCATGTAGCTCGTTTTGAAGTCCGTCGGAGGTCCGTGGAGCATCCCAGCTCCGCCGCCCTCCCCAGCGAGCTCCGACCATCCCCGAGCTTTTTGGAGTCCCCAGGAAATAGAGCAGACCCCCAGGAGTGCCCGCGTCCACTTTTAGAGCTCGAAGCATCGCCGTCGGTCGAGATCGAGGTCGGAGAAGGTCTGCTTTGCCGACCTTCTTCCTTGTTCTTCGTCCTAGGCTGCCAGCCGTCAGATCAGGCCGCACCTCCAGATCTAGCAGCGACCGTTGGATCTCCACGAAGCTCAGCCGTCCGACCCACCAGAGGAGATCTAATCGTGGCCATCCATCCGTGAACCATCATCGGCCGTTCTTCACGCGACACGTGTCAAGTGGAATCTCCACCGCCGTCGGATCGCGTCTCTTTGGGTATTTTGCATCTTCTACCCTGAGAGTTTTTGTATTTATTTTTAGTCCATAAACTTTCATCTGTAGTTTAAATATTTCTGTACTATTTGCATCTAGGCTCTCGAACTTTCTTTATTTGCATTTAGGTCCTGTCCACGTCACCTCATGTGACCCGTGCATGTGAGGGGTGGTGCTTTAGCACAGGACCCCCTATGAGTTTGTTTATTTCGATTTAATCCAAGAACTATTTTATAACGTGTACTATTTTTGGCTATTTTACAACTTGGCCTCGGAGGTTTTTGTATATTGCATTTAGGTCCTTCCCAGGTGCGTGTATAGCACGTGCGGGGTGGGAAAATTGCAGGCATGCCCTTGCGGGTTTTGATATTTGTATTTGATCCTGGAAATTAATTTATTAGTTATAATTTTTGTGGAAAATTACACTTTGGCTCCTGGACTTCTGGATATTTGCATTTATACCCCTATCAGCAATGTATTTTCTTTTTGTTGTTTCTATTTATTCCATGCATCTATAAATTTTTAAAAATCGCCAAAAAATTAAGTTAAGCTCCTGTTTGATTGCTCTTTCTCGTCATATTTTTGTTTTACATTTTTCTTTTCATATTTATAAAAATTCAAAAATATGCATTTTTACTACTGTTTGTATTAGAAAATATCTAAAAATTATAAAAACTTCTTTAAAAATTCCAAAAAATATCTTTTGTGTATTTTCATGTGTTTTGACTTCTGTTTAAAAATCATTAAAAATTTCAAAAGAAAAATCCTAAAAATTAGAAAACTCTAAAAATCTTCAAAAAATTCTTAAAAATTCTACAAAAATCTTAAAAATACAATTTTTGTTTCTAAATTTTCTATGTTCTGTTATCTTTAGTTTAACATTAATTAGAAAATTTTCGTTACTATTTGCTATTTTATTTCTCCATTTTGTCCCAGCCTTTTATTTTCTACACTGTTTTCAGTATATTTGATTTTAAAAATACCAAAAAAATTTAGAAAAATCTCTAAAAATCACAAAAACATCATAAAATTATAAAAAGTCCGAAACCATTTTATTTCCTGATTTTTGAGTATTTTCCTTATTTTTATAAATCCTTATTCCTCACTTTTCCTATATTGTGTATGTATTCTATTTATAAAAAAAATTAAAAACCCACAAAAATAGCATAAATAGACATTTGATCACACATCACATTTTGCGCACTTTGCCTTGATCTATCTTGCTTGCTCTCTGTGTTCGACACTCTACACATACTTGCATACTATACACACTTATTGTAGAGTTATAGTAAATTTTGATTCCATATTTGCTTTTTCATTGTTTGATTGATATTGTGGGTTGATTGTTGATTGGTACGGGTTTCATGAGCGATCGCTCAGCGACATTGTGGTCCCGCCTTGTGTGGACTCTTTTGACCCTCGCCAAATCTTGATCATCACCCATCCTTATCTCCAAGTATCCGCGGATAAAGCGCATTATCCTTGAAAGAGTTCAGGATAATTTCATTGTTGATATAAGTATCCGAGCATTGAGAAAATGGACAATTAAATGCGACTTAATTATCATGATTAATATGAATTCGATTCATATTATAAAGAGAGTTATCTTAAATAATTAAATGTGATTTGATTATCAAAGATGTAAATAATGTGAATGAGATTCATATTATTTGGGCACATGAGAATAGAGATCCAAGATGGTTAAATGTGATTTAATTATCATGGATATTGAATAATGTGGATAACACTATCCATATTAATCATATATATCATAAATGTGATTTATAATATATAAGAGAGAGCCATTTGTAATTTATATTTGTTAATTAACTGTTAATGTGAATTGGATTCACATTGAACATTAAATTGAAAATGTAATTCACATTTTATTTTGGGTTGTGAATGTGATTCACAATTTTCCAATGACAAGATTGCAATATTCACAAAATAATTATGAATTATTTTTGTTGAATAATTTACAACAAGTGTTGTTGTAAATCTTGGAGATTTCTATGGAATAATGTAATCTCATGAGATATCATGAGATTACATGAGATTGCCACCAAATCCCATATTTTGGAAGGAGACAATCTTCATTCCAATAATCTCCATGATTGCTTGATTTAATTTGGATTGATTTATATTGATTTATCAATATAGATTTAATCTAAATTAAATTAATTGTTGTTGGTTTTTACCAACACAAATCTTAGCCATTAAAAAAACACAAATCAATGTGAGCCACTGGATTTGTGTTGTCCATGGATTGAGATCCATAAATCCTAACATATTATAAAAGGAGAGGCACCCCTTTGCTCTTCTTTACATATAATGAGAATATAAGTCTCTCTCTCTCTCTATACACGCCCTCTCTTCTTCTCTCATGTGGCCGTCCACCATGGATGCCCCATAGAGGTTCTCCATCGCCACATCGTCGTCGTTATGCTGCCCGAACGTTTGCTCGTGGATCTCCATCTCCTTCGGTGTGACTCTCTCATGAAGAAGACGTCGGATCTCGTGTGTCGAGATCAGGAGATCCGCCGCTTGGATCATCAACATGGATTGCGAGAAGCACGTGTTTCATCAACACGCTCGCAAGCGTCTCCTCCGTCGGATCCGACTTGAGACAGGAGGTCCCTTCGTTTAGAGACTCGATTGCAACCACGCTTTGATAGGTAATCCTATTACTTGTTTGTAGTTTAGACGAAACGATCCGAGAAGTTTTCTTGGATCATGTGGTTTCATCACATGATTTTTTTTTATTTCTGCTGCATAGAACAACTAGTGCGACTAGTCGTTCCTTGTCGTATTTGATACGACGCTCACGCTTCCATGATGCGCTTGAGGATTTTTCTATATCCTTCAAGTGATATCAGAGCCTTAGGTCGGAGGTTTCGGATACGATCCATAAACCTAGGACGACTTGGGTTCGTTAGGGTTGCGAAATTTTTATCGCATTTCATTTTCGCATCTCTCTTTTGTGATTATTTTCGGCCCTGTTTAAATTATTAAACACAAAAATAAAACTTGAATTTTGTTCCTCATTAAATAAGGAAACCAGAGGATCTGAATTTGCGTGATTTCGACTCCGCTTTGCTCAAGTTATGATAAAATTAGCGAACATGTATCCACTGTTTCGGGGACTGCGAATCTTAACGTAATTAAGAAGTTAATTACTGTTTAGAAATGCCTTGAAATACATGAAATATCACTTAGATTCTGTCATAAATCAAATTAGCCATCTTAGGAAACTGATTTTGCATAATTTGGATTTGTTTTGATTGAGATGTGTTAATTTTAGTAAGTAGGGGTCACTGCTGAAATTACATTCCTAATCAAGAACCAAGTGATTGTCAATTAGTGAAATTAATTGTTAATTTCATGAAATAATTATGGAAAATATTTGAGAAAATTTAATGATGATTATTTCTTTAATTGACTTGGCCTCAACCCATAATTGATTAGATTTGATCTAGATCATAATTGGAAACACAATCAACAAACAACTTGCTTGAATAGGATTGGGAATTTGGTTAGCAAATTTCCTTATAATCAAAATTATTTTGATTATTACTATTTGGTATAACTTCGGTTGAAAAACCGATAATCATCTCAAGTACAAGTGATTAGCTCGACATTATTTTTTCTTGAGGCGGATATGGAGTCTAGTCGGGGAGCGTTGGGGTAGCGGGTCGCACCGGTTGCGGTCCGTCCCACTCCCACCGGTACTGGCCATGACAACGGATAGGGAACGAATGATGCCTGAGAGATCATGATTTATTTTGTAATTATTAAAATTCGAATTAATACGTACTTTGAGATAATACCATATATTCAAGTAAAATCAAGTTTGTTGATTGAACTGGATTGATAATTAATTTAATGTGATTAAGTTAGTCATATCCAATTAAAAACACTCTATTATGAATAGATGTGTATTTCCCTTGGAAGAATTAATTATATGAATATGATTCATAATAATTGATTAAAATTTGAATATGAGGTGGAGGATCACATAAGTGACATCCATGGTCTCCCGTCAAGGTGAAGGGTTCTGTCGCCAGATATTGTATGTAGGAGACGCCTGTCCGAAGTGACATCTCCTGCATACGATCCATTTGGATCGGGCTCGTCGCTTCTCGAAAGAGTAAGGACATATGCGTAGTGACCCCAATACTGGGTCCTCATATTATTGGGGCGATATTGGATTACACATAGCGAGTTGTATTCCTGTTGACAGTTGGTTCAATTAATGACGGGTCAACATCACCTTAGGGGTGGTGGGCCTGGGTGTTAAAGACCGAATTGGGAGATGCAAGTTGGACTTGCAAGACGGAATGTGTTCCCGCTTCTTTTTATCCGAGTTACAGGTTCTCATATTATTGGGATGTAACAAAGATAAGGAAGGAGATCCATGATCTTGCTTGAGATATAATGGTAAGTATATCTCTTACATTGAAAGTGATCAAGGGAATGAACTTTCATTATTGACATGGCAAGACAACTTTGATATAAAAATTCCTAAATCAATGTAAATTATATATTTATATATGTTTACGTAAATTTCCTATTTCAGATAATCCTTCTTTAATCCCACTCAATATTATACTCAATAATAACCAGTAGAATATCATGGATTAAACCCATGATCCAGATATTGTACTTGCAATTGGACACATAATGTATGTGGTTGCAATGTGAAGTTTCCTCACAATAATGAGGAATGATTATTAAATAGATAATAGGACTAAAACCCTAGGGTTTGTATGTCTCTATAAGTCTTGATCTCATCGAATGTACTTTTGAAGTGACATGTCGATAATGATCGTAATTATCAAATAATCCTTATAAAATCTAAGAAGATGTTCTGGCATACACATGTGTTCTCAACATATAATCATGAATGACATGGTTCTCTGCATTATGCAGAATGGTGGCTCTATAGGAGATGATGTATTCAAATTATTTGAGTACCTACCTGAATCTAAGTTTTAAGAGTTTAAATGGATGTAGATATGACGAGTATCATCATTCTACTATCTATACTATAGTCATTCATGAAGCTTCATAATATTCATATTGTATGAATTGAATGAAGCATGTATAAATGTTGAAATACTCTTATATTGAAATTTTCGATTTCAACATAAGAGATCCTTTGTCTTGTGCACTGGTTACTTATAGATAAAGGGAGCGCAGTGGAAGCATGGGTTGGACCCAAGTAAGAAGTATAGTCAAAGAGTTGACTGTACTTCTGTGACTTCCATATGACATCCAAAGAGTTGGATGAATGCCAATACTGCAATAAGTTGATGTGTTGATAGCATGACTATCAAATCTATCTAGAATCCTTAGAGAAGGAATCAGATAATTGACTTACTTATTTGATAAGATAAAGTCTAATAATTGTATTTCAATATTCTAATGACACTTGCAATTGGTTGCATCTGTATTAGAATATTAGAGATTTGATCTTAAGGTTTAATGGTCATAACGTTGGAAGTGATGCAATTGTTGCAACAATTTCCATTGGATCAATGGACTCCACTAAATTAGAAAATTAATGAATGTTTCATTAAGATTTCTAATAATGGAAATTAAACATTTAAAGATCAATAGGAGAATGAAGATCATTTGACAATGATCTGGCATCAAGCCTTGGACATTTGTCTGTTGATGTGATCAATAGATTGATAAGAGATTAAACTTTAGATTGTCTAAAGGTTAAATCTTACATACTTGTGAATATTGTATTCATAGTAAAATGTCCAATACACCCTTCTTTGGGAAAGGTGTAAGATGTCAAGGTATTCAGGATCTCATACATATTGATGTATGTGAATCATCTATATCATAGTAAACATTATGGATATGTGATATCTATTGATGATTATGTATGATATGAGATTTCTTCTCTTCACCTAAGAAAACTTTGAAATGTTCAAAGATTTCACTATTTTGGTTTAGAACCAAAGTTTGAAGGAAGATAAAATGAATTTGATCTAACCAAGGTAGCTTGTACCTATTAGATGAATTCAAGAAATACCTTATGGAGATGTGAATATCATTCCTATCTCAATCCTCATAATGAACCTTAACTCAATAGAGTTGTAGGGAGATACAATTGATCATGTGTGACATGATTTGATCAATGATTAATCTTAGCATAATTCTCTTAGTTTCCAGGTATATATATGTGGTAGAGACTACATTATATATCCTTAATAAGGTTCCATGTGAGTAAGCTGGAATCTGGCACTGGAGAGTGCTACTTCATTAGGAAAATAAAGGATGGTATTGGATACCTACTTTATGACCTTAAGATTCTTAAAGGATCTCATCTCTGAGAATGTGATTCTTAAAGGATGACTCTCTTGAGAATCAAGATGAAAATGAAGTAAAGGAACTTATTTAATCTTGAGAAGATAATGAGGCTCCTAAAATCGAAAACTAAATAGACAATTAAAGCTGAAACATTAATACCTCTTCAAATAAGTTTGAGGATGGATTCCATGTGTCAGTTGAATCTGACAATGATCTGACTTCATGTGATGATGCTTCTGAAGATCATATCATGGAAAGATGGATGTTAGCAATAAAGTCTAAATTAGACTTCATATACAAATGTTGTATGTAGACCCTCGAGGATCCAACTATATGGGTAAGACCCATTATAGTGTAAATGGATCTTAAAGAGAAAGAGGGAACCTGGTGAGAAGGTAGAGACCTTCGAAAGCACAGTTCATAGCCATGAGCTGCACACCGAAGAGAAGACATCGCTTACGATGAGACTTGCTCTCCAGTGACCTTTCTTTAATCCATCAGAATATTGCTAACCATAGCTACACAACTTGACTTTGACATCTTCAAGATGAAAGTCAATATTGCATTTCTCTATAAATACCTCTCTGAGGATATTCACATGAAGTAGCCCTAGGGCTTCATGGTTGAGGAAAGCAAGGTATGGAAGCTAAGGAACTCCACCTATGGAATCAAATAAGCTTCTTGTAGTTAGAACATAAGATTTGATAAAATTATAAATGTTATGATATCAGATAGAATCTTGATAAACTATGTGAAGCTTAGTGAGAGTACCATTGTGTTCATCGTGCTTAATGTAGATAATATCCTAATCATTTGAACGATATAAGGATGATAATAAGTGTTTTATAACTGGTTGTTCCATATCTTGAGATATGATCTCAAGGATACCTCTTAGATCTTAGCTATGAAGTTGTTCAGAAGCAAAGAGAAGAGGTTATTGGGACTGTCACATTTGTAGTAAACCTTGGACATGTTCCATTCTTGGAAAATTCCAAGAAAGGCTTCTTTCCCTCAAGATATGGTACTAATCTATCTAAAAGGATAGAACCTCAAAGAGTTGAGGATGTGAATGTTAAAACTTGGTGCCCTTATGTATCAGTTACGAGAAGTCAAGTGTATGCTGGATGTGTACAAAAATCAGATGTCTACCATGCAGTGGGAGTAGTAAACTGTTACTAATCCTACTACGGAGATAAAATACTTGATTGCAGTAATAACAATATCTTCAACGATGACAAGACTTTAGAGATAGTGATCTCTAAATCTTATCTACAAGAAATTAAGACCTTATAGATGGAGATCTAAAAGATCTTAACTACGAATACCTTAGGAGATAGAGATATCCAGGAATAAGGGTATTCTGATAAGGATAATGGAAATACATACTGGTTATAATAATTATTGAGGTGTAGTGTCAAGGACACTATGACTGCTATGATTGAGTATTGGTTGCATAAGATGCAACATTCACATTGGATGCGAACACTGTTACTAGGAGATATGCAAGTGCCGTAAAAGGACTTGACATAGTATCTTGGGAACAGAGTGACTGATCAGCTTACCCAGCTATTTTTCTAAATAGCCTATCATTGTCACATGAGTGCGGGTTTAAATGATACACCCATTGATGGCTCTTTGGGCCAGTGGGAGATTGTTGGACATGCGAGCCCACGACGAGCCATTATGCAATAAATGTTATTGCGAATATCATTCCTTGATCTGAAATGAAGAATACATAATTTGCATAATAGGTCCCTTAGTACAATTAGGGTTATGTATAGGGATGGGCATTGGGCTGGACCGGCCCGACCCAGCCCGTAGCCCGGCCCAAAAAACTCAGCCCGACCCAAGCTCAATAGAGCAATGGGCCGGTCCTGGGCTTAAAATCTCGGCCCAAGATTAGTTTGGGCCGGGCTCGGGCCTGGGTCGGCCCACCCGGACTTGGCCCGAGGCCCGACCCGTTTATTAGCCCGAGAATTGGCCCGAGGCCCGGCCCGAGATTTGGCCCGATGTTGGCCCGAGTAGCCCGGCCTGAGAATTTGCCCTAACACGAAACCCCTTTTCGCTTTTGCCCTTACCCGGTTATAATAACCGCGAGTAGCGCGTCGCTCCTGCCTCCCTCTCCCTACCAGAGCACGCGCTGGCCATCCCAACCGCTCCCTCGTGCTCCTCCAACTCCAAGGCTCCGCCCACAACATCGGTGACCTCCCTCTCCCTCGTGCTTCTCCAACTCCAAGGCTCCGATTCTCCGCCCACAACAACCACGATCCCATCCTGTGAGTCTGCGATCCCCCTTCATTTCTAATTTTCCTGAACCATTTCTAATTTTCCTGAACCACTCACCGACTATCAGTAAAGAAAAAAGACACGAGTTCGACTAATCATTTGGAATATGGTGAAAGCATTAGGTCTATAATGGGGTTGGTATCATTTTAATTAAGTTTGTAATGGAGATTGTGGTAACTGTTAAGAGATTAAGAAGTCGTATCAAAGGAGTCTCGCGAAGGGCTAGCCGGGTACAAGTATGCACTGTGATTACCAGAATTAGAACTTCTTCTAGAACTTTGTCATTATCATTTTGATCTCCCTTTAATCTTACAAATTTTAACTGACCTGTGATGTAAATACGTCTTTCTGTGTCATATCAATTATATGGGTCTTTCTATGTTACATTTTTTCTTGGACAGGTCATTTTCAATTGGGAGAAAGTACACATCATATAGGAACCTCTACTACCGAAATCTATTTATAAAAAGAGTATGTGCATACTCTTGGATTCGGTGTTCTTAAACATGACAAATGATATACTCTTGCTAGATGACCTTGCAGCTGATGAAACTTTACAGGTTCCATCTAACTTCTCTTGAAAAATGATGCAATATTGTATTTAGAATTGCTCTGAGTTGGTGTCACTGTTTTCAATACATCAGCTACAATGATTGATTTTTTTGATTATAGAGAATCTTGCTTCTTTGGTTGAGCCTCTAAATAACGAGGCTTATGAGAAAGATCCGTTACCATCTTTAAGCAAATTCACAAATTAGCAAGCATGTCTCTTTTAAAAGGAGCTTAGAAATTCTTGAATTTGTTTCTTACATTTTTTTGCTATTTACTTGAGAAGTGGATCTTTTCCGCAACAGATTTGTTGGATTATATATGCCCTTAAGATCCATAACAACAGCATGGGAAAATGGGGAGCTGGTTACTTGTGGTTTCACATTGTAAGAGGATTGTATATGGATGCAAAAGATAAAGAAAGCATGCCAGCTATGGTATGACCATGAGGTTGAAGGAATCTACTATGAAATAGCAATATGTAATCTAGTCTTGGGCCGGCCCGGCCCAAGCCCGACCCAAAGGAAATGGGCCGGGCCTTGGCCTGGGCCGAACAACAATAAGATTTGCGGGCTTAGGCCCGGCCCAATGCCCGAAATAATTAGATGGGCTTGGGCCTGGGCCCTTCAGGGCCCAGCCCAGCCCGACCCATGCCCATCCCTAGTTATGTACCATGGCCATCTTGATGATCATACATTTGTTGATTCAAATATTGAATCATAGAGGCTGGTGCTTGGATGAACATCTAAAGAGTTAGATTGAGGACTCATCAAGCACCGTCAAATGATTGTTAAGAGATGATCTCCAGCCTGAGTAGGAGATGGCAATCCTTTCTCATTTAGGCTGATATCTAACCGACCTCTTGATGCAGGACCTCTGCATAGGAATAGAGATTCAGAGGTGTTAGATAAGTTAGGTCAAAGAGTTGACTTAATGAGACTGAGATAACAAATGTCCTATATCGTATGCTGTCACGATATAGGCACACATCCTCTGACCGGAGACAGATGTGTTACTATATGTCTGAGTATGCACATTTGGCAGACTAATAGGTTGATGACCTAATCAAGATCTATACACCGGTGCGCTGGTGTGCATATAAGGGCATATGAGTAATACGATCTCTCAAAGGGATCATACAGGTTCATTACTGAACCGGAAGACATGAGCTCACTCATGAGATATTGGGAAGAATCAAATTCCGTGCACGGTCATCTCGCTTTGGAAGCTTGACTGAATTTTTAGGTTTGATATATACTTTTGGAAAGTATATGATCAACACCTGGGTATGATATATGTTTTTGGAAAGTATATGATCGATACCAACTCCTAATAGTCATATGAGAAACTTAATGATAAATCCCTAAAGTAGACAGTGTAAAATTGATCTTATACTTCGGGATTATTCTGGGTCTTCCAGTATGTATGATGTACAGGTATTGGGAATACCTGAGGGTGATGTGATCATAAACGGTTGTATAACCATGACGCTTCCATTCCTAGGGAGTGATGAAACGGGTCTGGATTTTAGCGACTCCTCTCAGTAGAGAAGTAATCTGATCTTATTCCAAATGTTGGACATTGATATGAATGTGATTCAGATGCAATGAGAAGATTAGATTTGCGGTCTTGATTTAATCAAGCATCTGTGGGAGGCCCGAGATCTGTATTTGAGATGTGATCTCAATATCCAAGTCACTATACGTGGAACAATACAATCGCCCTGTCCTTATCTCCAAGTATCTGTGGATAAAGCGCATTATCCTTGAAAGAGTTCAGGATAATTTCATTGTTGATATAAGTATCCGAGCATTAAGAAAATGGACAATTAAATGTGATTTAATTATCATGATTAATATGAATTCGATTCATATTATAAAGAGAGTTATCTTAAATAATTAAATGTGATTTGATTATCAAAGATGTAAATAATGTGAATGGGATTCATATTATTTGGGCACATGAGAATAGAGATCCAAGATGATTAAATGTGATTTAATTATCATGGATATTGAATAATGTGGATAGCACTATCCATATTAATCATATATATTATAAATGTGATTTCTAATATATAAGAGAGAGCTATTTGTAATTTATATTTGTTAATTAAATGTTAATGTGAATTGGATTCACATTGAACATTAAATTGAAAATGTAATTCACATTTAATTTTGGATTGTGAATGTGATTCACAATTTTCCAATGGCAAGATTGCAATATTCACAAAATAATTATGAATTATTTTTGTTGAATAATTTACAACAAGTGTTGTTGTAAATCTTGGAGATTTCCATGGAATAATGTAATCTCATGAGATATCATGAGATTACATGAGATTGCCACCAAATCCCATATTATGGAAGGAGGCAATCTTCATTCCAATAATCTCCATGATTGCTTGATTTAATTTGGGATTTATTTGTATTGATTTATCAATATAGATTTAATCTAAATTAAATTAATTGTTGTTGATTTTTACCAACACAAATCTTAGCCATTAAAAGAAACATAAATCAATGTGAGCCATTGGATTTGTGTTGTCCATGGATTGAGATCCATGGATCCTAAAATATTATAAAAGGAGAGGCACCCCTTTGCTCTTCTTTACACATAATGAGAACATAAGTCTCTCTCTCTCTCTCTTTCTCTCTCTACATGCCCTCTCTTCTTCTCTCATGTGGCCATCCACCATGGATGCCCCAGAGAGGTTCTCCATCGCCGTAGCGTCGTCGTTATGCTGCCCGAACGTTTGCTCGTGGATCTCCATGTCCTTCGGTGTGCCTCGCTCATGAAGAAGATGTTGGATCTCGTGTATCGAGATCAGGAGATATGCCGCTTGGATCATCAACATGGATTGCGAGAAGCATGTGTTTCATCAACACGCTCGCAAGCGTCTCCTCCGTCGGATCGGACTTGAGATATGAGGTCTCTTCGCTTAGAGACTCGGTCGCAACCACGCTTCGATAGGTAATCCTATTACTTGTTTGTGGTTTAGACGAAACGATCCGAGAAGTTTTCTTGGATCATGTGGTTTCGTCACATGAAATTTTTTTAATTTCCGCTTCATAGAAAAACTAGTGAGACTAGTCGTTCCTCGTCGTATTCGATACGACGCTCACGCTTCCGTTTGGTGGCCGCGCGTGGCGCGCGCGGGGCGCGCGTGGGGCGGTGATGGATGGGGACCGGCGGCTCGCAGCCGCGATCGGCAGGAGGCGGCTGAGCTTGGGGATGAGGTGGCGCTGCCTTGGGTGCTGCTTCAGGAGGGGCTGCGCGGCCGCGATGAGGAGGAGGGGGTGGGGGCGGCGGCGTGAGCGGCTGTTCCCCCACCGTTATTTTTTTTGATTTTTTTTGAATTTTCTTTAAAGCTGTAATAAAAACTCTTTTTTTTGTTTTAATTTTTTTTATTTTTTTTAAAACAGGGAATAAGATGATTGTGGAGAAAGAAAGAAGGAAGAAAAAAAATGATGACGGTGGTGTATGATGAGGATGATGGAGATGAAATAAAATGATAGGTGACAGTGATGTGGTAAAGAACCTTTTTTTGTTTTAAATCTTTTTATCTTTTTCTTTAATTTTCTTTAGATAGGAAATATGTACACAAAAAGAAGGGGGGAAAATGATAGTGAGATGATGGTGATGAAGATGAAGATGTATAAACAAATGATAGATGGTGGGTGGTGATATGATGGTCTAAAAAAATACAAAGATAAAAATAAAGAGAAGATGACTTAAAATTACCTACGATGAACACGAGCGCCTATGGAGTGCTCTCGTGAGCACGGTCTTCGCTCAAATCGCCGGCGTGCGATGAGCTCGAGCAGCGCGCGGTTGCGGCTGCGATGTTGGCCAAAAAACCAACGGATCACACCGGAGAGAGGGCCGTCGTCGCTCGACCGCGGTTGCGTCGCTGTCACCGATTCAACTCAGGGAACTAGGCTCTCCTCACATAAAGATGGATCAAAGGTAAAATTGAGGAGAATGAGAGGTATATAAAGATGATGGGATGAAAGGTTATTAAAATGGTGGGAGGTTATTTTATTAATGGAGTTGAATGGGAGGTTTAAGAAATGGTGGGGTTGAATGGAGGTTGGTGGTAGAAGAGAGTTGAATGGTGGTTATTGTAGAGAATGTAAAATAATTAAATAAATAAAATGAAATAAAGTAGGCTACTTTAAATACAACAAAATAAAGAAGGAAAAAATAATGGTGAATTTACAAGTGAATACAAAACACTATGTACATTTTTTTGTCTTTTTAATAGGATATATTTACAACGGAAAAATACAATAAAATAATATAAATAAAATACAACACAAGCATGCTTTTTTTTTGTATTTTTAGAAATTAAGAAAGGTAAGATAAAAAATGAACAAAGAATGAATATATACATGGTATACAATGTACATCTAGGTCCCAAAACCCAACTTTTGCAAATGAGCTCCGATTTTAATGAAACCACTTCCGTTGGATAGATAATTTTCTAACTTGAACTCTAAAAGTGAGTTTGGTGAATTTGGAGTTCATACGGAGCGGGAATTTAGCTTGGAAGTTGGACTTTACGGCTTTTTCTCTGTGGGACCTAGGAGCATTTATTTGAGGTAAAATTTGTTTTGTATTTTTATATTTTTATGTACATTTTTATAAACAAGTTAGAGAAAGAATTAGGTAAAAAGGAGTTGAAATGAAATTATTAAAAATACATGAAGTTTTGGGCTATTTACATGTATAAAACTCCTTTATTTTTGCGGCTTTTTATGTGTAATTTATTTTGTACAATCTAATATACAATAATTATGTGTTTTATTTACAAGAGGTATTTTGTTAGTTTATTGATTTTATTGACATTTATAAGGGATTTTACTCGGGGATTTTGCTAAGATCAAGATATTAAGATGATGAATCGTGGATTCATCACTCACCTGCAAGGAATCTATACTTCATCAACCGTGGTAAGGGCTTCAACTCTGGGCAACTGGGAGCTAGAAAATCTGGCTTCTGAAATGTCCGTATGAAAGCAACCAAATCTGCATGGGAGAACTCTCGTTGATCATGTGAAACTGGCGAAGACAGCCCTGCTGGTGTGTCTGTAATCAGTACTGGCTCAATCCCTCGTTCTCGGCTCTATGGGAATCATACAAGGTAAAAACTCATCAAACTCTGCCTAATCAATGTTTGAATCCTAGGGATCTGAATCAGAAGATCTAGAAATGTAATCTGCTTCGCTATCTAAACCGTGATCGTCAGCCTCAACAGTGTCCTCGACCAAGGGTGTGCTATCCAGACTCTCATCTGCTGGAAGCTGTGAATATGTAGTGTCTAAAGGTGAGATAAGAGCTCGTGATTCAGGGTCAGACCAAACTGCTTCATCATCTATGATCACAAAATCGCACTCTTGGTGTATGCCTCGCTCTGTCATCTCCTCTGCATCACTGAATTGCTCTGAGAAAGCTGAGTCTCGTGCTCTGGTCTCGTCAATCATCTTTATTTGTACACTTTTGCCCTCGACACGAAAGTATACCTTCCCACTATCATGATCGAACAACGCCTTGGCTGTGGCCAAGAAGGGACACCCTAATATGATGGGGGTATCTATCACAGACTCAGGGATCTTGTCTAATACAACAAAGTCCATGGGGAATTTCAAGCCCTGAATTGTGATGACCACGTCCTTCAACAACCCCTTCGGCCTCTTAACAGATCTATCAGCAAATTGAAGGATTGTCCTACTCTGTCAAAGAGGGACAAACTCGAATCGGTCGTGTAAGGCTGCCTGAAGGAGGTTGATGGAAGAGTCACTGTCTAATAGAGTCCGATCGAACCGCTGCTCGTGAATATGTCATCAAACATACGAAGCTCCTACATTTGGTCTCTTGGCTGGCAAATGATTCTGAATCGCAAAGCATGTGGCACGAGTGAGCACATGGATCTCTGCATTGTGGTCCCTTCTCTTCTTACTGATGGTATCTTCTCTTTCAGGTTCTTTTAGAAGAGAGGGATGTGATGAAGTGCCTCCTGTAGAGTCAGCTGAATCTGAAATATGTCAATCATCTGCTGGCTGAACTCTAACTGTCCTTTCTTTTTTGGATTTCTATTTTATTCCTCTTCGCCAAGCGGAGTGCTTGAGGGAAGGGGATGGTTGGGCCCTCCTCAGATAGAGGGCTAGGAAGAGGTTCCCGTGCCTGTGAGGAAATGTAGTCCATACCAAGATCATCATGTAATACACATGGGCTCGAAGAAGATAAAGAAACCTTTCATTTATTCATATTTTTGGTCTTTTCAAAATTGACCTGAGATACAATAACAGAAGGAAACACAACTGAATGAAAACTGGTGGCATCAACACCACCCACTATGTCTGTCTTCACGGCATCAGCACCACGCTCTGCCTCAACATCAAGTGGAATGGTGGCATCAATACCACCAACTGCATCTGGAGATTCGACGGCCTCAGTACTATCGGCTAGATCATCGTCCATGGTGGCTTCAACACCATCACCATCATCATCCTGAGCGGCATCAGCACTGCTATCCTCCTTGTCTAGAACTCCTGGATCTCCATGGGGTTGTCTCTTAGACGAGGCATCACCGGCTAGCATCCTACCTCTCCTAAGTGTCACAAAATCAACATCAAATATGTAGGATGAAATATCACTTAATGAACCACTAGGAGTGGTGGTCTCTGCAAACTATACCTGCTCAGAACTCCTCTTCAAATTATTCGGATTGGAATCGATCTGAGCGGGTATGGCAGCCTTTCCCTTTATGATGTCCCTCATCTCCTACCGGAACTCGTCCATCTCTCATCGGAAGGATGCCTGCTGGTCTGAAAGTAGGTCGGTGAGATCGTCAAGGGCTGGGTTCTCATAGATGGGTCCATGAGAACCGGATGGGTTGCCTCGTTGGAAATGAGGCTGGCTCTACTGGTACTGCTGTGGAGGAGGCTGAGTGTACTGTTGAGGCTGATGCTGCCTCCACTGCTGTCCCTGATGATAGGGATGAGGACCCTACTGGTAGTGCTGCTGTGGCTGGGAGTACTGGGGCTGCTGCTACGGTTGGCCGCTCTATCCACCTTGAGCTGGAGGCTACTGCTGGGATGAGGTGCCTCCAGTAGATCACCTGAATCTGAGATGATCACGACGGATCCCGGGCTACTGCGGTCATACCAAATCCTGCTGACTTTAGCTCCTGCTTGTATGGGGAAGGGGGAAGAACTGCCAGGGGTTGATCCGACTGATACACCACCATCTGAGTGTCCTGAGATGGCAGCAGTAGAGAGCAATGCTGCAATGGCTGAACTGGCTCTGCCTGAATGTGGTGAACCTAGCAGTACTAGGCAGCTGATTGGGAAGAGCTGTTGCTGCTGTGATTAGCCCGTGACCTGAGACGAGGCTGAGAAGCCGTATGTGCCTCCTGGAGACACATGATCTGGGTCTTCAGGTCAGCTGCTGAAGACTCTGCCTGTGTTGCTATTGACGAAGTAGATGGACATGCGTCAACCCGTGCTATCCTCTGATAGGACACAACCTGTGGAAGGGGCTTCCCCTGTGTGTATACACGGATCTGGGACTTCACTGTATAATTCTCTACCATCTCCTCATAGTTGGCCCAGACCTGGTCTTCATCCTTGGCGAAATAGGACCCTCCACATGAGGTATTGACAAGCCCATGCAGCTCTGGTGTCTGCCCACAAAAGAAACTCTGAACTAGATTGAGATTGGATATCTCATGGTATGGACACCGGTCGATGAGCTCTCTAAAGCGATCCCATGCCTCAAGAAACTGCTCATTGGGGATCATCGTGAGATTGTTGATCAGTGATGTAGCTGCATTGGTCCGACCGAGTGGATAGTACTTGTTCAAGTACTCGGTCCGGAGGTGCTCCCAAGCAGTAACATATCTCCCCAAATGCTTCAGCCAGTAGGCTTCTCTATTGACCAGGGAGAAAGGGAATGCCATCATCTTGATGGTGTCCTCGTCCACGAATCTATCATGGACTGTACTGCAGATCATCTCAAATTCTTGCAGGAGCAGATGCGGCTCCTTGTTGGATAGCCCATGGAACTTGGGTAGTAACTGGATCATCTATGGGACAAGCTTGAAGTCTCCCAGAATCTTTAGAAGTTGGATCAAGCGATGGGTGAGAGTTGCACTAGGGTTGTGCAACTTCCTTATCGTCCGTGTGAGTCCGGATGGCTCCTGCGGTGCTTCTGGTCGTCCGTCTGCTCCTCCTCCAACTGCTGGTAAACCTCTACCGGCTGTTCGCTACGGCTCTCCTCTGTCGGCTCCATTTGCACTAATTCAGGTTGTAGCTCTACCATAAATGCCCCCTGATCTCTAATCTGTCTCTGCATCATCTCGAGGAGGCTAGGAGTGTGTTGTTGATGGCACCCTAATCAAGAACATAAGTAGAACCCTGGGGCTGCTCAACGGTGCGTCCGTCATTGCTTTCCATCTCGCGGGTCTCTACAAAGGCAAAAGACCCGAACTCAGGTGTCGTCAAATGTACAAATAGTTGTGTTGGTCTCTACTCTGGCACCCCAGGACTAGTGGGAGAAGGGTGGTCAAGGGGGAACAAGGTGGTAGCAAACTCAGGTTTGAAGAGCAGGTCTGGGCTTTCTGAAACTGCCTAGATGAGTGGAAAGGAGTGCTCGAGAGCGGTGCTATCAAAGGCAGCCTAAGGGACCTCCTTCCCATCATCGTGATGTCGGGATAAATGCGGATGAGATCTGGAATGCAAACAAGATCAGAAGTCAAACCCCCAATTCACCTACTCAACACGAGCTGATGACCATAAAGGTTTGGTCGCTAATCTTGTTAATTTTATTTTAGGTGACCAATCAATCTATAAGAGAAATTAAGCGAGCTGGTAGGAACCTGATGCTCTGAGGAGACTGGCCCAATCCTACAGTTAGATCTTTCCCAGCCAGTATGGATTGCAGATCGTTTACCGGCTACCCGATCTATCCAATCTGCTAAGGAAGTCCTGGACCACATACTGGCTACCCGGAGAAATCCTCACTGGAGAACGACAAACCACAAGACTAGTAGTTTGAAAGAAGTTCAGGTATGGCTCTAGCCTAGTGTGCGGGTCACTCTCTCGCTACATACAAACTAACCAATGAGGAGGTGACTCTCCCCAAAATAAAGATTTTTGAATGAGGTGGATTTTAGGGTTAAGTTTGCACTAGCAGACCCAATTTTATGGTTTTCTCTTTTTTAGGTATTTTTCAAATCAACTAATGTCTAACGAAATTTTCGATCTCCTAGGTTATTTTAAGTTCAAAACGGGGGGAGTAAGTCGAAAAAGTCGATGCACGATTGATGAATATGTAATTCATCACTCTTAAAGTTGAAAATAGAGCCTTGTTCTCGAGTATTTAGCAGCATATTTCCCTTTATCTTGCATAAATAGCATTCATACATGCATCCATAATTCATGCATTTTAGCATTCATAATTGCATTAAATAAGAAGCCAATTCATCTATAAAATTTACTTGTAAAATACTCACCAATAATTCACCGAATTATCGGTATTTTATTACCCCCTCTAAAATCAATAAAACCTTCCTTATACTGTGTATATTATTAATTAATAATATAAGGAAAAAGGCCAAAAATTCTTAGCTTGTAAATCACCCAATAAAAATCCCAAAGCCAGTTGGAGACCCCAGACTTTAGAATACCAATAACTACCTCATACAAACTCCGAATTAGGTCTACTCATCTTCAGATTAATACACACTCAGAGACCTTTAAAATGAGATCAATTTCATTCAAATCGGAGTCCTATGCAAAACTTGGGTTTTTGGGCCTCTTTGTGTACTATATGTATGTATATTTGTACCTTGTCTTTTTGTATCATATTTGACCTCATCTCCATTTTTGGTCAACATGAAACTTGTAGATCTCATCGAGATCTACAACTTTCATGTTTTGTGTTTTTCCAAATTCGGCCTCCTTCTCTCTTTAATTTAACTTTCTTTCTCAGCCATTCAGAGTGGGCCACGTGGCGCCCTCTAATTGTGCCACGCGGCCCGCTCCTTTGCGCGCCACGCCCCTTCCATCTCCGCCGTTAGATCACTCGTCCTCTCTCTTGATCTGAGCCTTCCATCATCGTAGCGCTTCTCAGCAATTCGATCAAGCCCGGGATCCAATCCAGGCCGTTCGCCAGCGCTGTGCCCTCCTTGCGCCACGTGGCTGCATCCGCACCCTTCGATGCCCGCCTTTCCCTCTTAATCACATCCATCCCGGCCTTAATCTCTACCGTTCGATCAAACCCCAGGCATCATCTCAGTCTCACATTAGCACCCTTACCTACACCCTCCACGTGGCTCCATCACAACCCTTCGATCTCGTCCCTCTGATCTGATCGTAGCGACCCCATCACGCCCTTCTCATGACCGTTGGATTGCTCGATCCAACGGTCAAGACATCGTCTCCTACCTCCCGATTGGCCCGCGCCCCACCTCGCCCACCTTGCGCGCGTGCCGTACCCTTCCTATTTTGGGAGCCACTCCGACCACCCTCTCCGCCTCCTGTCACCGCCATGTTGTACCCCACTCTTCCCTCATCCTCGTCGACCCCCTCGAGCACCATGAACTCCCCCCACCTTGCTCTACGACGTCCACCAACTCCATCACTTCGCCACCTGCACCGTCACCTTCCACCTATAAATACGCCCCACCGTCGATCGTCAGCCCTATCCGCCATCACGGAGAGAATCCTCGAGCTCCTACCTTCCTATTGGTGACAGCAATTTGAGGTGACGTTGAGAGACGACCGAGTTTCATCTCCGGCGAGATCCACGGCCATCCCCGCTATGCCGCAGCCTCCCCCGTGAGCTGCACGAGCTCAGGACCTTCTACTGGCCTTCGAGCGACGACCAGGAGCACGAATCCGAGCTCCATTTCCTAGGTAGACGTCTCCATCTCCTCTCCGATCCTCTTTTTCTTTGTTTTACTTTTTCTCGTAATTTATTTGCCATCCTCGATCGACTTCACCTTTTCCTGACCATCCTTCGAGCTTCGCCTCAGAGCTGGCATCCTCGTGTACACTTCCGTTTGCTCAAACGATGCACTGCACCCCACGCCGATGAGAGCTCCGCCAACTTGGCGGAGCACCATCACCGGACCACCTTCATCGCACCTCAGGTCTCCCTCCGCACTCACGTTCACCCCACGATCACTGTGCATGCTTCGGCTATTCAACTAACCCCCTGCAGGTACTCTATCTTTGATTGGTCGGAACATTATCGGAGCTCAGTTCGAGCTTCGTCGCCACCGCTCTCCAGACCACACCAGCCGCTCCTGAGCCCTTCGGCGGCTGCCTGAAGCCTCCACGATCCCTCCCAGCTACTTGGGAGCCGCCGGCGAGCTTCACCGGCCTCAGACGAAGGAGGCGGATCTAGTGCTCCTTCACCGGAGCGCAGCTACCTCCGCCGCAAGAGGCGGCGGACCGGTTGAGAATGAAGAGCAGTAGCCGTCTGATCCCCTTGATCGAACGGTTCTGAGCATGCCATGACTTCATCAACACGCAACCGTCGGATCAGGAGGATCCTACGCACCAAAGTATGCCACGTCGCCACTTGCCCCACGCTCCAGATGCCGTTGAATTCATCTTGGTCCGGCGACCGTTGATCGTCCACGCATCCATCTTCATCGAGCTCCAAAGACTGTTGGATCGATCTTGATCCAACGGGTCACCGCACGCCTCATGCCAGCCACTAGCTGTCGTTGGATCTTTACTTGATCCAGTGGTCCACAGCATGCCACGCCACCTTCTCCGAGCCTCCTCCCCGACCATCAGGCTTGGAGCACCTGAAGCTAGCCGAGCCTCCATCAAAACCGAGTCCGAGCCTGCAGAGACCTCGAGCCTTTGCCCGAGCCTCCGCAGTCACCCGAGCCTGCGACCCCACGTGGTTCTCACGTGCGGTCTGGATATTTTGCACCGAGGCCCCTGGAGGTTTTGATATTTGCATTCCAGTCCCTACCAGGAGCACCACGTGAGGTGCACGTGTTCTGTGGGCATTTTGCATACATGCCCCCCTCATTATAGGTAATTGCATTTTAGTCCCTATCAGCATGTTTAATTTGTAACAATTTTATTTTTTGAATTTGCAGTTAGGCCCATGTCTTTGCACACATCTTTAGGCATTCATTTGACATCATTTTTCAAGTTTGAAAATTGCATTGTGTAATTTGACTTGTCCTCTTTCATATGTGACATGTATCTTATTTTTGTGATATCAGTGTAATTTAAGATTAATTAATTGGTGAAATATTTTTATATTTTTCTCATTTATGCCTTTTAATTAGTAGTAAATTCTCTGTGACTCCAAAAATCACCAAAAAATCACATTAGATCTAGGATAATTGAGTTTACACTGTGCCCAAAAATCAACTCATTTGCTCACATCCTGAGGCCTGAATAAATCATTTTGTGATTTCCATAATTCATTTTTAATAGGTCCATTTCACATAGAAATTTAAGCTTATTACTTTTCCTAGATTCTTCACACTTAGATCTATTTAGGATAATTTGTATATCTGAAAATATTATGTTTTGATATTTATAAAAATTAATTTAGTCGAAATCACCTTGCATTCATTTTTAATTCACAATAAAATCATATAGTGTCAGAAAAATAAAAAAAATTAGGGTATCTTAATTTCATTGCATTCCACATTCTGGCCAAGTTTCATAATCTTTGAATTTAATTTGACCATCTTTCTGAATTAACTTGTAAATTGGCCTGATTTTGCATTTGTCTTTCTTAGTTGCATAAAAATTGTGACAAAACACAAAAAGGAATCTTCTGAAAAATCTGACCTCTTAAATTCACTAAAAATCTACCTAAGGAGACATCTGGCTCCCTGAGTTCGACCTTGGGCTTGTCCAAGTAAAATAAATTTGTCGCTCGAGATTAATTGACATCGATTAAAAGTGGTTTTTGATTAGTCCGTATTACCTGACTGCAACAAACGATACGACAATAATTTGACCATTAATTTGATTAAATTAATAAGGGTAGTACGAACACTCATCAAAATGGCACCGTTGCCGGGGAGGCACGGCTTAGGTTAATTTGTAGTTAATTTTTAAGTGTTTGATTTTCCATCCCCGGGTAGCTTGACCCCGGTCTTCTTGCTAAAATTTTTCTGTCTTTTATTTTTGAGCATTTTTTTGTCGTCCTCTATCTGACCTCAATTTGTTTTTGTGCGAGGAACACGCGGAGCCGAGGCGCTTCGAGGAACATGCAATTTTAACTTTTTGAGTGATTTGAGAGGATTTGTAATTTTTCATTTTTCATTTTTCATTTTTGCATTATTTCCAGTGGTTCCCGTTTGGGTTCTCGCGTGTGTAAACATAGTGGAACTGTGTCCCTGTGTGCTGTGTGGATTGAATTTTTAGATTAGGCTTGCACTAGCGGCTCCTCGAGCCACTCTAGGATTTTCTTGTGCTCGTAATTTCTTTAGGACCACACATCACTTAAAATACACACTTAGACAACAGATCTAGTCCAATCAAACATGTGCTTCACTCGCTAATAGAACTGCTTGTCTAGGAGCGGATTTTGTCATCTGCATTTGCATGTAGTATAAAAGCTTTCAATTCTGTTTTGCATCCTGCATAAAAGCGAAGGGATTACTATAAGTATTCTTTACTCAGCATACACATCATTGATTTTTCGTGCATCAGTTTTTCTCGATTTCTCTCTCTTAGTTTTTTAAACTTAAGTAAAAGGAAATTGGGACTGGATGATAGGTGTGTTGTGTGGATTTGATTTAATAAGTGATAACTTAACTTAAAATCAGGACTGCTAACATTATTGACAAAAAAATCAATAAAATCGGAAATTCTGCTTGCGGGAGATTAATCCCCGACCTTGTTTTCAGGCTGAGTGAGGGTACTTGAGTGTGTGTGAACACCTTAAGGCAGAGCCCAAATCCCCGCCTTCCATATCACGTTCCGACTGATCCTAGCAAATATCACAAGTTGAATAATTCAGGTTCACTGACTAGTACCAAGTAGCCTCCGCCTGTCTCAGGTAGATAGGGGCGAAATTGCGGTACTTCGCGACAAGTTGCCAGTAACCCCCCGGGGTGAAGTTCCGGCCTTGTCAGCCTCCGCCTGCTTGTAGGTAGATAGGGGCAAGTCTTTGAATCCATCAACTTGGGATAGGAGCGAAGAAAGGAAGGACCATCAGTATCTTAGGCGATAGGTAAACAGGGAAGACGCATCCGGCTCTGAGCTGACTTCCCTACAGGCCGAGTAACTCCTTGCTATATTGCTTGAAAAATCACACTTAAAATCAACCAGACTAATCGGACTCGATTTCGGGTCCTTCACAGTGTTGAGTGTGAAAATACCGGGTTTTGGATTTAAATTCTTGCTTCAGGTAGGAGTAAAATCCTATCTTCACTTAGAGCTCTCGATTCTTCTTGCCAATCCAAGATGAGTGACTGGGGGGATATCGACTCCTTATTCGCCAATATCTCTCTGAGCCCCCCACGAAACTCATCTTCACTGGCCCAAGCGCAACTTGGACCACTCAGAACTCATGACCCTCTTGAGTTTTGGATCCCTCACACCCAGGGTGGTTACTCTCAAACCAACCCTTTCCTCTCATCTGAGCTTACCGAGGAAGACCATCGCCTCGGTAAGAATCCCTTCCTTGATTTGTCTTCTAACCAAGACCATTTTCATTTCCCAAAGCTAGAAGACAAGATGCCACCTAAGAAACACCCGGATGATAAGGAACACAGAGATGACCCATTACAGCAAATCTTGGCTCGCCTCGCCACTACCGAACAACAGAATGCAGATCTCACGGCAAGGATGGGACATATCATTATGACAGGAGGAATCGACCGACCAATGGTTGATGCTTATAACCCAACAGAAAATGAGATGCACAGTTGGTTGGCACCAGCGGTTCCCTCCGAAGCATTCGAGCTTAAGCCCCACTTTCTTAGCCTGCTTCCGAAGTTTAATGGAAATGCAAACGAAGAACCATATGCCTTCCTCAGAGACTTCGAGCTGGTTTGCAACAACCTTAGTCACCCTAGGGTTGGGTAGGATTATATCAGGCTGAAGGCCACCCTATTTGCCATAGAAGATAAGGCAACACATTGGCTAAAAAATCTCGGGGTAATATGTACAACCTGGATGCAGTTCAAGGACCTTTTTATGAAGAAGTTCTACCCACTCAGTAGGACCAACCAAATGAGAATGAAGATCGTGAGTTTCTCCCAAGGACCCATTGAACCTTTCCATGAAGCTTGGGATAGGTTTAATGACCTCATTCAGAAATGCCCTTGCCATGGCATTTCAAAGGCGATCTTAGTCCAAACCTTGTTCTGTCATGACCCTGGAGATGCAGGGGTTAGTCAGTGCCACCTGTGGAGGAAGTTATCTGAACAAGAATGAAAATGCTTTATGGAAAATCCTGGAGCAGATGGCAGAAACAGGCAGGTCGCAGGCTACCAGGGCCTATCAGTTGTCTCCCTCAATCCTAGCCAATGAGACAACTAGGAGGACTGTAGCGGATCAACAGAGGACCTCATTCCCAGCATGAGGATGATAGCTGACAAGTTAACCATGGTCAAGCAGATTCACAAGAGGGTCACTGACCTTGAGTCTCTCTCTCTCGTTTGCTGAAGCAAGTGGAGGAACTTACTGAGAGGGTAGCTAAGATCAAGCTACCTGTCCCTTCTGCACCACCTGTACCTGTACACTGAGTCCATTTTATACAGGAACAGACACCGGGACTTCAGAGTAGATGGGTAGAGGAGCAGACTTACACTCAACAAGACCAGCACACACCTCCACAAGTGGAGACAGGGTACGAGGAGCCTCCGTAGGTGTTCGAGATCAATGGGCTGTGGTACAACCATGACCCCGTCGGCAGACAGTCGGGGAAAGGGAACGGTCAGCCACACCGACCTTCCCTAACTTACCAAGAAAATGGCTCCGTCCCCGCACCGCGCTTCGTACAGTCCCGACCCGAATGAGGGTGCCAGCATCATCAACACCAGCAACAGCAATGCACGTTCAACTCGAGCTAGCAGGGCCCTCCACCATCCCATCAGCAACAACAGTACTGGCATGGACAACAGGGCCAGTATAGGAACTCATCCGGGAGTCAGCATCAACAGAACCAACCCAATAGTGAATTGGAGTCCCTCACCTTGGTGATCCAGACCCTGACTGATAGGGTCCAGCAAATCTAGAATGACTATCTGGATATGAGAACCGATCTGAATCGTGTTTCTCGTACCCAAGACCAACAGATGGCACCAAAGACCCCAATTCCCACCCAGGTCCAGGCCAACCCGAATAGTTTGAATCAAGGCCAGAACCGACCACGATATCAGGTATCCTATTCAGATAATTCTTTATCTGAACATGAGATCCTTTTGTATGAAAATGTAAACCATATGTCCCTCAGGAGCGGAAGGATCGTGATCGTACCTGATCGGGCACGGGCACTAGAGGAAGAAGCCTCCAAGTCTCTACCAGAGGAGAACTTGGAGGTAGAGGAGCAGCAGCAGCACCACCACCACCGGCAGAAGAAGAGGACTTCTGAGTCCTCAAAGAAGCAAAGGAACCGCACCAATAGGGAGTCCACAGAAACCGATGAAGAGCCCACACCTCCATCTGAGGAGGATATTCCAATAGTCGCAGAGGATGCATTACCGGTTTTGCAGCCGCAGTTTTCTTTTAGTCATAGTCAGAGTCCGAGTCAGTTTCAGAGTCCGAATCCTGTACAAAATTCAGTTCTAGTTATGAACGAGAATCTTTCAATTTTAGAATCTGAGTTAGAGTCAATAATCCCTTTCCCCCGAGCTCTTAAAGGTGGAAAGAAGAAAACTAAAAAAAAATCCAAAAAGATGACCCTAAGATGACAGAGTTTTGCAACAAACATATCAAGGTCATGATCCCCTTTGACAAGTACGTGAAAATGACACCTGCATTTCAGAAATACCTTAAGGTGAGATGCACACCTACTAGGGTTAGCAGGAAGACCAAAAGCCCTGTTGAGAAACACGTTTTTCCAGTAGCCACGACTTGCGCAATAAAGAACTCGTTTCCAAGGAAACAAAGAGACATGGGTGCACATTATGTTGTGAGTCATGTTGATGACACTGCGTTTGCACGCACTCTCCTTGACAACGATTCCTCAATCAACTTAATTCCTACAACCCTCTATGAGAGGCTTAATCTCGGACCTCTTAGGGTTCGTTTGGTTGCAGGGTTGGGCATGGTTGGGTATTGTTCACAGGGATGGGTGAATAGTAAACTGTGAGGAGAGAGTACCCCTGTGAATAGTACCCAACCCAACCCAACCCTGTCTAACCCTGCAACCAAACGAACCCTTAGGAAATCTAGATCCCTCCTTCAGTTCACCGATAAATCAACCAAGAGGTCCCAAGGAGAATTGAGGAATGTTGTCATCAAAGTCGAGGGTCAGGAATACATTGTGGACTTTACCGTCCTTGATATGGAGACCCCTCGTAATTGGAGAGATTCCCAGATCATACTAGGAATTCCCTTCCTCAGAACAACAGGGGTCTTGTTTGATTATAAGATCGGGAAAATCCAGTTCCAGACTCCAGGCGGAGATGAGGAACTTGAGATGAAGCAGACCAGATGGCAGAGACCGGATTCTGAATCTAGCACCGAGTACTCTTCATCCGAATAAGACTACATTCACGTAGACACTGATGGGCTATGGAGACAGAACCCAGCTAGCACCGATGAGTCCCTCCCCTCCGGAGAAGATCTTGTGAATGAGTCAGTTTGCGAGGTCCTTAGAAACGAGTACATCTAAGAATTTGCATCTCCCTACATCTTCGATGACTTAGAGGCCCAACTAGACCTGTCTGCCCTTCCCTCTTTAGGATAATCATAAGATGAGGATGACGAGTCGGACATGGCTTTTGCCGATTGCATGGAGACCTTTGACGATCCGACTCCAGAGCCGAAGGACTTGGTGGCAGTAATTTCAAAGACAGATCCAACCACTACCAACACTGAACCAGATTCGATTGAGCCAGACTTCCTAGATGAGCACACATTACCTGAGCTCAAACCCTTACCCACAACACTCAAGTATGCCTTCCTTGCGGGATAAGAGAAAAGTATCCGGTCATCATCAGTTCGTAATTTACCGAGGAGCAGGAATCTCGCTTGTTAGAAATCCTGAAGAAAAACTGCAAGGCGATAGGCTGGAGCATCGTCGATCTCCACGGGATAAATCCCGCTCTGTGTTCGCACCATATCTACTTGGAGAATGAAGCTAAACCCTCTCGTGAATTCCAACGTTGATTGAATCCAAATTTATGAGAGGTAGTGAAGAAGGAGATAGAGAAATGGTGCAACGCAGGTTTCATTTATCCCATCTCTGACTCCAATTGGGTGGCTCCAATCCATGTTGTCCCGAAGAAGTCAGGAATTCAGATGACCACCAATGAAGACGGAGAGGAAATCGTGACGTGAGTACCCATGTCGTGGCACGTCTGTGTGGATTACGGATGCCTGAATGCTGCGACGAAGAAGGATCATTTCCCCCTACCATTCATTGATCAGATCCTAAAGAGACTAGCGGGGTAAGAATTCTTCTACTTCTTGGATGGGTTCTCGGGCTACAATCAAGTAGCCATAGCTCCGGAGGACCATGAAAAGACCACGTTCACATGCCCCTTTGGCACCTATGCTCTCAGGCGCATGCTCTTTTGGTTATGCAATGCTCCCGGTACTTTTCAAAGGTGCATGATTGCTGTATTAGCCGAAATGGTCGACAAATTCCTGGAAGTCTTCATGGACGACTTCTCGGTCCACGGTGATTCTTTCAATTCCTATCTTAGGAATCTGGACCGAGTCCTCAAACGCTGTTGTGAGGTTAATCTGGTGCTCTCCTGGGAGAAAAGTCACTTCATGGTGACGGAGGGCATTGTGTTGGGGCATGTCATCTCTAAGAGAGGAATGGAGGTTGACCCTGCCAAGGTGGATGTGATCAGACGACTCCAGCCACCAACCAATGTTAAACAGTTGCGGTCGTTCCTCGGGCATATCGGATTCTATCAGAGATTTATCAAGGATTTTTCTAAGATTGCCCGACCGCTAACTGAGCTTTTGGGCAAGGACATGGAGTTTATTGTTGATCACAAATGTCTTGAGGCCTTTAAGCTATTGCAAGGAATGATCATGGACGCCCGGATCCTACAAGCCCCAGACTGGTATCTACCTTTTGAGATCATGACGGATGCCTCAGACTTTGCTGTTGGGGCTGTGTTAGGACAGAGGAGGGATGACATCCCGTTTTCAATACACTACGCAAGCAAAGTGCTTGATACCGCTCAGCGTAACTATACAGTTACGGAAAAGGAAATGCTTGCGGTAGTGTTTGCCTTGGACAAGTTCATATCTCATTTAATCGGATCCAAGGTAATTGTGTTCACTGACCACACAGCGCTACGTTACTTAATGGAAAAGAAGGATGCGAAGGCGCGTCTTCTTAGGTGGATTTTTCTTATCCAAGAGTTTGATTTGGATATTCGTGATAAATCTGGAAAGAAGAATGTAGTAGCTGATCATCTCTCCCATCTCGAAGATCTTAATACTTCCGAGGATTCACCGATTTAAGACTCCTTCCCTGACGAGTCGATTTTTGTTGACGACTCACTCCCATGGTATGCCAATATCGTGAACTATCTTGTCTCCAAGAAGGTTCCCGAAGATTGGCCCAAGAGCCACATAGACCGACTCAAGTCGGATTCTAGACATTACCATTGGGAGGATCCGATCCTTTTGTGTCTGGAGACGGTGTATTCCTCAGGAGGAATACCAGAGTGTCCTTTCTCTATGCCTCAGCTTGGAGGCAGGAGGACATCACTCCATGAAGAGAACTGCATGGAAGGTGCTTCAATGTGGCTTTTACTGGCCGACTCTGTTTCGCGATGCCATCACCTTTGCGAAGTCGTGCCCAGTATAACATAGAATGGGAGGAACAGTTGGTTCCAAGGATGAGATGCCGATGTAGCCTGTCATCATTTGTGATGTCTTTGACGCCTGGGGCAACGACTTCATGGGCCCATTCCCTATTAGCCACGGATCGAGTAAATCCTTCTTGCGGTGGACTACCTGTCCAGGTGGGTGGAGGCTATCCCAAAACGAGCCACAGACAACAGAACTGTTTGTAAATTCATCAGAGATCATATCATCTCTAGGTTCGGGATCCTTAAGATATTGATATCAGATGGGGGTAACCACTTTGTAAACAGAGATGTGAAGAAACTCTTGAAGGACTACGACATCGAACACCGTGTCACTAGTCCTTACCACCCACAGACTAATGGTATGGCTGAGGTGTCGAATAGGGAGGTGAAAACTATATTGCAGAAGCTTGTCCTCCCAGACAGGAAGGACTGGTCTTAGATCTTGGAACAAGTCTTATGGGCTTATAGGACAACTTACAAGACACCGTTAAGAACCTCCCCATTCCAGATGGTATTCGGAAAGCCGTGCCATTTGCCTGCAGAATTAATGCACAAATCAGAATGGGCAATCAAGAAGGTCAACTGGAATACACACCTAGGGCAGAAACAGAGAGAAATGGATCTGAACGAGCTTGTGGAAGTCAGAAACTGCGCATACGACAACAGTTTGATGTACAAGGATAAGGTGAAGCGTTGGCACGATAGATATATCAGACGAAAGACCTTTGTTCCTGGACAGAAGGTATGGTTGTTCAATGCAAGGCTGAAAGTCTTCCAAGGCAAGTTGAAGTCCAAGTGGACATGCCCATTCATTATCTGTACGGTGCATGATAGTGGATGTGTTGAGATCTCAGATCTCTGATGAACGCGAAATTCACCTCTTTAATATTCATGAATTGTCGTAGTATAGGAGGTAAATTCGGTTCAGCAAAAACCTCAATCGTTTGAATGTTGTGGAGTATTTATACTTGGCAAGTCTACCAAGGTTAAACGCAAGGACACATCTACCTAATATATTTATCGAATTTTGATCAATGAAGCACAAGTGTGAATAACTTCTCCATTATAGGTTTGCAAGATGCACTGTGCTAATTACAATGCAATACTAAGATGCATGCAATTTTTAGTTTGTTTTTATGCAGTTATAAGAGGATGCATGAAAATAATGCAAGGGAATTTATACACAGACTAAAGATTACAAATATACCCTAAAAATCATGAGCAACATAATAGAAATGGAAATCAGTGTCATTTTAATCACAATATTAAAAACATCCATCAAATCAGAGCAAGGACAAGGGGACAAGGTCATCATCTATCACAAAAATTCACTTCATTGAAAACAGTGGCAGATGAGAAAATTAAACATGCTATGATATAGAGGAAGAAAAAAGGATCAAAACGACACTAAAATCATGCAATTTCGACCTACGATGCTCAAGTTATGAAGAAAACAATGCAGGGGCATAATTGTAATAAAAATGCAAGAAAAATAAATGATAAATATTACATTTAGGTCCCTGGAGGGACCTAAATGCAAATAATAAAAACTGTCTGGGCCCCTGTGTAAATTTTCCTTACGAGGGGGCCTTTTTGTAATTTCAAAAAACTTAGAGGGCTTCCCTGTAAAATACCCAGGCACGCACGTGAGGCACATGCCTGGGGACCATTATGCAAATATAAAAAACACTAGGGTCCTTCGTGCAATTTACCCAGGCCCTCACGTGCAGTGCACGTGAGGCGCCTAGGCTCGGGAGGCACCTCAGGTTTGGGTCACGTGGCTTCATCTGGAGGCTTAGGTCGAGGTTCGACAGACCCAAGGCTAGTGGATCGGTTTGAGGCTCGGCATGCCCACGTGTCATCAGCAAAGCCGTCCGATCCAGATGATGGGACGGCACCTGTACTTCGTCTTCCACCGCAGACCACCGGAGAAGGCGGGGCTCCGACGTCCTGCCCATTTCTCCTCCGCAGTCCATGTTAGCATCTGAAGGTCGGGGACACTTTCCGGGAGGTTGGCGAAGATCCTGGATGCACGGCAAAGCTCCGATGATGATTAGGGCTCGAGTTCTATGGAGCTTCGCCAGAGAAGAAGAGCCCGATGGAGCTCCGATGCCAACTTCGGCCATTGAAGGTTCCTGCAAATGTTAATTATAGCCAAAGCGAGTGCATGTGTGTGCGAATGAGGTGGAATGAGATGGGAGCCAGGCGGAGGTGAAGAAGGTGGTGGCTCAGGGGAGTCCTCAGCCGTGACGACGAAGGAGTTGGGTCGGAGGTGAAGAAGGTTCTGGAGGAAGGAAATGGGTGTGCGAGAATGATTGATGGATGGCGAAGCTCAGGAGAAGGTCAGGTGAGGGTGGAGGAGTGTGTAGATGATAGATTAATTAGGAGAAAGTCAAAGAAAAAGAAGGGGGGAAGGAGACCTCGTCGGAGAGGGGAATCCGATGAAGGAGACTGCTTGGGCTGAGGCTCCGATGAGCCTGGGGGTCTTCGCCCAGCTGGACAGCAGGGCCAGCGAGCTCGGCGGCCGCCAGAGGCGTCTCTACATGGTGGAGGAGCCGAGGGTCGACACCGGGCAATAACCTGTCATCGCCTCGACGTTCCGCCCCTCAGCTGTCACCGGAGGGGCAGAGGAAGCTAGGATTATGCCTAAGATTGGTGGACCCAGTGAATGGAGGTGGTGGGCGAAGCTTTATAGGCGGAGGAAGATGGATGTTATGTGAGCGGGCCGACAGTTTCGAATGGGGGAGATTGATTGTATGGAGTGATGGAGGGTGTCTTGGGGGTTACGCGAGATGGGCAGAGGAGAGAGCTGTGAGGGGGAGGCGTTAGGAGAGGAAGGAGGTGGCTGGAGCGACGGCTAAAAATGGAAGGGGGAGGAGGTTTGGCGAGGCGTAACGCCTGGGAGAGAGGGTGCTGGAGGTTGACGAAGGGTCGTGGACCGTTGGATCGTACAATCCAACGGTTAGGATGATGGTGCAGACAGAGGGTTAGGATAGGATCTGTGAGAGTGGATCGTGTGGATGATATTAAGGCGGGTGTGTATGGGGTTGATGAGAAGGCGGAATTGATCGTACGGTGGAGATGAAGGCGGCGACGTGGAGAGATGCAAGCCGTGGGATAGGAGGGTGATCTAACGGTTGATGTGAAGATGCGATGTGGCGCGTGGGAGGTCGTAGGATAAGGGGGAGAATCTAACGGTTGGGGATGAGGCGCTAAGGAGTGGATGAGATTTCATCCTGGGCTTGATCGGATGGCTGGCGGCCGAGGCTGAAGTGAAGGGTAGAGATGGAGGCGGTTGGCGTGCATCCCACGGTCCGGAGAAAGCCAGGTGACGCAAGGAGGCGCGGGCCACGTGGGCGGCCCAGAGGGTGCCACGTGGCCCAATGAGAAAATTCAGAGCATAAATACAAAGATAAATACAAAAGAAATAGTTAGAGACAAAATTAGGAAAAAGATAAAACATGAAAGTTGCTTGTCTCGACGAGATCTACAACTTTCATGTTGGACAAAAAGCCAAAAAAGGTCATTATACAAAGAGCAAGTTTTTGGGGGTATTTTTAAGGGGGATAACAGCACCGACTTTTAGTTTTGAGACGTTTTTGTATTTTTTTGTCTTTTCAAAGGTCAGTGCATCATGGACAATTAATCTATCTAATTTTTAGGGGTTTTTGATGATAAAATAATTACACTAAAATAAAGAAAATTAAATACAAAAAATTAAGGGTTAATTATACAAAATATAATACATGATAATAATAAAGAATTGATGATGATTTTAATGGATTATTTAAGACAGGGGTTTTAATAGATGGATTTTAGCATGATGAATACAAGATTCATCAATCTCGCAGATGACGCACCGACATTCCTAGTAAATGGTCAACTGTTGAAGCACTTCGTCGAATCCAATGAACAGTTAGTCCATGTAGAGGAGATTGTATTTATGCGCGAGACAGATTCAGCAGATACATATCAAGCCGCACATGAGACATTGCAGCAGTAAACTCTAGCCATCAGCAGCATCTGGAAAGATTCAGACCGAAATCCTTGTAGATATCCATCACTCCTTGTAGAAATCCTCCCTCCCCCGACTCTAATCATTCACCCCAACATTCATGTATCTCCATCTACGACTATACTTAGGATGACCAGATCCTAAGTATAGGGGGGTGAGTCACCTGAGTCCGTACACTATACATCCTCCAGATCACATCGATCCTCATACTCACTCCAGTCTTATACTTAGGCTGACCTGAGCCTAAGTATAGGGGGGAACTGATACCGACACTGTATATATTCATCCACTTCTCCTCTTGACCTCGTCCGCCCCATTTTTGATCTTCTGCTAAACTCAGGCTTCCAAGAGCCTAAGTATAGGGGGGCAGGACGACTTCTATACATTTTCACTCCTTTGGCTCGCTTACTCTTAGCACGAGCTATGTCTTTGTCCTCGCTTTCCGTGCTATGAGGACATAACACACGCTAAGTATAGGGGGCGTGTATATATTACATATATACTTTACCCATAGCTCATACTTTCACGTATTTTTGTATATATTACGCAATAATTACGGGATGGGTAAAATTGGAGATTTTTTTTTGTAAAATACACTTGTATAAATATGTAAAATACTCATAAAACACTTGTACCATAGGAGGTATACCAGAGTTTTGAAAAAATATGGTAAAGTCAAAAATCAAATGCTTCTCTATTTACTCTTGCATATCATCTCTGCATCAGAAAAGAAAAGAAAAAGAGTCTTGCATTTCATTCATCTACATAGCATGTCATCCGCATCTCATCTGCATATCTTGCATATGCAAGGTGAAAAGCTAGTGGGTTCTGAACCAAGTTATGAGTAGATATAGAGGATGGACTTGATTTGACCTTAATCCACCTAAATTCAGAGGAACCTTATAAGAGCTGGAGTTAAGATTTTTCAGGATAAGTGACTTAATTCTTTGAGTCCGCAAGTCTATGTTCACATGTCATCTTGATTAGTCTAAGTAGAATATCTCGTGCACACGCATGATTCTTTTAGATAATGACCTAACTTGGACAAACACTATGCATGTAGATCTTCATTGATGAGGTGGTGAGGAGGAAGAATCCTTTAGCTTGGAGTAGCACACGGGTGGAAACATCCGTCCTCCTCTAGGGAGGATAGTGCATCTCGACCTAGTCTGGTGGTGTTGACATCTAAGGATAGGATGCTGTGGGTTGCAATAATGCTTCAAAAGAGGGATAGTCTACTGGCTCAAGAGGAAAAACTCCGGATGTACATGCTGCACCTTGTATATAGTTCGAAAAAAAATGAAAAACTCCAAAAAATCAGACAGGTCCAAGTGAAAATAAAATACCTGTTGGAGTATGTATATTAGCAAAGAAGTATGCAGCTGGATGACTTGGCTACACTGGTCAGGCATCCCGGGATAGGTAGCTACACTGGCTACCGTCCATTCTTTTCTCCACCCCCTCCTCTTGAGCTGGTCACACTTGAACTTAGAAGGGAATACCTCGCTCCTCGAGGAAAGAGTTACTGGACCGGGTAATTAGAGTTACCTTGATAGAGGAGGCTGGTTCTGAGCCATTTTTGATGTGGAGAGCTATTTTACACTTACGTTGTACAAGTAAGAATCATAGTCATCATAAATTTGCGTATAAGGATCTGTTCTGACCTGACTATTGAGGAGTCTTGAATAGAAGACTTGTGGAACTTGAGGTCTGTTAGGTCTTAAGTTCAGGTCCCAATGAGGTTCCACCACACAATTAATCCAAAGGTCGATTCAAGCTCCATTTTCAACTTTTGTTCATGACCTTGGTATGGAACCCAAAATCATTTCACTCTTGCATTCCATTTAGTTGCTCGGGGACGAGCAAGGTTTAAGTATAAGGGGTTGAAGAATCTGTAATTCATCATTCTTAAAGTTGAAAATAAAGCTTTGTTCCCGAGTATTTAGCAGCATATTCCCCTTTATCTTGCATAAATAGCATTCATACATGCATCCATAATTCATGCATTTTAGCATTCATAATTGCATTAAATAAGAAGCCAATTCATCTATAAAATTCACTTGTAAAATACTCACCAATAATTCATCTAATTATCTGTATTTTATTACCCCTTCTAAAATCAATAAAAGCTTCCTTATACTGTGTATATTATTAGTTAATGATATAAGGAAAAAGGCCAAAAATTCTTAGCTTGTAAATCACCCAATAAAAATCCCAAACCCAGTTGGAGACCCCAGACTTTAGAATACCAATGTCTACCTCATACAACCTCTGAATTAGGTCTACTCACCTTCAGATTAATACACACTCAGAGACCTTTAAAATGAGACCAATTTCATTCAAATCGGAGATCGTATGCAAAACTTGGGGTTTTGGGCCTCTTTGTGTACAATATGTATGTATATTTGTACCCTTATATTTTTGTATCATATTTGACCTCATCTCCATTTTCGGTCTACATGAAACTTGTAGATCGCATTGAGATCTACAACTTTCATGTTTTGAGTTTTTTTAAATTCGACATCCTTCTCTCTCTAATTTCACTTTCTTTCTCAACCATTCAGAGCAGGCCATGTGTCACCCTCTGATTGTGCCACGTGGCTCGCTCCTTTGCGTGCCACGCACCTTCCATCTCTGCCGTCCGATCGCCCGCCCTCTCTCTTGATCTGGTCATTCCATCATCGCAGTGCTTCTCAGCCATTCGATCAAGCCCGTGATCCAATCCAGGCCGTTCGCCAGCGCCGCACCCTCTTTGCGCCATGTGGCTGCACCTGCACCCTTCGATGCACGCCTTTCCCTATTAATCTCCACCATCCATCCCGGTCTTAATCTCTACCGTTCGATCAAACCCCAGGGCATCATCTCAGCCGCACATTAGTGCCTTTACCTACGCCCTCCACGTGGCTCCATCACAACCCTTCGATCTCATCCCTCTGATCTGATCGTAGCCGCCCCATCGTTCCCTTCTCATGACCGTTGGATCGCTCGATCCAACGGTCAAGACATCGTCTCCTACCTCCCGATTGGCCCGCGCCCCACGTCGCCCACCTTGCGCGCGTGCCTCACCCTTCCTATTTTGGGAGCCACTTCGACCACCCTCTCCGCCTCCTGTCACCACCATGTTGTACCCCACTCTTCCCCCATCCTCACCGACCCCCTCGAGCACCATGAACTCCCCCACCTCGCTCCACGACGTCCACCAACTCCATCACTTCCCCACCTACGCCATCACCTTCCACCTATAATTACGCCCCCACTGTCGACCGTCAGCCCTATCCGCCATCACGGAGAGAATTCCCGAGCTCCTACCTTCCTATTGGTGACAACAATTTGAGGTGACGTTGAGCGACGCCCGAGTTTCATCTCCGGCAAGATCCACGGCCATCCCCGTCGTGCCGCAGCCTCCCCCGTGAGCTGCACGAGCTCAGGACCTTCTACCGGCCTTCGAGCGACGACCAGGAGCATGAATACGAACTCCATTTCCCAGGTAGACGCCTCCATCTCCTCTCCAATCCTCTTCTTCTTTGTTTTGCTTTTTCTCGTAATTTATTCGCCATCCTCGATTTACTTCACCTTTTCCTGACCATCCTCCGAGCTTCACCTCGGAGCTGGCATCCTCGCGTACACTTCCATTTGCTCAAACGACGCACTGCACCCCACGCCGACGAGAGCTCCGCCACCTTAGCAGAGCACCATCACCGGACCACCTTCATCGCACCTCAGGCCTCCCTCTGCACTCACGTTCACCCCACGATCACTGTGCACACTTCGGCTATTCAACTAACCCCCTGCAGGTACTCTATCTTTGATTGGTCGGAACATCATCGGAGCTCAGTTCGAGCTTCGTCGCCGCCGCTCTCCAGACCACACCAGCCGCTCCTGAGCCCTCCGGCGGCGCCTGAAGCCTACACGATCCCTCCCAGCTACTTGGGAGCCGCCGACGAGCTTCACTGACCTCAGACAAAGGAGGCGGAGCTAGAGCTCCTTCACTGAAGCGCAACCACCTCCGTCGAAGGAGGCGGCAGATCGGTTGAGAACAAAGAGCAGTAGTCGTCCGATCCCCTTGATCGGACGGTTCTGAGCATGCCACGACCCCATCAACGTGCAACCGTCGGATCAGGAGGATCCTACGCACCAGAGTACGCACGTCACCACTCGCCCCATGCTCCAGATACCGTTAAATTCATCTTGATCCAACGACCGTTGATCGTCCGCGTATCCATCTTCATTGAGCTCCAGAGACCGTTGGATCGATCTTGATACAACGGGTCACCACACGCCACACGCCAGCCACCAGCCGCCGTTGGATCTTCACTTGATCCAGTGGTCCACAGCGCGTCACGTCGCCTTCTCCGAGCCTCCTCCCCGATCATCAGGCTTGGAGCACCCGAAGCTAGCCAAGCCTCCATCCGAACCGAGTCCGAGCCTGTAGAGTCCCCGAGCCTCTGCCCGAGCCTCCGTAGTCACTCGAGCTTGGGACCCCACGTGGTTCTCACGTGCGATCTGGACTTTTTGCACCAAGGCCCCTGGAGATTTTGATATTTGCATTCCAGTCCCTACCAGAAGCACCACGTAAGGCGCACATGTTTTGTGGGCATTTTGCATACATGTCCCCCTCATTATAGGCAATTGCATTTTAGTCCCTATTAGCAAGTTTAATTTGTAGCAATTTTATTTTACTGAATTTGCAATTAGGCCCCTGTCTTTGCACACATCTTTAGGCATTCATTTGACATCATTTTTCAAGTTTGAAAATTTCATTGTGTAACTTGACTTGTCCTCTTTCATATGTGACACGTGTCTTATTTTTGTGATATCAGTGGAATTTACAATTAATGAATTGGTGAAATTTTGTTATGTTTTGCCCATTTATGCCTTTTAATTAGTAGTAAATTCTACGACTCCAAAAATCACCAAAATTTCACATTAGATCTAGGGTAATTGAGTTTACATTGTGCCCAAAAATCAACTCATTTGTACGCATCCCGAGGTCTGAATAAATCATTTTGTGATTTCCTTAATTCATTTTTAATAGGTCCATTTCATAGAGAAATTTAGGTTTATTAATTTTCCTATATTCTTCACACTTAGATCTATCTAGGATAATTTTTATATCTGAAAATAATGTTTTGGTATTTATTAAAATTAATGTAGTCAAAATCACCTTGCATTCATTTTTAATTCACAGTAAATTCATATGGTGTCCGAAAAATGCAAAAAAATTTGAATAGCTTAATTTCATTGCATTCCACATTCTGGCCAAGTTTCATAATTTTTGGAATTAATTTGACCATCTTTCTGAATTATCTTGTAAACTGGCCTGATTTTGCATTTGTCTTTTCTTAGTTGCATAAAAATTGTGACAAAATACCAAAAAGAATCTTCTGAAAATCTGACCTCTTAAATTCACTTAAAATCTACGTAAGGAGACAATTGCCTCCCTGAGTTCGACATTGGGCTTGCCCAAGTAAAATAAATTTGCCGCTCAAGATTAATTGACATTGATTAAAAGTGGTTTTTGATTAGTCCGTATTACCTGACTGCAACGAACGATACGACAATAATTTGACCATTAATTTGATTAAATTAACAAGGGTAGTACAAGCGCTCATCAGCGATCAAACACTATGATGCATGCAAAGATAAAGATGTGTACCTGTTGCCAGCGGTCTGCATGCAGGGTGATCCACTCATAAATTAAAAGATTGTAAGTAAACTAACTATGTGATGCACGAAGAATGCAGCCTTAGACGAGCAATTTCTAATGATCGTGAAGAACAATAGCTAACTGATTAGAGAGAGGTCAATGTCCAGTCTCGGATGTCGATCAGTGTCCCCCATAACGGATCCTGCACGCATTGTATACGACTTCTAACGGCAAGTGACCTCTCAATCGATCGATTAACTTTTAATTATTTATTTTTAGCTAGGTACAATTATGATCTATAGGTGCAGGCAATTAATTAGGGATTGGGCCTTAGCTAATTACATCACAATCAATCAAAAATCCTATGTCTAGGGGACAAAACTTTGAGAATCAAATAGAAAGAAAATGCGATCAAAACAAAACCATGAGAAATCCGGTGAGGTCCCCCGAGCACACCGGTGCTCGACGAAAAATATCCCGATAGTTCAAGTGTCCAAGAAGAGTCCAAGGAGTCCAAAATTATTACAATAATGATAAGTTTGCTGAAAAATAAACTAACTACTCTAAATGCTATAACTAATTCCTACTCTTTCTCTGCTCCCTCAGATGCGGGTATTCCAACAGAATGTCGTAGCTTCCTCGGGCGGTTCCTCGCACAAAAAGTGAAATAGAGAGAGTGTCAAGAATAGTTATATCAAATAGATATAAAATAGGCAAAAATCTAAAAAATGACTACTAAGCCGTGCTCCTCGGCAACGGTGCCATTCTTATAAGCGATCTTACCGACTAGGGTTAGGAAATCAAATAAATCAAGGGTTGTTGCGACCCCAATCAACAGGAAAGCTTAACAAGAAGAAAGAACCACTCAAGATAAGAGATAAATCAATCAAAGCATGCAAAAATGTAAGCGATCTTCGCTAATATTTTTACCTAGTATAACAACCAGGGTCGAACACAAGGAGCACGAGTAAATATATGAAGTAGTCAATTTCAGAAAATAAAACAAAATATTTTTGTGGTTTTTAATTTTATAAATTTTTAATTTTTGATTTAAAAGATAAAATCAAATAAAAAGCAAACAAGGCTCACAATCAAGCTTTTTGAATTTTTATTTAAGACTAAAAATGCTCAAAAATCTAAATAAAATATTTTTGAGTTTTAGAAATTTTAAAATGTTTTTGGTAATTTTCTGATGTTCTTGTGATTTTACAAAAATCAAACAAGGGCTAAAAATATAACCAAGTAACTGCCATGACAAAATTGCAAGCTAATCCTGTCCTAGTTATGAATTTTATGAGAAAATATATAAAAAGCTACAAATAGGAACTGGAATGGTATTTGTTTATTTTTTAGTATTTTATATGTTTTCAATAAGTTTTTAGGTCTTTTGCAAAATTTAGGGTTTTTATAAGAGTTTGTCAAACAAAAATGCTACTGCAAAGAAAGCATATAAACACACACACACACACACCAGAATTTTTGTAGATTTTTAAAGGAATTTTCTGAATTTTTATATATTTTCCAGAATAGATAGGACTCTTTTTATGGATTTTTGATTTTTAGAAAATAACAGACAAAACTAAATTAATCCCCAAAAATCACAATAAATACTACGTGTCAACAAGAGCTAGCACTAATTTTTAGAGGATTTTGGGGGTTAATTTGGTAATTATTAAATAAAAAACAAGACAAACAGTTCACATGGACCTACTTGTAATTAAAATAAAGTTCAGGACAAACGATAACAGACGTGAAAAACCTAGGGTTGAAGTTGCAAAATGCCCAGATAAGCACGCACATGACACTTGAGTCAGGCCAACATGGGTATAAAAGCAATTACTAAAAACTTTTCATTCAATCCGAAATAGCTCAAGTGTTCAGGACATTGATAACATGGTAATCCACGAGGGTCATCATGAATAAAATAAAAATGTTGTCGCTGAGGCGACCGCTCGCAGAATACCCGAGTTGATCAGCAATTAACCCACAATGAAAGAATAAAACAATCAAGCTCAAAAAGAAATGTGAATTAATCTTTATTACTCTACCATAAAATGTATAGGGAACAATCATGTAGAGGTCGAACCATAGAGAGCAATACAAAATGCAATAGCCTACATGTATCTCAGAGTCATCCATGTGTGGAACCTATTTTTGTGGGTTTTTTGAATTTTATATTTTTTTATTTTTATGTTATATTTTTTTGTTTTTAATAATATAATTAGGTAATATATATATATAAAATATAAATATATAAATATATGTATACCCATAGAGGGTTAGTATATAGCTTGTAATACATACAATATATATATGTATATATAAGTATAATAATTAATTTTTTTATATATTAGGGTTAATAAATAGATATATAAATACATATAAGTAATTAGATATATATATATATATATATATATATCTTTTTTTAGGAAATACATACATATACATAAAGGGGTACTATAATATTTATAAAAATACTCAAAAATAGTCAAAAATTCAGGAATAAAGTCTTTTTGGGATTTTCATGATTTTTTACTGTTTTTGTGATTTTTGGGCATTTTTCCAAACATTTTTAGTATTTTTAAATAGCAAAATAAGAGCAAACAGTGGAATAGGGTCTGGCTGTAAGAAAAATAGGCATTAAAAATAGCAAACAACTCAAAAATTTTCCACACTATTTTTCTAATAAAGAGAATAAAATATAGCATAAATAGGGACTAAGTTCATATTTTTCTGATTTTTCTTTGATTTTATGCATTTTTTTGAAGTTTTTGGGTATTTTTGAATTTTTAAGGTTTTCCTTTTGAGTTTTTTAGGGATTATTGGACTGACAGTAAAATAGGTCAAAATACACCATAACTAATTTTTTGGGATTTTTCGAGGGGGTTTAATATTTTTTTGATATTTTATAAGCTAGCAGTAAATAAAATGCATGTTTTTGATTTTTAGTAAATGCAAAAATGCAACAAAATTAAAAACTAAAAATATAGCATGCAATGGTACACTAACATGAGCTTATGTCTTTTTTTGCAAAATTTTTCGAAGAAATATGAAGCACAAAATAAATAGACAAAGCATTCAAAAATAATTGGCCTGGTAGGGGTGTTTTTGCAAATAAAATAATTGACAGGGGCATACATGCAAAAATAACAATAAAAATGCATGTGTACTTTTATTTTCAGGGCCATTTTACAATTAACAAAACCCGACAGGGTTCAAATGCAAATATCACGTGCCTCACGTGGGGTCTGCACGTGAGGCGCAGAGGGACTAAAACGCAAATAAATAAACATTAAGGGTCCTTCTGCAATTTATACAACTTATTTACAACTTAACCTTTTATTTTGGGTATTAAACTATAAATACAAAAAGCTGGGGGTTAGATGTGAAATTTACCCCTAATAAGCGTGCGATCCGACGGTTGGACCGCTTCCACATGCCACGCGTCGTGCTCCTGTCGGCCGATGACGATTCGCAGATGACGGCGGAGATTAGATCAGCCTCGCTGATCGGACGGTCGATGCAGCGCTTCATCTGACGGCTCTGCTTCGATCTGGGCCGACTCCTTTGATCTGACGGTGCTGAAGATGCCTGGAAGAACAGGGAAGAAGCTCGCCCCCGGCGAGCTTCGATCGAGCAGCTCGGGCTCCTCCGGGCATCTCCCTCGCCTCTGACGCGCTCTGCTCGTAGCTGGTGACCTTCCGCATCTCCTGAAGGTCCTATCATGGCTCCTGGAGGTCTGATGAGGTCGGACGAAGTCGGAGAAGAACAAGACCTCCAGGAACCTCTTCCTGGGTTGAATCGAGCCCAGATGGGCTTCTTTCCTCTTTGGACCTGCATAGGAAGAACCGGGGGCGAGAGGGCTACCTCCTCGACCCGGGGTTTTGAAGCTTCGTCGCAAAATGGAGTGGGGCGGAGGGGCTCTGACGAACGGCGGAGGTGGAGCCCCGATTCACCAAGACCAGGGGTCCTGGGTTGGTCAAAGGGGTGCTATCGATGGAGAAAACGAAGGGGTAGGAAATGGGATGAACAAGGCGGTCGGAAACAGTCGGGTTGACGGTGAAGAAGTCGCCGGAGCGGAGCTCCGGCGAACTTTGAATTTGGAATTTTACGCTACAGGGATTAACTAAAGCCTAATCTAACAACTGGAATTAAAAACTAACATTAAAAGCTAACTAAAATGCATAAAAGGACAGCTCTTATACCTGGGGGCCACCAGGGAGCAGGGCGGACGCCGGAGCTCCGCCACGTCAAAATTCTCCGTCCTCCGGCCGAATCAAGGTACTGGAGCACTCCCCCTGTCACGAGAAACGGTCCAGGAACAAGATCAAGGCTTTAGGTTGGAATGAAATTGGCCAAATTCGAGGAAGGAGGCGGAGCTACTTATTTATAAACATTGGCGAGTAGCCTTATTGACCGGCGATTATTGATTAATCCAATGAGCATCTGATCGATCCAAGTTATTGGCGGGCATTATGGATAATCATAGAACAAATCTTGTGAAGGAAGCGAGCTCGATCGATGGACGAGATGGCCGTAAAAAAGGGATGAAAATCAGGGAAAAGACGGTTCAGATGCGCCAGAGCTTGGATGGGACAGTTGACCAGGGGGTCAACGAAGGCCGGCGCCTCATTGGTCCACGTCAGCCGCTACAAGACAAAACAGGAAATTTTAGCCTAAATTGATTTATTTACCATAGTAAATGATTTTATTAGAATTTTCATAAAACATAAAAAAGGTGTATTTTTCCATGTAGTATTTAATTATGATTTTTATTGAATTTTTCGAAGTATTTTATTATGGTTTTAATTTAATAATGTGTATATGTATGTATTTACATGTATTTTTGTATATTTTATTTTTAATTTGTTTATTTTCTTTTATTATTTTCTTGACTTATTTTATAAATTTATAATTTATTTTTGTGAGTATAAAGGTATTTTTATTTAATTTTTAGGACTTTATTTACCTTTTTAAATAAATAGGTATAGGTATATATAGGTATCCTTATAGGTATTTTACCTATGTGTTTTGTATACTTAATTTATTTAATGTATTTTCTTGATTTTTATTTTGGATTTGTATTTTTAATAAGATATATATATATTATACATTATTATAAAAATATAGATGAATAAAGAATAAAAGAATTAAAATCCCTTTTTATTTATATACATTCTTAGCATAGGTATTTTGCCTATGTATTACCTAGGCTTATTTTATTTTACAAATTCTTTTTAGTTTTCTTTTAGTTTTAATATGTACATGTATTCTATACATTATTTACAAATTTCTAAAAATATAAATTTGTTGCAATAATGAATAATGAATAAATGCAATAATTTATTCAGGTATTATGTACAAGGAGGGCCAAAAACCTAATTTTTACATATGGACTCCAAAAATTAATAAAACTACTTTTATTAAATAGTTTAGGGAAAGCTATATACAGTTAAAGGTGAGTTTGGGTGATTTGGAGTTTTTATTTGCAAGATATGGGTCTGTGAAGTTGATATTTTGGCTTTTTATTCTGTGTATAAAATGTACACTGAGCATTATTTTTACACAAACTCAATTTTGTAATTTTATTTACATTATTATCTACAACTTTCATGAACTAGGTTTCTTTATTTGAGGAATAAATCATTATGTACAAAATAGGTGTCAAAAATGCATAAATAAATGAAGAAATAAATGAGGTATTTATTGTATACTAGCCCTTATCTCCCCCTACTTTATTCCTTGTCGACCAATACCATGCTGGCCTTGGTCTCGGGGTTTGGGTCATAAAATATCTTCAATATTTTATTCGTTTTTCTTTTCTTCTCTTTATTATATAATTTTGGCATTAAAGCATTAAACACAGTATTTAATGTATAATTAATACAATGAATCATAAATGCTATTATGTACAATTTGATGCTATTTACATGCATTTGCTGGGGTTTTTGAGGCCAAAATGATAGAATAAAGGTGATGAAATGGAGATTCATCACCCCTCTATACTTGCCTTTGCTAGTCCCTAGCAAACACTTATGCAATAAGTACAAAAAGAATAAAGAAAAGAAAAAGGAGAATGAAAGAAAGATAGAGTGAATAGGGGTGCCTTCAGTGCAATGCATGTCTTTACAAAATCTGAATTTGGAGCTCCTGTCAGACCTTGGGTGTGACTGTGTGTGGAACCTAGTCGGGAACCAGCTCTAAAATACAACAGCCTTTGATAGTCACAGAACTCGGTTCAACCCACCTCAATAGCCTGGTCAGAACCAGTCTACATCATACGCAAACCCTTATAACTATGAAGCTGACTTGTACAGTGTAAGTGATGGTGGCTCTCCCCAACTGAAATGACAAAGGAACTGACTTCTCCAGAATGACAACCCAATGATTCCCCAATCCAACAGCTCTTTCCTCGAGGAGCAGGGTATTCCCTTCTAAGTTCAAGTGGCAACCAGCTCAAGAGGAGGGGGTGAAGAGAAGAATGGATGGTAGCCAGTGTAGCTACCTATCCAGGGATGCAAGACCAGTGTAGTCAAGTCATCCAGCTGCAGGCTCACATATTTGTCTTTGGAACTCAAGCTTGCTTATTGACTTTGTACATACTTTGCAGGCATTTTATTTTTGTACAGGCCTGACCATTTTTTTTCAACATACTATTCACAGCAGCATTTACATAAGGAGTTTTTCCTCTTGAGCCAGTAGACTATCCCTCTTTTGAAGCTTTATCGCAACCCACTATCTCCTGTCTTTAGACCTCATGGCTATTGAACCAGGTTGGGGTGCACTTCCCTCCCTAGACGAGGACGAATGTTTCCACCCGTGTGCGTCTCAGACTGGCAAATCCAACCCCCTCACCACTCCAACTGAGTTGAGCCAAGTGAAAGGTGCAAGTGTCCAAGTTAGGTCACGGTCGGCAAGAGTCGTACGTGTGTCTCGAAAAGTTCTAGTTAGTCCACTGAGGTGACTTGAACCCAGCCCTGATTTCTCAAAGACTTAAGTCTGCATAGACCTGAAGTACCTTAGATCTAGTTCCCATAAGGTTCCAGTGCAGTTAGGTGCGGTAAGTTCTAACCGAGCTCCAATTTGAGACTTTATTAGACTGATTCAATCATCAAGCTCACTCAAAAAGAATATGAATGGTATGCTTATGCTATGCATAATGAATGATGCAATTTTTCACAAAGAATTTAAAAGAATCAAAGAATCTTTTTACACAAAGAAATTTTTGCAAATAAAGACTTGACACATACAGAAAGGTACATACAATTATTTACACGGGCGTACCGCTTCATTTACAAACTGTATGGATTCTCAAAGACTTTACAGGTTTTATTGGCGTACCGAAAGAATTTTATGCATTTTATTTCTTATTTACAAGTCTCTGTATCAATGCTCTTTATGCTTCAGCTCTAGTTTTGAAAATAATTTTGCAGACTATAGTACGATAATTTTTGCAATCATTTACACACATTTGAAAACTATTTTTGCAAAGATTTTTCACACTATATGTACATTTTTCACAATAGTTTTTACAAGCAATTTTCAAAACATTTGCACATAGGTTTTTCGAATCCTTTCTTTCACACAAAGAAAAGATTTGCAATCCAAACAATTTTACACAAGTTGAAATCTTTTCACATCAAAATTTTCAAAACTGGTCACACTATTTTTTCAAATCATACTTTATGGGTATCTGATTTATTAATCAGTATATATACAAAAGAAGAAAAATTGTATTTGTTATATAATATGGTTTTTATCAGTTTTATTTGTGATTATTCCTTATTTACAAATGAGAGATTTTTGTGTAGACTCCTCAGACTTATTCAAGAATCATTTCTCACAAGAGTTTTGAAAGCTCTAGTCCAAAATAATTTTTGCAAACATGTACACGTATTTGAAAATGATTTTACAAAGGTTTTACATAGCATAGATAGGTTTTTCAAAACAATTTTGATAATCAAGTTTTTACAATCATTTGCACACTGATTTTCACACATTTTGATTTCACGCAAAGAAAATAAATTTTACACACAAAATTGATTTTTCAAAAGTTGAATACTTGTACACACTATTTTCAAACAATTTTCACCAGGTTTTTCAAAGAAACTTTCTTTCACAAAACCTTTTTCCTGACTTAATAATCCGTATAAGTACAAAGAGCCTGAGGAGCTCACAATCATCTTTTATTATTATAGAGTTACTTATTGCTTTTTATATTGAATTGATGTTTTATTTTTCAGTATGAGTTATGGCTTATAGTATATACATGGTATATACGACCCCCCTATACTTAGCCTGAGCTATGTCCTCATAGATCGAAGAGAAAAGCAGAGACATAACTCGTACTGAGTATAGACAGGTCTAAAGAATATAGATAAGAATGAAATGAATGAATGAGAAGTTGACCGTCCCCCCTATACTTAGGATCAAGTAATCCTAAGTATAGCAGACTGTACAAAAAGCAGGGAGGGTCAAGGGTGGGAATACACAGATCGTACTCAGATTGTCTCCCCCTATACTTAGGGTAAGATACTCCTAAGTATAGACAAGAATAGGTGACAATGGAGAGGATCGGAATGAAATGAAAAACTCGGGGTGCACATCCCCCCTATACTTAGGACCAAGTACGTCCTAAGTATAGAAAACTGTCTACAAGGGCGGCACCTTTTAAATACACGGAAAAAATAGAAAAGGAAAAGAAGAAAAGAAGAAAAGAAGAAAAGAAGAAAATAAGATAAACAGTTGTTGAATTGCATAGTCTGAATCTTTCAATGCCGCAGGTGCTGAGGAGATGTCATCATGGTGCATGAGCTGAACGGAGTCAACAAGGGCTAGGAATGTGTCTGGTTCGAGGTACGGCTTCAGTAGTTGACCGTTGACGACGAATGGCTGTGCGTCAGGAGACAGTTCTGATATAGCAATGCTTCCATTGTCACGCACTTCACAAACTCGAAAGGGCCCTGTCGACTTACTCTTTAATTTGCCTGGAAATATCCGCAAATTTGCATCAAATAACCACACTTTCTGTCCAACGTCAAAGGTCTTTCGTCTGATGTGCCGGTCATGCCAGCGTTTCACCTTTTCCTTGTACATCAAGGTGTTATTGTATGCATAGTCTCATAATTCCAAGAGCCTGTTCAGATCATCTTTTCTTTTCTGACCACTTCTGCGTGAGTCCAAATTACAACTGTTGATTGCCCATAAAGACTTGTGAATTAATTCCACGGGCAGATGGCTCGACTTTCCATATACAAGACATAGGGCGACATGCCCAAGGGAGACTTGTAGGCGGTCCAGTAAGCCCATAAGACCGAGTCCAAGAGTTGGGACCAGTCCTTCCTGTTTGGCTTAACAAGTTTCTGCAGGATAGTCTTGATTTCTCTGTTTGATAGCTCCGCCATGCCATTGGTCTGAGGATTATAAGGAGATGCGACACGATGGTCGATGCCGTACTCCTTCGTTAACTTCTTGACCTCTTTGTTGATGAAGTGGCTACCCCCGTCTGAGATGAGGATCTTCGGTATCCCGAACCGTGAAATGATGTTCTTCTTCAGAAACTGGCATACTGTTCGGCTGTCGGCGGCTCGAGCGGGGATAGCTTCAACCCAACGACTCACGTAGTCGACAGCAAGAAGGATGTTCTCAAAACCTTGACTGTTAGTGAAAGGTCCCATGAAGTCAATGCCCCATGCATCAAAAATGTCTGCTATCTGAATGATTTTCATGGGCATTGAATCTTTGGCAGTGAGTGTACCTTTCATTCTCTGACAATCAGTACATCGTTTAACAAATTCAGCTGCATCCTTGAATAAAGTGGGCACTAGAAGCCACACTGAAGTACTTTGGCTGCCGTTCGATCTCCAGAGTGGTGTCCACCAGATTCGAACGAGTGACAATGCTCGAGGACACTTGATTGCTCCGTCTGAGGGATGCACCTGCGCCAGATACAATCTGCTACTTCTCTGAATAAAAGAGGATCTTCCCATTGGTAGAAGCGGTATCACCCCAGAGGCGAGGTGATTGACTATATCAGCATACCAAGGAAGAGAATCCACTGCTAAGATGGCTTTGTCAGGGAAGGTTTCTGTGATAGGTGCATTGCTCAGAGGAGGCTCATGCTGCTCTATTCTGGAGAGATGATCTGCTACCACATTCTGAACTCCAGGCTTGTCCTTTATTTCCAAATCGAGTTCCTGGAGGAGAAGGATCCAACGAATCAGTCTTGGCTTGGCATCCTTCTTCTGCTGTAAGTACCGGAGAGCAGAGTGGTCTGTAAAGATGGTGACTTTTGATCCCAAAAAATAGGATCTGAACTTCTCTAAGGCGAAAACCATAGCCAGCAGTTCTTTCTCTGTCATTGTATAATTTCTCTGTGCTTCATCTAATGTTTTGCTGGCATAGTGAATGGCATAGGGCGCTCAGTCTTTTCTTTGCCCGAGAACAGCTCCGACTGCAAAGTCTGACGCATCGGTCATTATCTCAAAGGGAAGAGTCCAGTCGGGCGGCTGTAAGATTGGAGCCTGAGTGATGAGCTCCTTCAACTGATTGAAAGCAAGGAGAACCGGCTGATCAACAATGAACTCAGTCTCCTTGCACAAGAGTTCTGTCAGAGGTCAGGCAATGCGGCTGAAGTCCTTGATGAATCGCCTGTAGAATCCCACATGCCCCAGGAATGACCTCACATTCTTCACTGACTGAGGTGGCTGAAGATTCGAAATGACATCCACCTTCGCCGGATCGACTTCCATGCCATGTTTGGAAACGACGTGGCCCAACACAATACCTTCAGTGACCATAAAATGGCTCTTTTCCCATGAGAGCACTAAATTGACTTCTCGGCACTTCTGAAGCACTCTGTCTAGGTGCTCAAGACAAGAATCAAAACTATCACCATAGACGGAGAAATCGTCCATGAACACCTCGAGAAAACTTCCTACCATCTCGGCGAAAACTGCTAACATGCATCTTTGGAAAGTTGCAGGTGCATTGCACAACCCAAAGGACATTCTCTTGAAGGTGTAGGTGCCGAACGGGCAAGTGAAGGTAGTCCTCTCTTGATCTTCAGGAGCGATCGCCACTTGGTTGTACCCGGAGTACCCATCCAGAAAGCAGAAGAACTCCTTGCCTGCGAGTCTTTCCAAAACTTGATCAATGAACGGCAAGGGAAAGTGGTCCTTCTTGGTTGCTGCATTGAGACGGCGGTAGTCAACACATACCCGCCAGGATGTTGGTACCCGAGTAGAAATTTCCTCTCCTTTATCATTTGTAACCACGGTAAGCCCGGATTTCTTTGGAACTACATGCAGTGGGCTTACCCATTTCGAATCGGAGATGGGATAGATGAAACCTGCATCACACCATCTCGTGATTTCTTTCATGACGATGTCCCGAAGGTTAGGGTTCAGCCTTCTCTGAAATTCACGGGACAGCTTGGCATCTTCTTCCAAATAAATATGGTGTGAACACAAAGCTGGATTTATCCCTCGGAGATCCGATACGCTCCAACCAAGTGCCTTGCGGTTCTTTTCTAGAACCTCGAGAAGTCGAGATTCCTGATCCGGATTCAGCCTGCTGCTGATGATGACCGGATACATTTCTTCTTCACCCGCAAGGAAAGCATACTTCAGGCCTGCAGGAAGTGGCTTGAGTTCTGGTTTTGATCTGTCCACTTTATCTGTCACTTCAGATACCATGCTGGTGGTGGGATGTACTTCCTTGCGATACTTACCATCTTCATCATTCTGTTAAGATCCCGGTGATGCACCGAACGGTTCTGCGCTAAGCTGATCATGTTCGGTCTGGAGTGAATGCTCAAGAAGATGCGTCTGCATCTGAGAATCTGTCTCCCAAGAATCATCAGAGCATATGCTAACTGCGCTTTCCAAATCCTCCTCAAGAGTGAGGATTTCTCGGGTCCATGAATCATCCAATGATAAAGCTGGGTCTCTGATCTCTGCAATAAAATCACAGTCTGCTTCTGATGCCGCCTGGCTCTCATCAGTCGTGGCATTCTGCTCTTTGTTCATGTTTATCATGATTTGCTGGGTGTTCGAGCTGAAAGTGATCTTCCCAGACCCGTAATCAACCACGACACCTGAAGTACGAAGGAATGGTCTGCCAAGGATGATAGGGGTCTGGAGCAGGGGTGCAGGCGAGTCCATATCAAGGACTACAAAGTCAGCTGAGAATTTCATTTCCTGCACCTTAACTACGACGTCTTCCAAAAGACCTTGGGGCCGCTTGACGGATCGGTCAGCGAACTGAAGGATCATGCGTGCCTGCTTGAGCGGTCCCAGCCCGAATTCTTGCATTATGGACGAGGGAAGAAGGTTGATGGAAAATCCACTATCCAAGAGAGTGCGCTCGAAGACCTGGTCAAAGATCTCACAACTGATTAGAGGTGCACCTTTTTCCTGTTTCTTCTGGGGGAGATTGCTGATAGCTGCTACCGTGGCCAAGGTGAGGAAATGCCTCTCTACTTGCTGGCATCTTTTTCTTACGCTGAGCGACGCCTGTTAGTACATGCCTCTTTCAGTCCTTTCTTTACAGATGGCATGTACTCCACAGCCTTCAACAAGGGAATCTCAACAGTCAATTTATCCAAAATTTCCACAACACTTGGATCAGACAATGCCTTTTTTCATTTTGCAATTTTTTTGGATTTTTGTATTGCATGAGGAAAAGGAATATGTACATCACTAGCAGGAAAATCAGAGTTCTTATTTACATCAACATCATTGCCCACAGAATGTTGTACATCCGAACTACAAAAAGGAGTACAAGCTGTATATTGACATGCTGGAGCTGTTGGGCGATCAAAAAGGGTAGCGTCTGCTCCATCGGCTAGCGAGGGATCGGCTGCTGCTGGCGGCTCCTCCAATGCTGGTGCGGCTTCGCTTCTGCTACAAGCTTCTTTTTGTTGTTTTTGTTTTTGCTGATTTTTTTGTATTTTCTGCTGAGGTTGCTGGTGACATGGCACGACGGCTGGACTGGCTTCTCCTTCTTCTTCCTCCTCACCCGCCCCTGGAGCTGGCACGGCTGATGCGGAAGATGAAGATCCACCTGTTTCTTTATTCACCCCACTTTTGCTAGCAGGCGGAGGCAAGGCCCTACCGCTCCTGAGAGTAACAGCATTAGAATAAGCAGTAATATCATTACCATACACGGACAGGACATCACATTCTACCTGCTCTTTCTTTTTGAAATTATTGGGGTTGGCTTCGACCTACGCCGGAATGGTAGTTCTGGTGGCGGTCAGGTCGTCGAGCCTCTTTGTCATATCCGCTAGCCCCTTAACAAGCTGGGCCAGACAATCCATGGCGGGATTCACAGGGGGTGCTTCAGTAGGTTCAGCGTGCAGACCACGCTGCTGATGGTTGGGTGGGTGTGGAGGTTGCGGCTGGTGGTTTTGAGGTGGTGCAGGAAGTTGAAGTTGTTGGTAGGATGGAGGAAGATACTGCTGATATTGCTGAGAAGGGGGCAGCCGCGTACTGGTGATACGACTGTGGGTGGCGGTACTGCGGCTGCTGTTGATATGGAAAGTTCTGCCTCCATTGCTGTGCAAACTGAGGAGGCTGCTGGTACTGCTGATGCTGCTGAGAGGATTGTCCAAAACGACCACCCTGAGGTTGGTGGTACTGCCGATTGGCAAATTGCTGACCCTGGGGTTGTCCCTGAGGACGGGTCGGCTGTGCATCGTGAGTCCATACCCCATTCACTTCTTGAATCAGGGGTGGTGGAGGGAAGACTGGATCAGGTACAGAAAGAAACTCTGGTTGGTACACGACCATCTGCTGCTGTGGCGGGCCCTGGTCGGGCGCCTGTACGTAGTACACGTGCTGGACTGCCGGTGGCTGCTGGCTCGGCTGAGGCTGATGCTGCGGTTGCTGCTCGTCCTTCTTCTCAGCGGGAGCGTCCGATGGTGTAGCCGACTGGACAGAGTTGATAGTGCCGACCAACAGTTCAAGGTACTTGTTGATCTGATCTAGCTTGTCCAAGTTCTGAGTCCTCTTCTCGATCACAGCGAGTTTCTCGAGGTCCTGTGATCGCTTCTCAATGATATCTACCTTAGAGATATGGCCCCCGATGATGCTGAGGTTGGAGCTCTCATCTCTCTCTGCTTCTTTGGATGCAGCCATGTACACTTGCTTCTGGAGGATCTGGGGCTGCTTCCGATACGCCTTGGATGAAGAGAGGGCGGCCTCTCCTTCGGCCATTTCTTCGAAAATCTGCCAGACTACATCTTCATCCTTGTTAAAATGGGAGCCCCCACATGCTGCGTCCACGAGCCTTTGGCTTTCAATGTTCAGTCCCCCAAAGAAATGCTGGACCAAGCTGGTCTTAGGGATCTCATGGTGGGGACATTTCTCCTGCAGGTCAGTAAATCTCTCCCAAGCTTCATGTATCGACTTGTGGGGTCCTTGGGAGAAATTACTGATACGGGCTCGCATCTGGTTGAGCCGACCGAGAGGGTAATACTTGTGCAGGAAGGCGGACTTCAACTCCTCCCAGGTCGTCACGACCTTCCCCAGATGGTTGACCCAATAAAGGGCCTTGTCCTGTAAGCTGAATGGGAATGCCATCATCTTGACAATGTCCAGAGGGACATTGGGATAGTGAGTAGTGCGGCAGATGCATAGAATTGCTGCAGGTGAATGTACGGCTCCTCGCTTGTGTTTCCATGAAAGGCAGGGAGAAGGGCAATGAATTGGGGCTTCAGCTCAAAGTGAGCGTGTACTGGTGGAATGAGAATCCACTCGGTCATCTGGCTGTTTCCCGGATTGTATGTTTCTTTGAGTGTCGGCTTTGGTGGTGGTAATTCAAGGTCATCATCAGGAGGACCACCACCTCCACCTCCACCTCCTCCTCCCCTGCCTCCTCTGCCTCTGCCTCCTCCTCCATCGTCACGGTTCATCATGTCATTCAACATATCCTGGAATGCGGTCTGTGTGAGGGCCTGCTCGGTCAGCTGCTGCTGAATGGCCTGGATAGATGCCAGTAACTGTGCATTGACTTGGTTCTGATCTGGCACCTGTCCCTCTGGTTGGGGTGGCTGTTGACCCTTGCCCTTTCCTCCTGGAGCCATGTCAGGGTCTGAGTCGGACGAGATGAATTCCGGAGTAGTCTCCAGGGCTTGCACTGTCTTCTATCTGCAGAATGAGATAGTCCGAATCAGATCACTTGCAATTGTGTTCAGCTGCCGTGATTAAGCTGGAATTCAGGTCAACCCTAGCATGTTATGAATGGAGAAGGATGTAGACTGTAATCGACTTCCATTCACAATGGCGAAAGTGGACAAAAGTAATCCCAGTTTATTGGATGGCCAAGAGAACGGTAGAAAACGAGGAGTCTGGAGATCGATCCGCAAAGTTCGGATCGGGTTCTCGGGAATCGCATCGAACTTATTGGCGGAGTTGAGTCCATGGAATCGATGTGGGTGTCGGCATGGTTCCGACGGAAACCATCCATGGATCAACTTCGCGAAGCACAAGAGAAGATTGGATGTTGGATGAAAGATACGATGGTCAACGAGGAATAAAAGGAGTGTAAAACAGTAGAGAGGCTCGGTTGAGCGGGGTGGTCAAAGGGAGAAACAACAGAATGTGCGCAAATGCGCGGGACTTGATCTTTGAACCTTAATCTAGATCCATACAAACACAATACAAAATCGGGTTCACCAACTCACGCCATGTGAAGCTGTGAAAGCTCGGCTATTTATTATTTTTTCCTTTTTAGAGTTGTGATTTTCAGGCATATCTTATAACAAGTCCTTAGTACGCTACCCTATAGGAGAGAGAGTACTGCCGGAAGAGTATCCCGTACTTGTCCTCCTCCTGTGTAACCTGTAGTCTGTACTTTTTGGAGTCCTTGTAACCCTTCCTGGATCCCTACTCAGCCAAAGAAAAGAGAGAGGAAGCCGATAGGCGAAACCAATACTTCGGTTCTCGCTCGCAACGGAATCACCCGTGAGCATGCAAGAACCTACTCGGACGCAAGACAATGAGACAGACACCCCCGTAAAGGCGTGGCCTATGCTCAATACTTCGGACAGGGTCGATGCTCCACACAATAGGGAGTCACCATTGGTGACCAAGTCCTACTCGCCTACGTACGATAGAAGCGCCATTACTTCGGAAATCCAGGCGATACACAAGGCAGTTGCAGACTGGGTTTTGGGCTTTAATCCTTAGGGGTCGCACTCGCTCAAGGGAGTAGGGTTTTGGTCCCCCTCCAAGGTACCTGAAAACAATGAGGGCTTTATGAACCCGGTACAATGATAGTCCATTACAGATTTTAATTAAGGTCAAAGTTTATTTAGCAGTCCCATTGTTTTATTTTTGGGTTTTCACTTTTTTTGAGTCTGTTTCATACCAGCGCCTAACGTTTTTGTAGATTTTCATTTAAGTCCTAGGTGCTCAAAATTAGAGGGAGATAGCGGAAAAGCCGTGCAAGTGGTTTCATGATGGAAATCTCACTATTGAACCGAATGATGCATGCTAAGTTAGAAGACTTACAGTGCATCCCAGCTCTCTCCATGTGGTATGCAAAACAGAATTTTTAAACCTATCTACATGTCGGTATGCAAGGCACAAAATCGCCCTAAACATTAGCTGCTATTAACGTGAAGAACCATAAGTCGCTTATTCATCTCTAGCCCAAAGGGTCCGATCTTGGCTCACCCCTCCTCTGCTCAACACACTTGAGGGTAGGAGAAAGCGCTTTACAGGGCTCGCTACGGCACAAGGGCTAAGAGACAAACGAGCGGCTTGTTTAAATTTGACTAGATCCATACGAAGTAGACTATAGGAACATGCATTCTTATTAATGTGTAGACCTAGCTACCAAGTCAAGCAACCTACATCTAGGGGCTCCAAGCACACAAAACAAAATAAAATAAAGGCGGAAAGCTCAAAACTTCGGAAAACAAATAAAAGAAGGCGATGAAAAACTCGAAAAGCCGCGATGAGGCCCCCAGGTGAACAATCACCCGGGCACTGGACCTCATTGTGAAGAGTAGAGTCCTGTTTAATTACATGCCAAAATTTTCTCTCTCTCACCATAAATTACAAAATAATCCTAAATATCTACACCTATCTAATCCACCTCTATTTGCTTCCTTGATACTCTCTCCAGATGGTCATGAGAAGAGAAGACCATCCTCCTCCAAGCTTGGCTGCCTTGGCCTCCTAAGAAGCCATCCTCACATGGCGGGCCCTCGCATCAAAGTCACAAAAAGAGCGCATTAGAATAGCTTAATCAATCAAAATAGAGCAGATAAAATAATCACAATAAATGAATCAATGAAGCATGGTGATTAATGGCAATAAAAATAGCTGCTCATGAAATAAATAATAAATCAAAAATGTACACAAGAATGACAAAATAAGTTAGGCTATGCTCATTGCTCCCCGGCAACGGCGCCATCTGATAACACGGTAATCCATGAGGGTCATCGTGAATAAAATAAAAATGTTGTCGCTGAGGCGACCGCTCGCAGAATACACGAGTTAATCAGCAATTAACCCACAAGGAAAGAATAAAACAATCAAGCTCAAAAAGAAATGTGAATTAATCTTTATTACTCTACCATAAAATGTATAGGGAACAAGCATGTAGAGGTCGAACCACAGAGAGCAATACAAAATGCAATAACCTACATGTATCTCAGAGTCATCCATGTGTGAAACCTATTTTTGTGGGTTTTTTGAATTTTATATTTTTTTATTTTTATGTTATATTTTTTGTTTTTAATAATATAATTAGGTAATATATATATATAATATAAATATATAAATATATGTATACCCATAGAGGGTTAGTATATAGCTTGTAATACATACAATATATATATGTATATATAAGTATAATAATTAAATTTTTTTTATATAATAGGGTTAATAAATAGATATATAAATACATATAAGTAATTAGATATATATTTTTTCTCTCCTTTTTTAGGAAATACATACATATACATAAAGGGGTACTATAATATTTATAAAAATACTAAAAAATAGTCAAAAATTCAGGAATAAAGTCTTTTTGGGATTTTCATGATTTTTTACTGTTTTTGTGATTTTTGGGAATTTTTCCAAATATTTTAAGTATTTTTAAATAGCAAAATAAGAGCAAACAGTGGAATAGGGTCTGGCTGTAAGAAAAATAGGCATTAAAAATAGCAAACAACCTCAAAAATTTTCCACACTATTTTTCTATAAAGAGAATAAAATATAGCATAAATAGGGACTAAGTTCATATTTTTCTGATTTGCCATTGATTTTATGCATTTTTTTGAAGTTTTTGGGTATTTTTTAATTTTTAAGGTTTTCCTTTTGAGTTTTTTAGGGATTTTTGGACTGACACTAAAATAGGTCAAAATACACCAAAGCTAATTTTTTTGGGATTTTTCGAGGGGTTTTAATAATTTTTTGATATATTATAAGCTAGACAGTAAATAAAATGCATGTTTTTGATTTTTAATAAATGCAAAAATGCAACAAAATTAAAAACAAAAAATATAGCGTGCAATGGTACACTAACAGAGCTTATGTCTATTTTTGCAAAATTTTTCGAAGAAATATGAAGCACAAAATAAATAGACAAAGCATTCAAAAATAATTAGCCTGGCAGGGGTGTTTTTGCAAATAAAATAATTGATAGGGGCATACATGCAAAAATCACAATAAAAATGCACGCGTACTTTTATTTTCAGGGCCATTTTACAATTACAAAAACCCGGTGGGGTTCAAATGCAAATATCACGCGCCTCACGTGGGGTCTGCACGTGAGGCGCAGAGGGACTAAAACACAAATAAATAAACATTAAGGGTCCTTCTGCAATTTATACAACTTATTTACAACTTAACCTTTTATTTTGGGTACTAAACTATAAATACAAAAAGCTGGGGGTTAGATGTGAAATTTACCCCTAATAAGCGTGCGATCCGACGGTTGGACCGCTTCCACATGCCACGCGTCGTGCTCCTGTCGGCTGATGACGATTCACAGATGACGGTGGAGATTAGATCAGCCTCGCTGATCGAACGGTCGATGCGACGCTTCATCTGACGGCTCTGCTTCGATCTGGGCTGACTCCTTTGATCTGACGGTGCTGAAGATGCCTGGAAGAACAGGGAAGAAGCTCGCCCCCGGCGAGCTTCGATCGAGCAGCTCGGGCTCCTCCGGGCATCTCCCTCGCCTCTAACGCGCTCTGCTCGTAGCTGGTGACCTTCCGCATCTCCTGAAGGTCCTATCATGGTTCCTGGAGGTCTGAAGAGGTCGGACGAAGTCGGAGAAGAACAAGACCTCCAGGAACCTCTTCTTGGGTTGAATCGAGCCCAGATGGGCTTCTTTCCTCTTTGGACCTGCATAGGAAGAACCGGGGGCGAGAGGGCTACCTCCTCCACCCGAGGTTTTGAAGCTTCGCCGCAAAATGGAGTGGGGCGGAGGGGCTCCAACGAACGGCGGAGGTGGAGCCCCGATTCGCCAAGACCAGGGGTCCTGGGTTGGTCAAAGGGGTGCTATCGATGGAGAAAACAAAGGGGTAGGAAATGGGATGAACAAGGCAGTCGGAAACATTCGGGTTGACGGTGAAGAAGTCGCCGGAGCGGAGCTCCGGCGAACTTTGAATTTGGAATTTTACGCTACAGGGATTAACTAAAGCCTAATCTAACAACTGGAATTAAAAACTAACATTAAAAACTAACTAAAATGCATAAAAGGACAGTTCTTATACCTGGGGGCCACCAGGGAGTAGGGCGGACGCCGGAGCTCCGCCGCGTCAAAATTCTCCGTCCTCCGGCCGAATCAAGGTGCTGGAGCACTCCCCCTGTCACGAGGAACGGTCCAGGAACAAGATCAAGGCTTTAGGTTGGAATGAAATTGGCCAAATTCGAGGGAAGGAGGCAGAGCTACTTATTTATAAACATTGGCGAGTAGCCTTATTGACCGGCGATTATTGATTAATCCAATGAGCATCTGATCGATCCAAGTTATTGGCGGGCATCATGGATAATCAGAGAACAATTCTTGTGAAGGAAGCGAGCTCGATCGATGGACGAGATGGCCGTAAAAAAGGGATGAAAATCGAGGAAAATACGGTTCAGACGCACCAGAGCTTGGATGGGACAGTTGACCAGGGGGTCAACGAAGGCCGACGCCTCATTGGTCCACGTCAGCCGCTACAAGACAAAACAAGAAATTTTAGCCTAAATTGATTTATTTACCATAGTAAATGATTTTATTAGAATTTTCATAAAACATAAAAAGGTGTATTTTTTCATGTAGTATTTAATTGTGATTTTTATTGAATTTTTCAAAGTATTTTATTATGGTTTTAATTTAATAATGTGTATATGTATGTATTTACATGTATTTTTGTATATTTTATTTTTAATTTGTTTATTTTCTTTTATTATTTTCTTGGCTTATTTTATAAATTTATAATTTATTTTTGTGAGTATAAAGGTATTTTTATTTAATTTTTAGGACTTTATTTACAGTTTTATATAAATAGGTATATGTATATATAGGTATCCTTATAGGTATTTTACCTATGTGTTTTGTATACTTAATTTATTTAATGTATTTTCTTGATTTTTATTTTGGATTTGTATTTTTAATAAGAAATATATATATTATATACATTATTATAAAAATATAGATGAATAAAGAATATAAGAATTAAAATCCCTTTTTATTTATATACATTCTTAGCATAGGTATTTTGCCTATGTATTACCTAGGATTATTTTATTTTACAAATTCTTTTTAGTTTTCTTTTAGTTTTAACATGTACATGTATTCTATACATTGTTTACAAATTTCTAAAAATATAAATTTATTGCAATAATGAATAATGAATAAATGTAATAATTTATTCAGGTATTATGTACAAGGAGGGCCAAAAACCTAATTTTTGCATATGGACTCCAAAAATTAATAAAACCAATTTTATTAAATAGTTTAGGGAAAGCTATATACAATTAAAGTGAGTTTGGGTGATTTGGAGTTTTTATCTGCAAGATATGGGTCTGTGAAGTTGATATTTTGGCTTTTTATTCCGTGTATAAAATGTACACTGAGCATTATTTTCACACAAACTCAATTTTGTAATTTTATTTACATTATTATCTACAACTTTCATGAACAAGGTTTCTTTATTTGAGGAATAAATCATTATGTACAAAATAGGTGTAAAAATGCATAAATAAATGAAGAAATAAATGAGGTATTTATTGTATACTGGCCCTTATCTCCCCCTACTTTATTCCTTGTCGACCAATACCATGCTGGCCTTGGTCTCAGGGTTTGGGTCATAAAATATCTTCAATATTTTATTCCTTTTTCTTTTCTTCTCTTTATTCTATAATTTTGGTATTAAACACAGTAATTAATGTATAATTAATACAATGAATCATAAATGCTATTATGTACAATTTGATGCTATTTACATGCATTTGCTGGGGTTTTTCAGGCCAAAATGATAGAATAAAGGTGATGATGAAAAGCATGTGGGACTACACGTAAGTTCACATCAACTGGACTAAAATGCAAATATAAGAAACTACAAGGGTATAACTGCAAAATATCCAAATTATTTTAAACTACGACACATATTTACATGACTCAACAATAAATGCAAAACAAGGATGGGCCTAAGAACAAACTACCCTTTATTAAGCGCGATCCAATGGTCAATGGTGCTCCACTTATGGATGAACGGTCAGGATAGGGGGTACCCCTTCGGTGATGGATGTGCTACCGCTTGATCCTCATATGGATCCAACGATTAAGAGCTTCCCTGACGGTGGATGACCGAGATTAGAACAGAGGAGAGCCTCGATCGGACAGCTGGGAGAACGTTTGGAAGAACGCTGAAGAACTTTCCTCCAGCGAGTTTTGATTGGCCGCTACGGCCTGTAGGGACGTCCTCCGAAGCTGTTGTGATGGGGGAATCATCATCGTCGATGGTACAGAGCTACTGGAGCACTCAGAAAGGCCAGGACCAAGGAGAAGATCCTGAAGCGGAGGGAGGCCTGGAGCTCCTCGTCCGTGTCCTCCAAGTGAGGCCTTCCTATGCTTCAACCTGTAGGAGAAAGGGATGCTCGGAGATACTGCTTTATCGAGGGTTAGAGCACGAATGGAACCAAGAACAGAGGGTGGAGATGAGCGGGACAAGTCTCAGGGGATGTGGAGGATTCGACCTGCAACTTGACTCCAATCTGGCGATTGGAGTCAAGAGGGGAGTTGCGGACGTACGGAGAAGCGCATGGATGTCGGAGCGAGGTGAGGGAAAGTCGGAATGCATCGACGATAGTGGAAAGATTAGATGGTCGGAGATGCTCTATACGTCGAATGAATGATCGAATCAAGCTAGAAAGGAAAGACAGATGGAGTACTTACGAATGAAGGAGGTCACCTGGGGGTGTGGACGGAGGTCCACGGGGGTGATAGCTTTGATGGTCGATGGGCCCAGAGGCTACGGCTTCTTGCGACGAAGCTGAGAAACATCTCATCGGACCTAGGGTTTGCAGTGCTCCAAATGCTGCCCTCGCCATCTCCCTCTCATGCCGTCACTCTGGAAAAGGAGAAATGGGTGCAACGGAGGTGATGGAGCAACCAAAAGTGGTGAAAAAGGGGGAAGGGGTGCATGCTATATAGAGTGCCAGGTCCGGGAAGATGGGGGCGTAACCCGTGAACCGAGGCATGGATCGAGTGGGAAAGTATCGGGTGAAGATTAGGGATCCACACCCCTTAATCGGGGCTTGAAATCAGAAGGAATGGGTCCAAGATCGGGTCAGGATAAATGGGTGAAAGTTGGCGAAAACCTGATTTAAGCGAGAAAGGGCTGGCGGGGACCAGTTGACCAGAGTCAACATGGCTGAGTTGGACAAATCTGAGACAAGCTAGGAAACGACCAAAATATGCTACATGATAAAACTTGTTGGAAAAATAAAGATAAATAAATAAAAAAATGAATTTAAATTAAAAAATTTATAAATTGTAAAATGTTTATTATTTTTCAAAGTATTTTCCTGTGATTTTTAATTATTTTTATGAAAAATAAATTAGTGTATATACAATATATAGTATTATATACAGGTAATATACCTATACATTATATACAATTATTTTTATCTTATTATTTTTACGTAAATATCCCCATTTTATATTTTATTTATTTACAACGTATTTTTAGGAATACAAAATAATTTTTATTTTATTTTACAAGTTATTTAGTTATACATAATAAATAGAGGGTGTGATGTATATATATATGTGTTTTGTATAATGAGTGGAGATTTTTATTTATTTTATATTATGTTTAGAAATATATACAAGGGAGTGAAAATAAGAATTTAATTTTATTTTATCAAAAATAATTATGTACAACTATAGGTAATATGCACAACATAAAGTGACCGCTATCTCTCTCTACTTGTTTTATTTTGTGATCCAGTCAAGGCTTGATCTTATCTTAGGTTTGGGTCACTCTGTATTTATTCTAAGTACCTCCTTCCTTTTTCTTTCCTTTATTCTTTTATTTTTGCACAAAACATGCTAATTATGAAATATTAACAAATGCATGCATAATGCTAAGTTATTGTATTTACAAATATTTACATGTTGTTTTGCTAAGATAAGTAGCTAAAATAAAAGAATAAAGAGTGAGAATCAGAGATTCATCAGTTATCTTTTCGTGTCCTTTGGAATAACCTTTTCTTGGGGTAACAAGAAGCAATGATGTGTATCTGGATATACACATGAGGTAGAATGCATTGCATGTAGCATGGCCACACTCACGCGGTTTGGATTAAACGCTTTCTGGAAAACTTAAGCTTGGAATTGGTCAAAGGATCTATTGAAATGTATCATGATAATCAAGTTGTAATAAGCTTGATGAATAGTGGGGCTAATAGTTCCAAAGGAAAGCACAATCACATCTAATATACACAAAATATGGTGATAAAATAAGAAATTATGGTAACATACATAACTATAAGTGACATGTTAGCTGATTCTCTAACCAAAGGAATAACAACTAGTACATACATTAAACATGTTGGTTCAACGGGACTCGAGAATGCATGAGTAAAGGAAGAGGTTTTCATGAATAATGAAACTCACTGCAAATATATCTATATACTACAAGAATAGTAGGAGTGTAAAAGCTTTCACCTCTTCGGTGAAGTGGGAGATGTTAGATCAGGTCGGGCGGAATGACCGAGTGATCAAAACCATTGCTGCCGGTTGCACGAGGCTGGTCTCATGGAGTCCCTATCCATAAGTATGTGAAGAAAGGGAGGGGATGGTGCGAGGGCTTACATCCTATAATAACCTCGTATATGGAGAGGAAACACCTCATCAAGACCTCAACATCGTGAGCCCCCTTCTGAATCAATCCCTAATCTCATCTCACTCATTCTTTCATGACGATGCACCATGTTCTTAAATTGTAATCACCTATCTACGACCAACCACCACTACTTGGAAGCATAATCCCGAGTTCCGTGGTTCTCACTAAATCTAGAATGAGTTCAAGGAGAACATTAGCTATCCCTCATCTCGGAAAGCCAAGACCTCAAGGTCTCCACCTCGAACCCAACTAAGGACCCCTCTTTGTCTCCCGAGCAACATCTATGCAAGAATGACTTTGATCACCACACTACCTTCAGTCAGGCGAGCCAAGACTAGGAGGGTCTCTGCCCTGATCAGGTTCAACATGCACTGTCACCACTACAAGTTTGATCACCTTAATTGCCTCGAGTTCAGCTTTTATCATTCGCTTACAAAAGGGCTCCATCGATGAAGCATGGACACGAGCAGTCCACCCTTTATATTTACTACATGTGTATAAAACTGGACGAATGAGATTGCTTCTAGGTATCTAACTTTTGTTTGTCTTCTCGAAACGGCATGCGCCCCTCGGTGAAACCATGAATAGCAGAAAGGCCAGTTCTTATTAACAGAACATGTGAAGTCCAGGAAGAGCACGTGTTTGGTTGGCAAATTGCAGAATCACCACGTGCATCTCAACAATTCAGCAATCACATGCTGTGTTATTCAGAAGCACGTGAATCTTGGTCATTTGCAAAACATACCCAAATCCTTCATACTATTATGGAAGTTGCTCAAACTTTTGGATATTACATATATTCCCCGTAGAGGGGCTGAATTGAGAGGATCTTTTATTTGTGTTTATACCCATATACATTGGGACACCTTTGGACACTCTGGACATTATTTTTCATGTTGACTTTTACGATAGTTAACTAGTCAAGTTTGATTTTGACATGGTTTCAAGGATTTACATTGCTTCATCAAATTGCTTTGATTTTTCAAATATCATGCTTTCTTGCATAGATTCGTGAGTGCTTTTGCATCACATATCAATCACATTCCACTTCACATTGTGCAATCACACACTTATTATGTATATGGTATACATCCCTACTATATTATACCACTTGAAAAGATACATATTAGTAAATGATTTGAAATTTTATTATATTTTTTTCACAATCACATATCAAAATAAAAATTTCAAAATAAAAAAACAACATAAAAATCAAATTAATAAAAAATACATAAATATAGTATATGACATAGTATTCCATCTAATATATAATATTACTTCACGATATTTATTCTTCTTTTTCTTCCACCGCATATTTCCATAAAAAATACAAAATATAAAAATCAGTAAAAAATATAAATATAAAAATCACAAAAGTGTTGGACATGCGAGACCACGGCGAGCCATTATGCAATAAAAGTTATTGCAAATATCATTCCCTGATCTGAAATGAAGAATAACTAATTTGTATAATAGGTCCCTTAGTACAATTATGGTTATATACCATGGCCATCTTAATGATCATACAGCTATTGATTCAATTATTGAATCATAGAGGCTGGTACTTGGATGAATATCTAAAGAGTTAGATTGAGGACTCATCAAGTACCGTTAAATAATTGTCAAGAGATGATCTCCATCCTGAGTATGAGATGGCAATCTTTTCTAATTTGGTAGATATCTAACCGATATCTTGATGCAGGTCCTCTACATAGGAATATAGATTCAGAGGTGTTAGATAAGATAGGTCAAAGAGTTGACGTAACGAGATCGACATAACCAAAGACCTATGTCGTATGTTGTCACGATATAGGCACGCATCCTCTGACCAAAGACAAATGTATTACTATATGTTTGAGTATGTACATTTGGTAGACCAATAGGTTGATGACCTAACCAAGGTCTATACACCGATGCGTTGGTGTGCATGCAAGGGCATATGAGTAATACGATCTCTTAAAGGGATCATACAAGTTCATTGCTGAATCGGAAGACATGAGCTCACTCATGAGATATTGGGAAGAATCAAATTCCACGTGTGGTCATCTCGCTTTGGAAGCTTAACTGAATTTGTAAGGTTTGATATATGCTTTTGGGAAGTATATGATCAACACCTAGGTATGATATATGCTTTTGAAAAGTATATGATCGATACCGACTCCCAATGATCTAATGAGAACCTTAATGATAAAATCCTGAAGGAGACAATCTAAAAGAGTTCTAAACTCTAGATTTATTCTCGATCTTCCAGTATGAAGGATGTACATGTATTAGGAATACCCGAGGGTGATGTGATCATAAACGATTGTATAACCATGACGCTTTCATTCCGAGGGAGTGATGAAATAGGTTTGGATTTTAGTGATTCCTCTCATAGAGAAGTAATCCAATCTTAGTCCAATTGTTGGACATTGATCTAAATGTGATTCAGATGTAATGAGAAAATTAGATTTGCGGTCTTGATTTAATTAAGCATCTATGGGAGGTCCGCAAGATCTGGATTTGAGATGTGATCTCAATATCTGAGTCACTGTACATGGAACAATACAATCACCCTTCCTTATCTCCAAGTATCCACGGAGAAAGCACATTATCATTGAAAGAGTTCATGGATAATTTCATTGTTGATATATTTATCCGAGCATTGAGATATTGATAATTAAATATGATTTAATTATCATGAATAATATGAATTTGATTCATATTATAAGGAGAGTTGTCTGAGATAATTACTGTGATTTAATTATCAAAGATGTGAATAATGTGAATATGATTCATATCATTTGGGCATAAGAGAATAGAGATCCAAGATGATTAAATGTGATTTAATTATCATATATATGAATATTGTGGATATCACTATCCATATTAATCAGGTATATTATAAATATGATTATTATATATTAAATAGAGCATATTGTGATTTATATTTGTTAATTAATTATTGTTGTGAATTGGATTCACATTGGATAATTAATTGAAAATATAATTTACATTTTGTTTTGGGATGTGAATGTGATTCACATTTTTTAATGGCATGATTGCAATATTCACAAGATAATTATGAATTATTTTTGGGAAATAATTTACAACAAATGTTGTTGTAAATCTTGGAGATATCATGAGATAATGAGATTTCATGAGATAATGAGATCTCATGAGATTTTGAGGAGATAAGCCCATTCTATCTCAAATGAGTATCGTCCTCCCTTCTTTAGAGGATATGGTCAATCTCCTCATTATCTCCAAGACTAGTCAAAGTGATTTAATTTTGAATTGATTTATATTGATTTATGAATATATATTAATTTAAATTAAATCAATTATTGTTGTGTTTTTTACAACAACATCATGGCCATTGAAAGAAACACAAATCAATCTTATCCATTGATTGTGTGTTGTCCATGGATTGATATCCATGGACTCCCAAAACCCTATATAAAAAGAGGTGCCCCTTTGTCTTCGAGTTACACGTTTACTACGTAAACTAATACTCTCTCCCTCTCCCTCTCTCTCTATATGCCAAGACTCTCTCTTCTCTCTCTCTTGTGGCTTTCCATCGTGGAACCTTTAGAGAGTCGCCATCACTACAGCATCATTGTTATGCTGCTAGAGTATTTGCTCATGTATCTCCGTCTCCTTCGGTGCACACCTCGCTCCTGAAGAAGACGTCGGATCTCGTATGACGAGATCTTGAGATTCACCGCTTGGATCATCAACATGGATTGTGAGAAGGATGCATTTCATCAACACGCTCGCAAGCGTCTCCTCCATCGGATCGGACTTGAGACAGGAGGTCTCTTAGTTTAGAGACTTGATCGCAACCACGCTTCAAGAGGTAAACCTTATACCTATTGTGGTTTAGATGAAACGATCTGAGAAATGTTCTTGGGTCATGTGGTTTCATCGCATTAAAAATTTTAAATTCCGCTGCATCGAAAAACTATTGCGACTAGTTGCTCCCGATCGCATACGATGCGATCATCACACTTCATGATTCACTTGAGTATATCCCCATACCCTTCAAGTGATATCAGAGCAATATTTGAGGTTTTGGATACGATCCATGAACCTAGGAAGACTTGGACTCATTAGGGATTGTGAAAATTTTGTCGCATTTCATTTTCGCAACACTATTTTGTGAATATTTTCGACCCTTTTTAAATAGTTTAAACATGAAATTATGACTTGGATAATGTTTCTTATAATTAAAAAAATCATAGGATTTTAATTTGCGTGATTTGGAATCCGATAACTCAAGATATGATCATTTTAATGAACTTATATCCACTGTTTCGGGGATGGAGAATCATGACGTAACTAAAGAGTTATTTACTATTTTGACATGCCTAGAAATGCATATTTATCACTTGGATTATGTTATAAATCAAATTAGAAAACTTTAGAAACTGATTTTGCATGATTTTGATTTAAAATGAATGAGATATGCTAATTTTAGTAAGTGAGGGTCATTGCTGGAAATTGCGTGCTTAATCGAGAACTTTGTGATTGTCATTTAATTTTTTATAGAAATTAATGGTTAATTTCTTGAGATACTTATTGATAAATATTTGTGAAATATTTAAAGATGATGATTATTTCATTAAATGGCATTGCCTTAACCAATAATTGATTAGATATGATCTAGATCACAAATTGGTTTCATGATACACTTTCCAACAAACATGTTGCTTGAATAGGTTTGGGAATTTGTTTAGCAAATCTCCTTATAATCAAAATGGTTTTGATTATTACTGTATGATATAACTTCGGTGGAAAACCCTATTATCATCTCAAGTACAAAGTGATTGACTTGGCATTAATTTTTCTCGAGGCGAATATGGTGTCTAGTTAGGGAGCGTTAGGGTAGCAGGTTGCACCGTGTGCAGTCTGTCCCACTCCCGTCGGTACTGGCCATGACAACGGGTAGAGAACGAATAATGAATGAGAAATCATGATGTATTTTTCTAATTATTAAATTTCGAAATAATACGTATTTGAGATAATACCATATTTCAAGTAACAATTAAAGAATGTTTGTTGGATATTGATTGGATCATTAATTTAATGTGACAAGATTAATTGGAATCCAATTAAATTAAAAACACACTATTATGAATAGAGTTGTTATTTCCCTTGGGAGAATTAATCATAATGAATATGATTTATAATGATTAATTAGAATTTAATTATGAGATGGAGGATGACATAAGTGACATCCATGCTCTCCCATCAAGGCGAATGATTCCGTCGTCTGGGATTGTATGTAGGAGACGCCTGCCCGAAGTGACAGCTCCTGCATACAAGTGCATCTGGATCGGGATCTCAAGTTTCTAATCCTGTTGACGGTTGGTTCAATTAACAACGGGTCAACATCACCTTAGGGGTGGTGGGCCCGGGTGTTAAAGACCGAATTGGGAGATGCAAGTTGGACTTGCAAGGCGGAATGAGTTCCCGCTTCTTTTTATCCGAGTCGCAAGTTCTCATATTATTGGGATGTGACAAAGATAAGAAAGGAGATCCCAGATCTTGCTTGAGATATAATGGTAAGTATATCTCTTACATTGAAAGTGATTAAGGGAATGGACTTTCAATGTTGACAAGGCAAGACAACTTTGATATAAAAAATTCCTAAATCAAAGTAATATGTGTGTATATATATATATTTATGAAAATATCTTATTTCAGATAATCCTTCGTTAAACCCAGTCAGTACTATACTCAATAATAACCAATATAATATCATGGATTGGATCCATGATCAAGATATTGTACTTGCAGTTGGACACATAATGTATGTGGTTGCAATGTGCAAGTTTCCTCATAATAATGAGTAATGACAATTAAATAGACAATAGGACTACAACCCTAGGGTTTGTATGTCTCTATAGCCTTGATCTCTCATCGAATGCACTTCAGAAGTGACATGTCGATGGCGATCGTAATTGTCAAATAATCCTTATAAAATCTAAGATGTTCTGGCATACATATATGCTCTCGACATTTAATCATGAACGACATGGTTCACTGCATCATGCATAATGGCGACTCTATAAGAGATGATGTATTCAAAATGTTTGAATACCTACCTGAACTTGAGTCTTTAAGAGTTAAGATGTATGTAGATATGATGCATGTCATCATTCTACTATCTATACTCTGGTTATTCATGAAGCTTCATAATATTCATATTGTATGAACAAATGAAGCATGTATAAATGTTGAAATACTCTTATATTGAAATCTTTTGAATTCAACATAAGAGATCCTTTGTTTTAAGCAATAGTTGTTTATAGATGAAAGGAGCGCAATGGAAGCATAGGTCAGACACAAGTAAGAAAGAAAGTTAAAGAGTTGATTGTACTTCTGTGACTTCCATATGACATCCAAAGAGTTGGATGAATGCAATTACTGCAATAAGCCGATGTGTTGATAGTATGACTATCTAGTCTATCTAGGATCCTTAGAGAAGGACTCGGATAGTGCATCAGAATAATCTACATTTAATCATTGAAATTGACTTTCTTATTGGATAAGACTAGAAGTCTAATAATTGTATCTCGTTCTTCTAATAACACTTACAATAGGTTGCATATGTTTTAGAAGACTAGAAAATTTGATCTTAAGGTTTAATAGTCATCCACATGGATGTTGATGCAATTATTGCAACAATCTCTATTGGATAGATAGACTTCATATTTTCAGTGGGAGAGCCCTTAGTCTTAGAGAATGTCTCTTTGACCTGGATATTAGAATACACTCATTGTTTATTTGTAAATGTTGGAAGTAAACATGAATTCTAGAATAGACCTATCATAAAGAGTTATGGTGGATATATTTCAGATAGTAATCTGACATCTGGAGGACTCTAATAAATTAGAAAATTAATGAATGGTTAATTATCATTTCTAATACTGAAATTAAACCTTAACAAGATCAATAGGAGGATGGAGATCATTTGATAATGATCTGGTATCAAATCTTAGAAATATGTCTATTGATGAAATGAATAGACTAGTAAGATATTGAACTTTGATTGTCTTAAGGTTCAAAAACTTACATACTCATGAATAGAGATTCAAAGTAAAATGTCTAATACACCCTTCATTGGGAATGGTGTTAGATGCCAAGGTATTCAAGATCTCAAACATATTGATATATGCGGATCATCTGTATCATAGTAAACATTGATGATATGTGATATCATTCGATGATTATTTGTGATATGAGACTTCTTCCCTTCACCTTAGAAACCTTTGAAATGTTCAAAGATTTCACATTTTTGGTTTAACAACCAAAGTTTGAAGGAAGATGAAATAAATTTGATCTAAACTAGGTGGCTTGGACCTATTAGATGAATTCAAGAAATACCTTATGGAGAAAGGAATATCATTCCTATCTCACTCCTCCTGATACACCTTAACTCAAGAGAGTTATAGGGAGATACAATTGGATCATGTGTGGCATTATTTGATCGAAGATGAATCTTGGCATAATTACCTATCAGTTTTCAAGGTATATACGTAGTAGAGACTACAATATATATCCTTAATAAGATTCCATGCATCTAGACCCGAGAACCCTCAGAAGCTATGGTTTGGAACCTATCCTAGTGTTGGACACTTGAGGATTTAAGGTTGCTTGGTCCATAACTTTGTCATGGATGCAAGTAAGCTGGAATCTAACATCAGAGAGTGTTACTTCATTAGGAAAATAAAGAATATATTGGATACCTACTTTATGGTCTTGAGATTCTTAAAAGATCTCATCTCCAAGAATGTGATTTTTAAAGGATGACTCTCTTGAGAATCAAGATGAGAATGAATTAAAGAAACTCATTAAATATTGAGAAGATAATGAGGCTCCTAAAATCGGAAACTAAAGGGACAATTGAAGATGAAACACTAATACCTCTTCAAATGAGTTTGAGGATGGATTCCATGTGTCAAAGAAATCTGACAATGATCGAACTTCATGTGATTAAGCTTCTGAAGATCATGCCATGGAAAGATGGATGTTAGCAATAAAGTCTAAAGTAGACTTCATATACAAGTGTTGTATATGGACCCTCGAGGATCCACCTATATGGGTGAGACCCGTTAAGGTGTAAATGGATCTTCAAGAGAAAGAGGGAACATGATGAGAAGGTAGAGACCTTCAAAGCACGGCTCGTAGCCATGAGCTACACACCAAAGAGAAGACATTGCTTATGATGAGACTTGCTCTTCAGTGACCATGCTTAAACCCAGCTACACAAGTTGACTATGACGTCTTCAAGATGTGAGTCAAGATTGCATTTCTCTATGAATACCTCTCCTAGGATATTCATATGAAGTAGCCCCAGGGCTTCATAGTTGACAAAAGCAAGTTGTGCAAGCTGAATAACTCCATCTCTGGACTCGAATAAGCTTCTTGTAGTTGGAACATCAGATTTGATGAAATCATAAATGTTATGATTTCAGATAGAATCTTAATGAACCATGTGAAGCTTAGTGGGAGAGCCATTGTGTTCATCGTGCTAAATGTAGATGATATCCTAATCCTTTGGAATGCTATAAGGATAATAATAAATATTTTTATAGACTGACTATTCCATACCTTGAGATATGATCTCAAGGATACCTTTTAAGATCTTAGTTCTGAAGGTGTTCAGAAGCAAAGAGAAAGAGGGCAATGGAACCGTCACATTAGGGGTACACCTTGGACATATTCCATTTTCTAGAAAAATTCAAGAGAGGCTTCTTTCCCTTAAGATATGATACTGACCTTTCTAAAGGGATAGCACCTCAAAGAGTTGAGGAAGTGAATGCTAAAATTGCTTGCTCTTGTGCATCAGTTATGAGAAGCCAGATGTGTGCCGGATGTGTACAAAAGCTATATGTCTGTCATGCAGTGGGAGTAATAAACTGTTGCTAATCCTACTAAGGAGATAAACACTTGATTGTATTAATAACAAAATCTTCAAAGATGACAAGACTTAGGGATAACGTTCTCAAAGTCTTATCTTCAAGAAATTAAGACTTTATAGATAGAGATCTAAAAGGTCTTAACTGCGAATACCTAAGGAGATAGAGATCTCCGAGAATAAGGGTATTCGGATAAGGATAATAGAAAGTATGTACTGGTCATAATGATTATTGAGATGTAGTTTCAATGACACTATAACTTACATGATTGAGTATTGGTTGCATAAGATGCAACATTTGCATTGGATGCGAGCATTGTTACTAGGAGATATGCAAGCGCCGTAAAAGGACTTGGTATAGTCTTTTGGGAACAGATTGACTGATCAGCTTACCTAGTGACGAAACACAAATTTAGCCCTTTAATAGCGAAAATTAACACTTTGATTGTCATTGCAGTCGGGCTAAATTTGGTCCGTCAAAAACCATCTAATTGATAGTAGAATCAAATGGTTGTACTTATATTTTACTTGGGCAAACCCAAGGTCGAATTCAGGGACACGAGCCTCTCATGTGATATTTGGACTTAAATCAACTTAACTAAGTGTCAGATTAATAAGTGTAGGTCGATGAAATGCACAAAGATAAGGCAAGATGCATTAAGCAAACGTGAAACATGCATTTTTTTACTTTCTTTTTATCATGCAAATGGATGTGATGAAATTCAACACAAAAATATGCCGGAATTACAAGAATACTTGAGTCATTTAATCATAGGTCAAATCAGGGTCAAATAATGAAGCTATTTTCATTTATATAAAAATAAGGCATGAGAAGCATTAAAATGAAGACACTGTGCTATTGAAATAATGCATCGAAATTCATAGTGCCAAATATGAAATATAAACATGCCATCAAGGAGACAATAAAATGAGCTTCAAAACGCCACTAAGATCGACTCAATCGGAGCTAGTATGCTCAAGAAATGCAAGAGTGAAGACATGGGCATAAATGTAAGAAAACATGAAAGATAAATAGCAAACAGGTCCCTGGGAGGGACTAAAATGCAAATAAAAGAAAGTTCAGGACCTTCCTTATAAATAACTCACACGCACGAGGGTATTTTTACAATTATTCAAACCTGCGAGGGTATTAGTGCAAATCACCCCAAGCGCACGTGGTCTGCATGTGAGCTCAGGACCTTTTTGCAATTTGGAGAAGTATACTGGGCCTCCCTACAAATTATCCTGGCCGCACGTTGCCGGCACGTGTGCTCCAAGCTCGGTGAAGATTCAGGCTCGGAGGAGGCTCGGGAAAGCTTCGGTTAGGTTCGACGGACAACGTAGGCTCGATGCAGGCTCGAAGTCAGGCTAAGGCTCGGATGAGGCTTGGAATACCCAAGCCTGCTGGTCTAGTGTTTAGGCTCGGAGAGGCCCTGGATGACACGTGAATGATCAAAGATCGTCCGATCATCGAGATCGGACGGTAGCTGGAAGCTGCACTATATGTCAACGTGGCTACGTCTGAGATGTTGGATGAGCTCCGGGGAGGAGCATCAAATGGTGCCTGCTTCTTCCTCCTCAACCGCAGGCTGGAGGCGATCATCGAACTCCGGCGAAGCTATCGTAGCTCTGCCTCTCTTGCGCGAACTTAAGAGATACCCCCAGAGCCTCATGAGCGATTGTATATGGAGCTGGAGGTCCAGGCGAGTTGCGGCACGGCCTGGAGGAGACTGTCGATGCTCGATCGTCGTGAACGGAGTTGGCGAAGGTTGCTCCGGTGATGGGTCCGATCATTCAATTGGAAGTACCTGCAGTGTTAGTCCCAATACCCGAAGCATACAAACTCGTGGAGAGTGTGAGGTGAAGTGGGATGGAGGCCATGTGCGGTGGAGAACGTGGCGACCCAGTGTGTTCCTCTGCCGTTAAGGGCAGAGCAATGTCGAAGGTGGTCCGAGGTTGCGAGGGAAAGAATAGGTGATTAGAGAGATGCGCGAAGGAGATGGGTATATGGTGAAGCTCAGATGATGGACGATGGAGGGTGATCAAGCGTAGAGTGGCCTAATTAATTCAGAGAAAATTAAATAAAATACAAGGGAGGTCGAGGGAAAGCTTACCTGGCTAATGGTGGAGCGACGTCTGTGCTCGAGCTTCATAGAGAGGCTATGGTCATCGCTGGACCTCCGCGGCGACTGGAGGCGGCTTGGCGGAGGCAGAGCCACCGCAGACCTGGCTGACATCAGCCAGGGGTCGACACCGACGGCACACGTCGTCTTCACGCTCCATCTCTCCTCCTCGTTGTCACCGAGAGGCGGAGGAATGCAGGGTGTGGCCCCACGTAAAGGCGGACAATGTTAATCATGGCTGGAGACAAGGTATTTGAAGGAGAATGTTTTGGTCCCAGGTGCTGGACAACATGTGTTGACTGGTGGATATGGAGCTAGTGGGGCGGTTAGATGAGATCCCATGAGATGTGCGAGGATGAGGGCGGTTAGAGCTCCACCGTGGGGTGTTCGGATTTTGGAGAAGATGGTGGAAGTTACGGAGGAAATGGGAAGGGAGGCGTGATCCTGTGAGATGGTGATTGTAAATGTGAGAGAGGGCTGGAGGTTGACGACGGAGCTTTGGCCGTTGGATCTTAGGATCCAATGATTGAAAGACGGGCGCTAACAAGTGGTTGTATTGAATCGATGGAGATGAGATCAGGGCGAGGATAGCGCCACGTGGCGAGCTGGAGAAAAGGGGGGACCAACAACTTGGATGAGAGGAAGGTGCCAATCGAAGGGCTGAGAGCATGAAGTGGTTTGAGTGGTTGAGATGGAGAAGATCGGGCGGAGGAGGATATGACACATGGCTGCTAAGGGAGAGGCGCTAGCAGACGGCCAGGATGAGATCCTTAGCTTGATCGAAGGGTTGACAATGGGTGTGGGAAAGCACGGTTGGGATTTAGGCCTCCGGACCTCCATCCAACGGCTGATGGACTAGGGCACGTGGCGCGAGGAGATGCGGCCACGTGGCTCAACCAGAAAGAGCCACGTGGCCCAATCAGATTATTACGAAGAAGAAAGTGATTTATGAGGGTGTAGATGGCCGAATTTGGAAAAACTCAAAACATGAAAGTTGTAGATCTCGATGAGATATACAAGTCTCATGTTGACCAAAAATGGAGATGAGGTCAAACGAAGGTAGAAAATATTTTTGAGGGCGTTTTTAAGGGTTAAAACACCACGAATTTTAGTTTTGCTATTTTTTTTTGTATTTTTAATTTATGAAAAGACTCTGATAATTACAAGGTTTTGTCTGGTTTTTATTGACACGTTCATTAACACTCCTCACTTGTACACTTCGGCTATTAGAACTAATCTATGCAGGTGAATGTCCTCATTGATCGGAGCTCCATCGGAGATGATTTTGCGAACCCCGTCTCCGACATACGAGCTTCGATGACCTTATCCAGGAGCTCTGGCATCTCCCCCCCCAATACTTAAACTATGATCGTCCCTGAGCATTGAAGAAAATGAATGAACTGGATTAACCCCCTTGTGCATGTGCGTACAGGATCCGATCTGTTCAAGTCTTCTCAAATTTAGAGATCCAAAATCTTAGAGCTCAACACAACCTTAATCAAGAGGCATCCGATTCCTCTAGTAACCTAGAATCTCTCTGGTGTACATATAAACTAAGGATATGACATTTAGTATTGACTGCGTTTGCGAAAATCGAGTCAAAATGTCACCCGTGGTCGTGGTCCAAGAAATTCTCCTAAGGACCCAATCCTCAACACTAGGGAATAAATCAAATCTTGCATCCAGTCCACCGTCTCTTTAGTTGTCAGACTTGAAAGTGTAGATGGAAGGCCAGTGATGGAGGGCATAGGATTGTGCCATTTCTTCTCTCCCTCTCATTGGAACAAGGATTCCCTCTAGTGCCTTATTACGCAACATATATTTTTGGTGTTGATCAGTGCGCCCGTCAAGAGAAGTTGGAGTCATCTGCACTTGTTTTCCTGGGAATACACCAGGGTGTGTCTTTTTTGAGTATCTATCGTATCTTCTACACCCAAACTTGTAGCATTTACGATGCAGAACCCTTTTTTGGTGCAAGCCCGACTCCTGGTCCTAATAGCGATGGTCCAAGTGGACACTTTGAAATGGTTGGGAGCGCTCACCTTTGGTTGAAGCTCTTTGATAATTGACTTGTATGGAATGAGAGCTTGTCTTTAATGTGTCATTGCTTTGTACTATTTTTGGCTAGCTCCACTTCTTTTACCAAGAGTTGGCGCACACTGATCAACATTTTTTTATTTTATTTCACACCCTGGCACTTAGGTCAATGTCAAGAGTTTAGTATAAGAACCAAGTTCTCATACTGGCTAAAGATGCTGACACTCATGTTTCATGAAGCTTTTAAAGATTTTATCCCATCCTCGAGCATCATTAGATCAAGTCCAGACTCGAATCCCTCATCCCAGTCCCTCGAGTGAAGAGTCAACTCATCTCATCGAAACTGCAGTCGTGCATGTGATATGCTGATCATATTCTTATGGACGGAGACTAAGCATGCAATATAGCACGCAAATCTAGAAACCTAGAGAAATGTGGATGATTAAGTCTAAAGACCTGATGGTTAAGGCTGGTTAACCTAAAATCTCAAGACCTCATAAGCCAAGTTTCCTTGAACATTTCAGATCCTGGGTGAAAGTGTGGAAAGGTATGGGAATTAATACAACTCCTTCAATATTTTTTTATTTTTTCTCTTCTTTTTTTGAAGACTTTAAAAGATAAAATGACTGCCTAAACTCAAATGAGTAGATGCATCTGCGTTCAGCCAGTATAGGGGTAAGTACATGCCGGAGCCCGTTGCTTGAGGACGGCGCCTTGTGCGATGTCCTCTAAACCACCTACTCTGCTAAGGGCGAACCCTCGCTGAATGCGGCTACTTATTTAGGCTTAGTAGTCACTATTGACTCTTAAAGGATTTTGAATTTTTCTCATTTTTATGGAATTTTAATTAGAGGTTAGAACACAGGTTAAACTCAACTTTTCTTGAAATCAAAGAGAATTTTCAATACCATGTCACACAAATAAAGATTTTCCAAACATTTTCAAAGGATTTTCCAAACAAGAAAAAAACTCGTTTAAAAAAATATTTTTATGTAAAAAATAGTGTAACATAATATAGAAAGCCTTGAAAATCATTTTGTCCACTTAGTTCAAAGGATTTTACTTTAGCCAAAAAGTTTTAAATTTTTCAAATTTTTCGGAATATAGCTAAAGTAAATATACTGAATATACAATATACCCCCATATACTTAAACTTTGCTATGTCCTCATAGCAATAGATGATACAATACATAGGTCCATTTAAATATAGAAAAATATACGGGAACTAAGGAGGGCTCCCCCATACTTAGGTTAGACATAACCTAAGTATTGAGGCAAGGAAAGATGAGTATATAAAATCACGGGGACTCGAGTCCCCCCTATACTTTGGTTGAGAGTAGCCTAAGTATAAAGATTGAGAGTTGATGCTGGGAGAGACCCGAGGTGAACGAAGAAGTCGGATGGATATACAAAAGAGAGGATGAATCTTTGGAGATAAATGGAGTACCTAGGGTCTAAGGGAGGGTTTCAGAACATCCATGGCTCAAACAAGCATGCAACACCCCTTTTATTTCACCAACTCATAGTTGAAACCAACAAATATTGGTTGATTTTCTTGTCGATTTTATTGGTAATTAAAAAACATTCTAATTTACGCAGAAAAATGTCAAATAAAATCAACTACGTAAACGAGGGTGTTGCACTCCCAAAACAAGATTTTACTCCATTTTTAGGTTGACTTGCAATTAACAGTCCTAATTATTTTGTTTAAGGTTATCACTGAATTAAGGTGAGCACATAAACCAAGCAATCACTGTCTACCGCTCATTCCCATTTTCCATTAACCTAGGTGATCAAGCTAGGAGGGGAAATCGAGAAAAACCAAGTAATCGATAAAAACCAAGAGCTAGGCTGAGTGCGAGAACATGCAATGCCTTAGCAAAAATACATGAAAATTTGGACTGTTTTGAAAACCAAAATAATATGCAAGTCGATTAAAAACCACACCTAACATGCTTCTATTAGCGAGGGAAGAACATCTTGTAAATCTGGCTAAGTAAATCGATGCTATGTGCATCTTTGTTTAAAGTGTGTCCTACCTACGAGCAAGCACGTAAAAAATAAAACGATAAAAGAAGCTCGAAGAGCCGCGTGCCTGGTCCTAGGTCGACACTCAAGTGGGGACGATCCCCACACAACCACATATAATTCGTTCATTTACAAGCGCGAGTCTTCGATCGAAGACCGCTGTAAAGATGATTATTACATGCATATGAAATGAAATAAAATGCGAGACATTTTTTTCGATCGAATCATCTCCAAAATTGCTCCGCGGCTCCTTGCAGCGGGGAAGTACTTGCTCCTCGCCTCCTTGAGCATCAAGGGCCCTGCCACAAAAGCAAAGGTTAGAGATCAATCGAAAAGAAAAAAGTTTTTACGATGCAAGACAAATGAACAAATTGACCTACATAAATAAAACACTTAATAAAATAAAAATCCAAACAAGACAAAAGATGAACCGTGTCCCCGGCAACGACGCCATTTGATGAACTGCAAATTTAGCCCTTTAATAGTGTAAAATTAACACTTAGATTGTTATTGCAGTCGGGCTAAATTTGGTCCGTCAAAAACCATCTAATTGATAGTAGAATCAAATAGTTTTACTTATATTTTACTTGGGAAAGCCCAAGGTCGAACTCAAGGACACGGGCCTCTCATGTGATATTTGGACTTAAATCAACTTAACTAAGTGTCATATTAAAAAGTGTAGGTCGATGAAATGCACGAAGACAAGGCAAGATGCATTAAGCAAACAAGAAACATGCATTTTTACTTTCTTTTTATCATGCAAATGGATGCAATGAAATTCAACACAAAAATATGCCCGAATTACAAGAATACTTGAGCCATTTAATCATAGGTCAAATCAGGGTCAAATAATGAAGTTATTTTCATTTATATAAAAATAAGGCATGAGAAGCATTGAAATGAAGACATTGAGCTATTGAAATAATACATCAAAATTCATAGTGTCAAATATGAAATATAAACATGCTATGAAGGAGACAATAAAATGAGCTTCAAAATGCCACTGAAATCGACTCAATCGGAGCTATTACGCTCAAGATATGCACGAGTGAAGCCAGGGGCATAAATGCAAGAAAACATTAAAGATAAATAGCAAACAGGTCCTTAGGAGGGACTAAAATGCAAATAAAAGAAAGTTCGGGACCTTCCCTGTAAATAACCCACATGCACGGGGGTATTTTTGCAATTATTCAAACCCGCAAGGGTATTAGTGCAAAATACCCCAAGCGCACATGGTCTGCATGTGAGCTCAGGACCTTTTTGCAATTTGGAGAAGTTAACTGGGCCTCCCTGCAAATTATCCTGGCCACATGTGACCGGCACATGTGCTCTAGGCTCGGTGAAGATTCAGGCTCGGAGGAGGCTCGGGAAAGCTTCGGTTAGGCTCGACGGACAACATAGGCTCGATGCAGGCTCGGAGTCAGGCTAAGGCTCGGATGAGGCTTGGAATACCTAAGGCTGCTGGTATGGTGTTTAGGCTCAGAGAGGCCGTGGAGATGACACGTGGATGATCAAAGACCATCCAATCATCGAGATCGGACAGTAGTTGGAAGCTGCACTTTATGTCAACGTGGCTATGTCTGAGCTGTTGGATGAGCTCCGGGGAGGAGCATCCAATGGTGCCTGCTTCTTCCTCCTCAGCCGCAGGCTGGCGGCGATCTTCGAACTCCGGCGAAGCTACCGTAGCTCAGCCTCTCTTGTGTGAACCTGAGAGATACCCCTGGAGCCTCCTGAGCGATCGTAGATGGAGTTGGAGGTCCGGGGCGAGCTGCGACACGGCCTGGAGGAGACTCTCGATGCTCGGTCGCCGTGGACGGAGTTGGTGAAGGTTGCTCTGGCGATGGGTCCGATCATTCAATTGGAAGTACCTGCAGTGTTAGTCCCAATACCCGAAGCATGCAAACTCATGGAGAGTGCAAGGTGAAGTGGGATAGAGGCCATGTGCGGTGGAGAACATGGCGGCCCAGTGTGTTCCTCCGTCGTGAAGGGCAAAGCAATGGTCGAAGGTGGTCCGAGGTTGCGAGGGAAAGAATAGGTGATCGGAGAGATGCACGAAGGAGATGGGTATACGGTGAAGCTCGGATGATGGACGATGGAGGGTGATCAAGCATAGAGCGACCTAATTAATTCAGAGAAAATCAAATAAAATACAAGGGAGGTCGAGGGAAAGCTTACCTGGGTAATGGTGGAGCGACGCCTGTGCTCGAGCTTCATGGAGAGGGTCTGGTCATCACTAGACCTCCGCAGCGACTGGAGGCAGCTTGGCGGAGGCAGAGCCACTGCAGACCTGGCTGACATCAGCCTAGGGTCGACACCGGGGGCACACGTCGTCTTCGTGCTCCATCTCTCCTCCTCACTGTCACCGAGAGGCGGAGGAATGCAGGGTATGGCCCTGCGTAAAGGCAGACAACGTTAATCATGGCTGGAGATGAGGTATTTAAAGGAGAATGTTTTGGTCCCAGGTGGTGGACGACTTGTGTTGACTGGTGGATATGGAGCTACTGGGGCGGTTAGATGACATCCCACGAGATGCGTGAGGATGAGGGTGGTTAGGGCTCCACCGTGGGGTGTTCAGATTTTGGAGAAGATGGTGGAAGTTGCCAAGGAAATGGGAAGGGCGACGTGATCCTACGAGGTGGTGATCGTGGATGTGAGAGAGGGCTGGAGGTTGACAACGGAGCTTTGGCCGTTGGATCTTGGGATCCAACGGCTGAAAGACGGGCGCTAACGAGCGGATGGATTGAATCAATGGAGACGAGATCAGGGGCGAGGATAGCGCCACGTGGCGAGATGAGCAAACGGCGGGGACCAACAGTTTGGATGAAAGGAAGGTGCCAATCGAAGGGCTGAGAGCACGAAGTGGTTTGAGCGGTTGAGATAGAGAATATCGGGCGGAGGAGGATATGACGTGTGGCGGGTAAGGGAGAGGCGCTAGCAGACGACCAAGATGAGATCCTTAGCTTAATCGAAGGGATGACATTGGGTGTGGGAAAGCACGGATGGGATTTAGGCCTCCAGACTTCCATCCAACGACTGATGGACCAGGGCACGTGGCGCGAGGAGGTGCGGCCAACTGGCTCAACCAGAAAGAGCCATGCGACCCGATCAGATTATTATGAAGAAGAAAGTGATTTATGAGGGTCTAGATGGCCGAATTTGGAAAAACTCAAAACATGAAAGTTGTAGATCTCGATGAGATCTACAAGTTTCATGTTGACCAAAAATGGAGATGAGGTCAAACAAAGGTAGAAAATATTTTTGAGGGTGTTTTTAAGGGTAAAAACACAACGGATTTTAGTTTTGCTATTTTTTTGTATTTTTAATTTATGAAAAGACTCTGATATTTACAAGGTTTTGTATGATTTTTATTGACACATGTTTAAGCAAGAGGTTAAAATAGGCAAATTAAGATGATGAAATCGAGTTTCATCACCTAGCTATTTTTCTAAATAGCCTATGATTGTCATATGAACGCGGGTTTAAATGTTTAGCCCATTAATGGCTCTTTGTGCTAGTGGGAGATTGTTGGACATGCGAGCCCACAGCGAGCCATTATGCAATAAATGTTATTGCAAATATCATTCTCATATCTGAAATAAAGAATAACTAATTTGCATAATAGGTCCCTTAGTACAATTAGGGTTATGTACCATGACTATCTTAATGATCATACGGATGTTGATTCAATTATTGAATCATAGAGGCTGGTGCTTGGATGAATATCTAAAGAGTTAGAATGAGGACTCATCAAGTATCGTTAAATGATTGTTAAGAGATGATCTCCATCCTGAGTAGGAGATGGCAATCCTTTCTTATTTGGCTTATATCTAACCGTCCTCTTGATGCAGATCCCCTGGATAGGAATAGAGATTCAGAGGTGTAAGATAAGCTAGGTCAAAGAGTTGACGTAACAAGATCGATATAACCAAAGAACTATGTTGTATGCTGTTACAATATAGGCACGCATCCTCTGACCAGAGACAAATGTGTTACTATATGTTTGAGTATGTACATTTGGAAGATCAATAGGTTGATGACCTAACCAAGGTCTATACACCGACGCGCTGGTGTGCTTGCAAGGTCATATGAGTAATACATTCTCTCAAAAGGATCATACAGGTTCATTGCTGAACCGGAAGACATGAGCTCACTCATGAGATATTGGGAAGAATCAAATTCCTTGTTGGTTGTCTTGCTTTGGAAGATTTACTGAATTTGTAAGGTTTGGTATATGCTTTTGGAAAGTATATGATCAACAGCTAGGTATGATATATGTTTTTTGGAAAGTATATGATCGATACTGACTCCCAATGATCGAATAAATCCTGAAGGAGACAATCTAAAAGAGATCTAAACATCAGATTTATTATAGGTCTTCCAGTATGCAGGATGTATAGGTATTAGGAATACATGAGGGTGATGTGATCATAAATGATTGTATAACCATGACGCTTCCATTCCGAGGGAGTGATGAAACATGTCTGGATTTTAGTGACTGCTCTCATAGAGAAGTAATCTGATCTTAGTCAAACTGTTGGACATTGATCTGAATGCGATTCAGATGTAATGAGAAGATTAGATTTGCGGTCTTGATTTAATCAAGCATCTATGGGAGGTCCCCAAGATCTGAATTTGAGATGTGATCTCAATATCCGAGTCACTATACGTGGAACAATATAATCGCCCTGTCCTTATCTCCAACTATCCGCGGAGAAAGCACATTATCCTTGAAAGAGTTCATGGATAATTTTATTGTTGATATATTTATCCGAGCATTGAGATATTGATAATTGAATGTGATTTAATTATCATGAATAATATGAATTTGATTCAAATTATAAGGAGTGTTGTCTGAGATAATTAACTGTGATTTAATTATCAAAGATGTGAATAATGTGAATATGATTCATATCATTTGGGTATAAGAGAATAGAGATCCAAGATGATTAAATGCGATTTAATTATCATGGATATGAATAATATGGATACCACTACCCATATTAATCAGGTATAATTATAAATGTGATTTATAATATATCAAAGAGAGCATATTGTGATTTATATTTGTTAATTAATTATTTTTGTGAATTGGATTCACATTGGATAATTAATTGAAAATATAATTTACATTTTGTTTTGGGATGTGAATGTGATTCACATTTTTCCAATGGCATGATTGCAATATTCACATGATAATTATGAATTATTTTTGTGAAATAATTTACAATAGATGTTGTTGTAAATCTTGGAGATCTCATGAGATAATGAGATCTCATGAGATTTTGAGGAGATAGACCCATTCTATCTCAAATGAGTAGCCGTCCCTCTTCTTTAGGGGATATGGTCAATCTCCTCATTTTCTCCAATACTAGTTAAAGTGATTTAACTTTGAATTGATTTATATTGATTTATCAATATATATTAATTTAAAGTAAATCAATTGCTGTTGTGTTTTTTACAACAACATCATGGCCATTGAAAGAAATGCATATCAAACTCATCCATTGATTGTGTGTTGTCCATGGATTGAGATCCATGGACTCCCAAAATCCTATATAAGAAGAGGCACCCCTTGATCTTCGAGTTACATGTTTACAATGTAAACTAATACTCTCTCCCTCTCCCTCTCCCTCTCCCTCTCTCTCTCTCTACATGCTCTCTCTTCCTCTCTCTCTTATGGCCATCCATCATGGAGCCTTGAGAGAGTCGCCATCGCTGCGACATCGTCGTTATGCTGTCGGAGTATTTGCTCATGGATCTCCATCTCCTTCAGTATGCCTAGCTCGTGAAGAAGACGTCAGATCTCGTGTGACGGGATCAGGATATTCGCCGCTTGGATCATCAACATGGATTGCAAGAAGGACGCGTCTCATCAACACGCTCGCAAGCGTCTCCTCCGTCAGTCAGACTTGAGACAAGAGGTCTCTTTGTTTAGAGACTCGATCGCAACCACGCTTCAAGAGGTAAACCTTATAGCTATTGTGGTTTGGATGAAACGATCCGAGAAATGTTTTTGGATCATGTGGTTTCATCACATTAAAAATTTTAAATTCCGCTGCATCGGACAACTAGTGCGACTAGTCGCTCCCGATCGCATACGATGTGATCATCACGCTTCCGTGATGCACTTGAGGATCTGCCCATATCCTTCAAAAAGTATAAAAACACCAATGAGAGACTAAAGCGACAAACACTTATCAAACTTAAAGCCAACCACATATAGGAAATTGACTTCACAATCTAGTTTCTTCCTGAGTTTGGCACACCAAACTTTACCATATATGATTGAACCAAGGAGTATAAATAACATAAAAAAATATTGGAGAACTCATTCACTCTTTGTAATAACACTTCACTTAAACTCAAAAATTAAATTTGGTGTTGTGGGCGATTTCAATGTTCTTCCTAAGATAATCAATATTCTTGTCTGGATTCCACTTAAACCTAATGTCCCTACCATGTGCTTTATAGAGGTCCATTGCTTTGATAGGAACATCTTGGATATTAGGGTGCAGCAATGGTTTTCAACAGAAGCACATACTGAAGGGGTCTTCTGTTAGACACGTCAATTTTTTATTGACCCCTTAATACCTTTTCTTTTAGTTCAGTTGATTTAGTGGCATCAATTAAGAATACATGTGATGAGGACATGAATGAATGATTTGGGCTCAAGGTCTCATCAAAGGTGGTCAAGGACAACTCTAAAACATCCTCTATTAGGAAGGCTTAGGCAAAGGAATCATCCAAGTTCATCCCGTCTAAGTCTTCCATGTGGAGTCAAAATTGTCAAGCTCAATATCAGAATTCCTAGAGTTGGATGTGTCTCAGTCTCAGTAGTTTAACTCTTCCCTTTCACTTGGAACTTGACTGTCATTGTCTCTCACAATCAATAGGCACCTTAGCTAAGGTCTAGAATGACAATCCTAGAATGATTAAAAAACTGGGATAACTCATCAATGGATTTCATGTTCAAGTGTTAAAGTCTACTAGATTTTGTAGACTTTGAATAATTGTGAGGAAGTTTTTAACGACACCTCTAGACCTTTTGATCAATCGATGAAATAATTGAATGATCGTCTTGATTTTTGTCAAAGGTACGAGTTCAATCTTGTTGAACACAGATGCCAAAGGTATATTCATGGTTAAATCATCATCTAAAAGTGTACTACTGAAGGTCAACTCATTTATTGTGCATTAAACTAAGGGAATTCCTTCCACCTTGTTATTTTTTGGTTTTATGTTGAGAATGGTCGTTGAATTTTCATGGACACAATGTATTTTTCAGATTGTCTTCTTTTCCTACCTTATCACTTAGGAGTGCATTTGTGTTTTAGGTATTTTGTAATGGCTGGAATGTGTTTCGAGGCTTGGATCATAGGAATCTTAAGGATTAACTTTTTTGAGGATAACTTCCATTTCAACATCAAGTTAAATTTTGATTCTCAACTAAAAAACATGTACTCTTTGAACATTTCAAATGGTTTTTACATATTAGAATGATAAAGATATACAAGATGATCATTAATGAATATCATATGATCATTAATTTCATTGTGGTATGGAGGATCCACATATATTAATATGTATGAGAATTAGAATACATCTGCATCTTACATCTTTCTAATAAAAGGGTGCCCCAGACATCATGCTTTAAATACAATATTCATAAGTAGGTAATTATAGATTTCTAGATAATTCTAAAGGTACATCTCTCACCAAGTTTTTGATCCTTTAAAAAGACACATGTCCAAATCTTGATGCTTGATCATTGTCAAATGATATTCATCCTCTTTTGATATTAAAGGTTTCAATTTTATAATGTGATAAAGTCCTACATGCATTAGAATACTTTCTGAAATATATCTGTTATAACTTTTTATGATAGATTTTTCTCATAATGTATACCTATGTCTAACATGTTTAGAAACAAACATAGAATTCTTTCTAACATCTAGGTCAAAGAAATGTTCTCTAAGATAAAAGTTTATGTGACATCCGTCCCTCGACACCTTGATACTCGATAACCCAATCCACTTATGCAATCCCACATTCGAAGCACAGAAAGAAAGCTAGAAAGCATAGCATAAAAAGACAGAAGAAAGTGCAATAAACCTTTTCCATCAACATTTACATATGCATTCCTTAAGTAAACATGTCCATGAAATACCACATACAAGCACACCAGAATGTCCATACACATATGCCAACAGTCTCTCTCAAAAAGTACAAGTAAAGACAATAGAACCTACAAATGTATACATACCCAGAAGTAACTATATCTAATAGTAGAAGAAACCAAAAAGCCGCTCACCATTGTGGTTGCTCTTGAGGACTTGCTATATTGACGAAAGTAGGTACGCCATGAGCAAAGTTGCCCCTTATGATGCTAAAAAAACTTACCAAGAAAGAACCACTAGAAGATAGAAAGTGTACAAAAGTAGGTAAATGTGTACACTATAATTGACTAGAAAAACACAGATTATAAATCATTATCCTTGTGATACCAATATCGTGGACAGTCTGTGATCTTGGTTCACATGGAACCTCATACCATGACTCTAAGGCCATAATCCTTAAGGTTGGTGCCTTTGTAGGCATGCAATGAACTACAACATCCTAATTAAGTTCCCGACACATCCACTAGCTGCCCTTGATACAAATCATGAAATACCAAACTTTATTATATGCCAAATCAATTCCTACACTGTACCGTGTATCAACCCTCACCATTGGTCTGTTACCAACCTTTGAAATGCCTAGTCTTGAAACCGTCTTGAAACTTCTTCTTCGGATAAACCAAAACTCCCAAAACTCACATGTCAATGATTCCACCCGGAATACCAACTAATGTGGCCTACACTAGACAATATACAAGTGTTAACCCTAAGTGAAAGAAGCGAAGCATAGAAAACCGACCATGACTAATTGGCACCGCACATCTGAAATCGAGATAATACACTAGGCAAAAAGGACACACCAGTGCGTCAAGTAGTATATCCCTCGACCAACGACCTATCGGGATCACGATCATCTAAGATTCTACCCAAGGCCCTAAGGGTGCATGCCCCTTCCTTAGCGGTGCTACTCCAAGCTACCCCATATGCCACTAAAAGTCAGGTATAATGGCATGAAATCAGAATATGAAGGTGTGCCTAAAAGATGCCTGAAGCTCATCCGCACTAGACCTCACTGAATATATTACCTCATTTGATTTAATTTAGATTAAACCAGACCCATTTCATTTATTTCATTTGATTATAAATTTATTATTATAATCCAGACATTTAACATATATATTAATGTCCTGTAGGGTTTAATTCATTTTCAGATTCAAATTCCATCATTTTTAAGGTCCAAATGGGTCCACTATCCTAAAATTATCGATCACCTAATTTTACTGATTAATTAGTAATCATTGATCATAAAGCCAACCCTGATTTATCATTCTGAACCAAAATGATCAGTCAGACATAAGGGCATGATCGATCATCAAATAGATTGATCAACAAAAAATGCATGATTTATCATACCAGGGACAGTAGTCAGAACAACTCAGGTGACACCCCATGAACTTGCTTTGAAATTGATGATCTAACTACACCATTAATTATGAAGATTAGTCCTTCACCACTCTTAATTATGAAGAATTATCATTGGTTGTAGCAAGTGATAAAGAGCGAGTTCTTAAAAAATGACCACACAAAAAATAATATTTGAAATTAATTTCAATGTGGTTAATTCTTTATTTTACTTGGACAAGTCCTAAGGTCAAACTCAATGAGGTAATATGAGGTTCTAAAATTAATTTTCAAACAACTTAGGGTTAGGTTTTCAAGAGATGAGTTTTTAAGGGTGTTTGGACTTTTGAAATGATGTAAATAAAAATGAAATTAATTGAAGCAATTACAATGAATGATTTTTTCATGTTTTTTTCATGCAAGAAAATTAATGTAATGAGAGTAAAGAAAAATTACAATGCAATATTTTTTAAATTTTTTGTGATGATGAATGAATGAAATGAGAATGATACGGACAATAACATGCACCTTAATTCAATCGCCAACTTCAAGAATAATCGATTTCAGAGAATAATTTATCAAGTAAAATCAATTTAAATTCCCATGAGATACCCCAAAGTTTTCATAACTTCATGAGCAATAAAATCGATAATATAGAATAAATTTTCTCAAATAATTACTAAAAATTATTAGTTTTAACTAATGTCTCAAAATAAATATCTCAATATATCAAATGATATAGAATTAAAATAGCTTCAAAGCGACACCAAGATCACAAAAATCCAATGAATGGTTCGCGAGTTATTAAATGTGCAAGTCGTGGGCATATATGTAATAAAAATAATTACAGATGTTTTTAAAAATAATCTTCTAGGGGCGTGAACGAATTTGTAGAACCTGGTTGGTACCCTCTGTGATTTACCAAATGACGAGTGTATATGTATGTAAGCACAGAGGTCTGCTGTACTTATCCCAGTATGCATGCATGGAACAGGTGAGGGGTCTCTTTGTGATTGTTGAAACTATGGTGTGGGCACCCTTAAAATTGTCCCCCACACATGAGGAGCACACGGAGAGTCCTCGATGCAAAATCTGGGAGCAATGAGGGCACATGTACAAATTACCCAACCACGTACGGGGCATGTGTATAGAGATATAGCTTCGTCACTTGGCCTCCATGTGGCTGCTCCTAGCTGCTTCAGGTCCACCAGAGGCTGGGAGGCTCAGGTGTCCTATCGTACGGCTGATGATGAAGGGGTAGAACTAATTCAAGGGCTGATATTGGGCTTTTGATGAGATCCCTTTGATTCTGATTGGACTCTACGTGTAGCATCTGTGAGAAGACCCCCCCCTCTTCTTCTTCGACTCCATGTGAGGGTGGCTCTTGGCTCCTATAGCCGACACACATCTGGCGATGTGATCTATGGAGGTTCGGTGGCTCTCTCCTAGTTCTGTTGGTTCCTACAAGAGATGAGATGGATCAAGCCACGAGGCCTTGTCCTAGTCGTGATATACAAGAAAAAAGGAGGATGGGTGGTGGGCTCATGTTTGGTGGCGATGGGAGAGGAGCGTGTGGCTCTGACCTTTGCGAGGTCGGAGAGGATAGGTTGTGTGAGATGTAGAAAGAAGCGACAAGGAATAAGATGAAGGTGGATTGAAAGTGGCCGAAGTTTAGCCGATTGAGAGGGGGAAGAAGTGATATTGTCATAGAGGCATGATGGAAACGAAGAAGAAGAGAATGAATGGAGAAGAGGGATAAAGGAGAGGAAGGTGAAAGAGCTTAGAGAGGTATACTTGGAAGGGTTCGCCTGAGATTTTTGTAGGAGGTTAGCCTCGACTCCGATTGTCGCCTAGGTGCTCATCGGGGAACGAAAGCTCGGCTGCATCGTTTTCACGAACAAAAGAATGAGATCGAACCCATGGATCTCACCCATGAGGAATCCTCACTGGAGATGACTTGGGTATTGTCACCACCGATGTCATTCTCTCTCTCTCTCTCTTGCTCTCTGTATGTCCAAGGCTGGAGGCGGATGATTTAGAGGGTTGATGAGAGGGGTCTTAAATGGGATAGAGGCATACAGTTACTGGAGATGGAGTTGGTTGGAAGGGATAGGGAATAGGATGGAATATGTAGATTCGATACAGACTAGGTGGGAGAGGAGTTAGTCGTCGAAGGATCAGAGAGGATAGAGGTGATTATGGGATGGGATATCAACCTATGTTTGAGAGGGTGGTTGGTAGGTAACGATAGGATAAGGAGAGTCGTTAGACGTTGGGGAAAGGGGATAGATTTAAGTGTCTAGGGTATAGGATGCCCTGATGAGATAATGGTGGTTAGAGGAGATGATGGTCAATCGACATTGAGGATCGAAGAGGTGGTTCGGTCGGAAGATGCAGAGTGGGTGATGGAAGTGGAGACTCCAGGTAATTGGATTGGGTTTGTCCCTTGTAGGTTAGAGACGACCGGGGACAAAGGATAGGATAACATAGGAAGGATGATAATGGGTTGCCGACGGTTGGGAGACGATACAATAAGGAGCGGGGTGGTTGGGCATCGTGGTTGATCGGTGATCTGAAGAGGGAGAGGAGGTGTAGTAGAGAGAAGGGGTGACTGTAGGTAGGAGATGGTCAAGGTGGTCGTTGGATCTTCCAAGATCCAACGGTCAGGATGGGGCATGGGTGGATCAAGAGTTGATCCAACGGGCTAAGTGAAATGTGCTAAAGGACAAAGGTAATCGACAAGGAGAAGGTGGGTTGACCTGTACGTGAGGTGGCTCCAATGAGGATGAGACATGTGGATGCTGACTTTGATCAACACAAAGAAATGAAAGAAAAATAGATTAAAAATAACAAATTATGTCAAATGCAAAAACACATAAAAAGAAAAATGTTGACCTAAACACAATCTATAATATTTACGAAGGACTTAAATGTGAATGTACCCAACAATGCAAGTTATGAATTTTTTGTTTATATTCTATGTATATAAAATATCATTTTTTGTTCTGTATTTTTTATTTGGTTTTCCGTAAATAATAAATGCATGAAAAAATTAAACATGATGTAAAATAATGCAATGTTCATGAATTGTATTTTTTTTGGAATTTTAAGAGTTAAGAAAATTCAGAAATAAATTAGGGACATGAATTATGTACAAGTGAATTGGGCTGAATAAATGAAGTCAGAACTCATTCTTTTATGGTTTTTTTTGATATTTTTTGATTTTTATTTTTTATACAGTTAGTTAGAAAATGAGATGAAATAAGGGAATTAAAAGGAAATAATTCAAAAAGAGTTAGATATATACATGAAATAACAAGTCTGAATCAATAAATATGTATAATATACAGTTTGGTCCCAAAACTCAAGTTTCACGAACGAACTCTGATTCTTTTGAATTTGGTATTGATTTGAAGAAAATTGAGTGTATATTAATTCAAAACTGAGTAGAGTGAGATTGTATTTAAGAGATATCAACTTTTACGACTTTTTATCCTAGAATTAGGGTTTGTGTTTATTTCACATATCTACAAATTAATATTTTTTAGGATATTTTGTTTATCAATATTTGTGATATGCACACAATGGAGTTACTTTCATGTCAATTGAAGTTAGCATGAAATAATAAAAAATAGGTGAAATCGGGTGAATGTATACAAGTGAATATGGATGCAGAATGAAATGCTAATTTATGTAAATTATTTACAAGTGCATGGATATTAATTATGAGTTATAAATACATAAATGCATCTAATTACTTAGGAAAAAGCTCTATTTTCAACTAAATAGAGTGATGAATCGTGTATTCATCACATTCCGGTTAACATTTACATAAAGAAAATTTACTTGGATCATGCATGCAAGCCACAGATTAGCTGAAAAATCCAAAAATGTAATGCGATAAGTTACCCATCAAGCCCAGAATCACGATAAAATGAGACAAAAACACCAGCAATGGATAGCCCACAACCCCATAGCCCGATGGTACGAAAATATCACGAATTTAATAACAAACGGAGGGTAAAAAAATGTACCTAGGGGACGTACCCTACAACACTCCACTACCCGGAATGACTGCTCCACTATGTTTAACATGAATTCGTTCCTACCATGTAACTCCCCATGCCGAGGCCTTCGTGACAGTGCCCTCGGATCTTTGATCGGTCGCTAAAAATCTCTCTGGCGGTGGAGCTCCAGTGAAGGGGGAAGAGCACTGGAAAGGCTAAATGGTCTGGTTAGCCAGAACACTTGAGTTGGCCCCATTTTATAGGCTCAAGCCTAAATGGATCCGGATTCGGAACCTGAATAGAAAGCCGTAAACCAATCATATTCTGCTCGCAACTTCTTCATATGGACTCTGATTTAAATGTTCTTGGGCTCATTGGAAAGGTCTCAACGAGTATTACAACATAGAGTGGCCATCTTCTTGACTTGGATTCTTGATCGATACTGAAATTTAGAATTAGTGATTTCACATATTTAGAGGTCTTACACTCTATACTGGAATGTGGTAGTCTATCAACCCAAAGACAACTATCGTAACAATTGCATCGAATCCTATATGGACGATAAGAAACCTTTCAATCAAGTCTACTGGTATTCTAGAACAGTCGCAACCAATTGCATGTGTTGGTAGAATCATAAAATACAACCATCCACCTTTCTTCTTGTCCAACAAGTGAGTTGGCATCATGATAAATTATAGATGTAGGATAAGTCTATGAACTACTTATGTCAATCTCTAAGTATTATGAGCAGTCTCGATAGTCATACTTCTAGTATTTCAACTTGTTGCAATAGTGACATTAATCTAACTATTTGAATGCCATATGTGTTGAAGTTACAAAAGTGTGGTCAACTCTTTGACCTTCCTTCATTATGGGTCTGACACATGCTTCAACTACACTTCCATGAATCGTTAAACGACCATTGCTTAAGATAAATTGTCTTTGTGATTGAACATGTGTTCAAAGGGCTTCAAGATGAGAGTACTTTAACATTTATATTTACTTCGTCTTTTTCATAAAATATGAATTTATGAAGTTCATGAAGGATTTAGGTAGATATAGTAGAATAAAATATACATTTTATTCCCCAACCTCTATAAACATGTTATGATTACATGTTTACTTTATTTTAATTACAAATAGGACCTTGATGAATCTCTATTTCATCATCTTTATTATTCTATTTTGGCCTTATTTCCCTAGTTAAATGCATTATATAGCATTAATTTGTACAAAATAATACTCATTATTTATTATATAAATAATGTAGATAATATTGTATTTAATGTCAAGATAAAAGAATAAAGGAAGAAAAGAAAAAGAAATAAAATAGCAATGGTATTTTATGACTCTAAACCCCAAGACCAAGTCAAGAGTTGATTTGGTCGATCAGGAATAAAGTAGGGAGAAATATGAGCCAAAAACAACAAGAAAAACCCTCGTTTTTACTCTTCAATAATCCATTTTGACTCCTACTTTATTCTTTATTATTATACCTAAAATCGATAAACTTTGTACATGAAAGTTGTAGATAAAAATATATAGGAAAATACAAAATTGATTTCACATAAAAGTAATACATAAGGTACATTATACACTCAGGTTAATAATCTGAAATCCAAACTTCCCAGACCCATATCTTCTCCATACGAACTCAAAATTCATCAAAATCACTTTAATTATATATAACTTTTTATTAGCTGATTAATGAAGGTAGTTTCAATAAAATCGGAGTTAAAATGTGGAAGTTAAGTTTTGGGTCCCAATTGTACTATATATATAATATTCATCTTATTTTGTTCTTTATATTTTTATCCACTTTATATCTTTTACACTTATGCGTATTATATATATATCATAAATGAATCAAGAACCAAAATAAAATTCATCAAAGTAAATTAAAACAAATAAATTATACTTAAATATAGGTAAACTATACCTACACATATTATTCATATATTGTAAACCTATTTATTTAAAATAATAAACATACATATAAAAATAAACAACAAATACACAAATATGTAATTAAATGTCCTCAAAATACATAAAATTATAATTGATATCACTATTTATTACTTTCACACTAAATAAATCAAATTACGTAAAATAAATATAAATAAACACATAAATAATTGTAATTAAATCATAATACATAATTAAGTTCATCATAAAAATTCATAAAAATCATTAATAAATAGTACATAAAATATCTAAGATATTTTATTTTTTGAAATTTTCAAGAATAAATCATCTATTTAATTCATTTATTTTCGAATAAGAATGGTTATTTTGTCATTTTCTGACCTATGTGTCCCAATCGTGGCGCATGCTCCCCAATGACGTCTGACCCTCTCGCATTTGTATGCAACATATCAAGTCCCCATCTTCTCCCTAATTTCTTGGGCAACTTATCATTCTACTCAACCTGATTTTCCCCGAAAATCAATCATTGATCAAACCTAATACACACCATAGCCCTAAAGTCTGTACATACCCTTGATTTGTTCCAAATCCTTAGTCAATAAGCACCATCTGCGATGTGCATAAATAACCTTCCTCGCCTCCCAAGTTCACTTTCGTACTTTATTTCGAGCATCGATCTTAGTTGTAACCAATAGTCCAATCGTAGCGATCATCGGAGCACTAGGCTCCGGCCATGTTCTGCCATGCAATCGATAGTTTCTGACCCGCCTTCCATGTTCATTATGTCCCCCTTCACATTCTTCATTTCTCAAGCCTCCTATCACCCCGATCTTGTAAGGATTCCATTCAACGCTCCTCTGCCGCCGTCCATCGGAGAATCACTACCCCCTTCCTCCTCTTCATGCCACAACTTCAAAATGGCTTGAGGCATGTCACCTCGAGTCCAGGAAAACATTCGTGCTGGTCTTTGGCAAAGAAGGTGCACATGGGAGGCGAATCGAACGAAGAACTCCATTCCTAGGTGTTGAATGGAAGAAACCCCTCCAGGTCCCCACCACTGGGTCCTGACCCACTTTGGCGCTACCTGCTTCTGCAGTGGAGTACCAGGAAGATGATGAGCCAAGAAGCAAGACTGGAGACCCATCCAACTGCTCGTATTCTTTGATCAAAGTTCAAGGAGGAACTTGCTCTTCCCTATTCTTCGTCTTCACCTCACAATGGTCCGAAGGAGAGATAGTCTCATGTCTTATCTTCGTCGCAAGATCGACCATGAAATGATGCATCCAGGACCTGTTGATCAAGTTAAATGGCTCCTACGTGGCGTCACCACAACCGCTCCCTTCCTCCAATTAAGGGGTAAATTGTACAAACCCCCTTCGCTTTATTTTATTTTATCTTTATTCATGTAAAAAATTTTCTTAGTTGTAAAAAACTTGTAACAATTGCAAGAAGGCCCCCAAAATTTTGGAGATTTACATTTTGGTCCTTACTAACTCAGCTCATGTGTTCCCCTACATGAGCTGGGCATTTTGCATGTACACCGTTGCAGATTATATAATTATTGTTTAATCTATAAAGTGTAAATTTCAGTTATAAACTTTTGGGTAATTTTCACTTATCCCTATCTTTTATTTTAATTACAAAACACCCCTATCAGTTCAATTAACTTTTGTATTTGTTTTCTATTTTCTAAAAATATCATATGCACTTCAAAAATTGTGATAAAAATAGGATTATGTGTTTGCTTGCTTTAAATTTCATGCTATAATTTTAATTATGTATTTTAGGTATTTTTCCTATTTATTAATAATCAAAGTAGCACGGTTCATTCCTTATTTGCTTTTAAAAATCCAAAAAAATATAAAATTGTATTTAAACGTTCCAAAAAAATAGTACTGATTTATTATTGTATTTTGTACGTCCAGATAAAAAACAACTAAAAATAGAAAAAAATCACTAAAAATTAAAAAGCTCCAAACTCCTTTTAAAAATTATAAAAATATTTACTTCTATCACCTAAATTTGTTTATTATCTATTAAAAATAATTTTCAAAAATTTTGACTCTATTGCAATTTTTAATTCCAAAATCATTTATCCCATTTAAAAAGTCCCCGATTTTGAGTATTTAAGAATGTAAAAATACATAAAAATTAGCACAAATTCTTGAAAAATCGTAAAAACATTAAAAAATACTAAAAAACAAAAATATCCTATTTTACATGTTTTGGTTATTTTTAGTTGTGTTTATAATTATATTCACCTATATTATAAATATATATATATCAATATATAGTTATATTTTTATATTATCTTATTAAAAAGAAAATAAACTAAAAATCAAAAATTATAAAAAGAAATAAAAAAACTAAAAATTTTAAATTTTAAAAATATATAAAAATTATATAAAAGAATTGTTTTATTTAATTAAAACCCACAAAAATTAATCAATTAAATTATTAATAGAGTGAATATTGTATAAATACACATTATTATTTATTTATATATAATAATTATCTCTACCACGTATTGCTCCCTATGTTTGATACTCTACCATACATACAACTATATGCATCTATAATAGAGTTATAATAAAATTTAACTTGCGCACATTGTTTGAATTTTCTATGGGTTGATTGTTGATTAGAGTCGCAGTATCGAGCAGCGACTAGCAGTTGTATTTGATTAGCAAACCAGTGCAAAAGGGCCTCCTATCAGTCCTTCTGAGATGCACATTTTACTTTTGTTAATAATGTTTGTATTAAAACAAGTTATTATGCTAAAAATTGTAGAAAAATTATGTTATATGTCGATAACCATGCTTGAGCATGCCTGGACTTTATTTGGCATTAAATTTAATTTTCCTATTTTCTAACAATACAAAAACACACATTTATTCCCGATTTAGCTATTAAAATCCATAAAATTTTGAAAATACATTTAAAAATTCCAAAAAAATATTATCTATATTATATCCTACTGTCTCACATCCAAAAATCAGTAAATATACACAATATAAAATATAAAATCACAAAACCCTATAATCCTTATAAAAATAAGCAAAAATATATAAAATACAAAATTTTAGCTTTTTGTTTGTGTATTTTTTATTGTATATACTACATATTAAAAATAGTTTTGTGTTTTATTTGGATGTATAAATATTTATTAAACCCTAAAATAGATCAAATATTTAACTTATTCACTATTTTGTACATTCAATCATTTTAAAAATCCATAAAAATTAAAAAAATATCTAAAATTACCAAAAATAAAGCAAAATAATTAAAATACAAAAGATTTTATTTCCTTTGTTTTGAATATATTTGAATTATTTATAGAAAATAAAGCTATATCATTTTTATATACCATATATTACTATAATAGATATATAATACTATTATATTTGATTAATTATACTATTTTAGAAAGCAAAAAGAAATTGAAATTTTGCAAACTAAAAACAAAAAAATCTAAAATCTAAAAAAATATGAAATAATTAAAAATCTATAACAATTAAGTATAATTAAAACCCATATAAAAACAAGAAAAGTAAGAAAAAGATTAAAAAATATAATAATAATAATAAATAATTTGTAATAATTAAAAATTATTTCTACCCTACATTTTGCTCTCTTTGGTTCGACACTTTACACACTTGCACTATACACATTTATGTAGAGTTAAAATAAATTTTGACCTGCACACACTTGATTGATTTATCATCTATTATGGGTTGATTGTTGCTTAAGAGATACTTCGTCACACAATAATTATTTATCGTGTTTGATTAGCATACCAATACAAAAGCTCTTGAATAAATGGTGTCATTGTCGGGGAGCAACGATTAGGGTAGTTTGTGTGTGTATATATATCTTGTTTTCTTATTTCATTTTATGCTATTTTATTTCTATTTATATTCATGTTTATCTATTTTAATCACTCTCTTTGCTGGATTTGTTGCAAGGGTTGCAGAGTGAGGGCCAATCTCTTAGGAGACCGAGTGCATCCAAGCAGGTGGAGATCAACCCCTTTTTATAGAGCCGATAGGAGTGAGCAATGAAACCGTCTGAGAGATCTAGAAGAACAATAGTATAGCTTAACATTAGTTAGATTTTACTTTAATTGTTTATGAGAGAGTAATATTTAATAATTGTAATAATTCAGACACTCCATGACTCTCACTGTTCTATTTCATCAAGTGATTGTTCACCTGGGGTATCTGTTTGATTTTATCATGTTTTATCGCGTTCTATATTTGTATTCTCCCTATTTTCCACTTATTTTCATTTGTTTATCATGTTTTGAGTTTTTTTGCCTTTTTTCTATTTATGTCTTCGTTGATTGAGCCTTCTAGACTTAGGTTTATTGCTAGGTAACTAAGACCCAAGCCCTAATATCTTCATTTATCTATAGTTTTGCGCTTGGACTTAGATATCAAATAAATTGGTTCTTCTCGATAATAGAAATTCATGTCTAGGGAAATTTCTTTGACGCATCATATAGCTTAGTTTAATTTATATCACTGATCATTTTGCATATAAAGTGTTGGCGTAAGATACACATCCCTATCTCTAGCATCTACATTCATAGTTTCCTGTGCATCGGTTTTTCCGACTTCTCCCCCAATTTTCTTGGACTTAGAATATTTGAGAATCGGAAAATTTATTTGACGTTATTGAAACATACGCAAAAAAATTGAAAACCCAAAAATTAAAATAAGGAGACTACTAAGTAACTTTGACCTAAATAAATATGTAATAGACTTCAGTATTTTAGGTTCATAAAGCCCCCTTATATTCATGTACCTTCCAGACCAAGTAAGGCGAGACCCTTAAGGAATAGAGCCCAAATCCTAGTCTGAGTACTGCCTTGATTTTCGCCCAAGTCTGTGAACTAATAACACTTTTATCGGTGTGTGGGCGAATAGGGCTGAGTCTGCTTGCGATCTTAGTCTGAATTACTTAAACATTGGGGTACTGTAATCACGGGACCCTGTCTCATCATGTCACGTCCGAGTAGCTTTGGAGGAAGTATTTGATTCACTACATTGGCTTCCTCTATCTATACTTTAGCTAAGTAGCAGGCCCAGATCCAATATCAAGGACCTTAAAAGAAGTATATGCTACTGGTTACAAAGGCAGTGGGAAATATATGACGCTTGTCTGGTAGTACTCACTCATCTATAAGGGTAGCATTGAGGACCTAAGTTTGACAGATTACTTGATTACAATAAATAAAAACTGACAACATAAATTAAATGAACCTTCACAGCTTCATTGGTGTTGAGTTGGTGAATCCAGTTGCATTGTGTTTTGTTTAGATCTAGTTTAGGTCAAAGATCACAGTCCCACACACTTTTGTGCATTTTTGTCTTACCTTTTTTCATATCTCTTCTTTTCATTTTGCTCACTTTGAGCCTTTACTGTACTCTCTTCAGTTTATCCCTTGTTCACTATGTATTCTTCATCCACTCCTTTTGTTTCCAAGATGTCGCATCCAGGATGGACTTCTTCGGACTTCGTGAACACCTACATCGATTCCTTGATAATGACATCTCTAATAATTCGGGGTGGTTCTAGAGAGATCGGATCAGACTTTGCAAACTGCTCTCGAGACTAACCGCTTCTTTTGTCTCCAATAAATCGGGATCACTCTTGTCTTGAACTGCCTTCCTTCCGAATGGAGATAGACCAATCTCCATTCTCATTCCCTACCATAATAAAGTTCATGATCGATGCCATTCTTGAACATTTCTCAACATATGGTGCATATTTTAAGACTGATGGGGGTTCTTTCCCATTACAGATCAAGAACCTGATCAAGATCTCACTTATAGTAGTCAAAGCAGAAGTAGGCCACATTATGAATATATTTCCAAAGAGTTTGCAAAGGGGACAAATCACTCGCTTTAGAGTGCTTGGTAGGGTAGGCATGCTTATACGTATCGGGTTTAGAAATAGAGATGTCTCCTCGGAAAGGTAAGGGGAAACTGGTTGATCAGAACAAGGTCAACAACCAGATGCCCGCCTCTATACATGAGATGCAATAGTTGTTGACTGAGAAAGCAAACACTCATGCTGCCTTCCAAGAAATGTTAATGGAGATGGGGGAGATAGATAACATAGAGAAGTAGGAGTAGAGAACCAATATGGAGGAGATGATTTCTAGGTATGTGAACACCATGGAGAAGAGGATCATAAGAGAGAGGCACCGAAGCCCACACTAAAGGAAACATAGAATACTAGTTCCAGTCAAATAACTGAGTCGATTCGCATCCCGCAGATCCACGGACATTTTGAGATCAAGCTGTAATTTCTCTCCATGTCACCTATTTTTCATGGCATCATAAATGAAGAACCGTATATTTACTTGCAATAGTTTAACCACATATGTGGTTCCATGCACTACTCCAACATCCCTGTTGGAGGTAGTTAAGGTGACTGCATTCCCATTTAACCTTCAAGATAAGGCTCTATATTGGATCAACCATCTTGGGAAGGTGGTGACGACCTGGGAGGCATTGAAATCAACGTTTCTACACAAATACTATCCCTTTTGTTGTCTAAATTAGATGAAGCCATGATTTCATACTTCTTATAGCCGTCCCGTGAGCCTATTTACCATGTGTGGGACTGTTTCAAAGATCTACAGGAGAAGTATCCCCACCATGATATCTCGAAAACCAGTCTAGTCCAGAACTTTTTTAGTGGGTTGAATCAGGACATCCAGAAGTTGGTGGATGCTGCATGTGGTGGATCCCATTTCAATAAGGACGAAGATGTCTTTTGGCAGAAATTTGAATAAATGGTCAAAGGTTTAGCCGCACTCTCTTCATCTCGTGCATTCTAGAAGACACTACAGATCATCCACAAGCCCGTCAACATGGTGACATCTTTTGATGAGGACAGGAATGTAAGTTCAAACTGGAGTATCATCGAGAACCACCTGTCCAAGGTTGATATAATTGAGAAGTAATCACATGACATAGAGAAGCTTGTTGTGATCGAAATAGAGTACCAATAGTCTGGATAAATTTGGTAATTTGGTCAGCACCATCAAATGTGTCAATTATGAGCGCATGGACCTAAATGTCTTCCGAGCTGAAAGAAAATTCTCAGCAACAGCGTCATGGGCAACCATAGTCCGTTCAGCATGTATACTACGTACAAGCACCCAACCAGGCACCACCTTCACCGCAACACCTTACATAGATGGTTGTGTACCATCCAGATCTACCGACACTTGCCGAACCATTCTTCTCGCCTCTGCCCCACATTCAGGAGGTGAATCATGTTTGGATCAATGACCAACATTTGACCTATCCTGGAGGACACCATCATGGTCAGTCATCGACCTCATGCATGTTCCACTAGAATAATCAAGGTGGAAGGAATGTCCAACAAAACCAGCTTCAACACTAGTCTCCAAATCAAGATAACACATGGAGACATAGTTATCAGCAGCCGACATATCGGTAATATAAATTTCATCAGCAACAGTCAGCTGCTCAATACTAGAACCATTTTCCTCCCTCCTTAGTATCATCAACAATATCCCCCCATCCATGTTCTTTGAATTATTAGTTGCAACATCCGTACCATTATCAGAGTCGGCGTGGTTGATGAATCTGTGATTCATCACTCTAAAAGTTAAAAATAGAGCTTGTTCCCGAGTAAATAGTAGCATCTTTCCCTTTTTCTTGCACAATTAGCATTCATAAATTCATTCATAATATATGCATTTTAGCACTCATATTTGCATTAAATAAGAAGCCAGTTCCACTTGTAAAATATCCACCTATAAAATAACACCTCCCTTATAACATATACACCTTTAGTTAATAATATAAGGAAGGAAGACAGAGATCTCCTTTGTAAAAACATCCAATAAAGCCCTAGAACCCCTGGACCATAAAAAAGCCTATAATTCTCTTGTACCAACTCCAAAATAGGTCTACTCACTTTCAGATGAATACACATTCAAAGACCTCTAAAATGAGACTAATTTCATCCAATTTGGAGCTCATAGGAAAAAGTTGGGTTTTTGGGCCTCTATGTATACTATATATATGTATATTTGTATACCTGTATTTTTGTATCATATTTGACCTCATCTCCATCTTTGGTCAACATGAAACTTGTAGATCTCATCGAGATCTACAACTTTCATGTTTTGAGTTTTTCCAAATTCGGCCTCCTCTCTCTAAACTCAATTATTCTCTCAGCCACTCACAGCTGGCCACGTGGCGCCCTCTGATTGCGTCACGCGGCCCGCTCCCCTTGCCTTAGCCGCCCGCGCCCACAGCCGTTGGATCTTCATCCAGATCCAGCGGTTGCGCCGCCTCCACGTGCGCCTTTATTCTTAACCGTCAGATCAATTCCCATCCTTGATCTCAACCGCCCGCCTCCTCCTGCCTATGCACCTGATGCATGGCGCATTGTGCGCCATTTGATCACGCCCGTGATGCCTTGATCTCCACCATTCATCTCCGCTTTAATTGTCACCTTTGGATCAAGCACTGGATCGTATCAGAACCGCTCGTTAGCGCCGCTCCCACAACTCACCACGTGGCACACCGTTAACCCTCAAATCGCCTCGCCTCCGATCAAATCCAAGCCGCTCCATAGCGCCTCGCTCTAGATCGTTGGATCACAAGATCCAACGGTTGGGAACCCGTCTTCTACCTCCGGCCCCCTTCTCTCCCACGATCTCGATCTTGCGCGAGACGTCGCCCCCTTTTATTTTCGTACCCACTCCCGCCACCCTCTCTGATCGCCAACACCTCCACGATGGAGCCCATTCTCCCCTCATCCTCGCCAGATCCCTCACTCACCACAACTCCCACCAGAGTCGCCCCACAACCTCCACGAACTCCACCTTCCAGCAACTCCGGCCATCACCTTCACCCTATAAAGCATCGCCCTCCGGCCACATTCACGCCTATCCGCCATTCCAGAGAGGTTCCTTGAGCTCTGATCTTTCTATTGGTGACAGCAATTGAGCGTTTCTTCGAGAGACGATAGGCTTTCTTCTCCGGTGAGATCCACGACCAATTTCGCTGTGTCGCAGCTCCTCCAAGGTGTTGTACGAGCTCGGGACTCTACCGACCCTTCGAGCGAAGACCAGGAGCTCAAACCCGAGCTCCATTCCCCAGGTAGCCACCTCCACGTTCTCTCTGATCTCGTTCTTAATTTTTCTCCTTTTTCTCTGATTTCACCTCCCTTATAACATATACACCTTTAGTTAATAATATAAGGAAGGAAGACAGAGATCTCCTTTGTAAAAACATCCAATACAGCCCTAGAACCCCTGGACCATAAAAAGCCTATAATTCTCTTGTACCAACTCCAAAATAGGTCTACTCACTTTCAGATGAATACACATTCAAAGACCTCTAAAATGAGACTAATTTCATCCAATTTGGAGCTCGTAGGAAAAAGTTGGGTTTTTGGGCCTCTATGTATACTATATATGTATATTTGTATCCCTGTATTTTTGTATCATATTTGACCTCATCTCCGACTTTGGTCAACATGAAACTTGTAGATCTCATCAAGATCTACAACTTTCATGTTTTGAGTTTTTCCAAATTCTACCTCCTTCTCTCTCTAAAAGCAATTCTTCTCTCAGCCACTCACAGCTGGCCACGTGGCACCCTCTGATTGCGCCACGCGGCCCGCTCCCCTTGCCTTAGCAGCCCGCGCCCGCAACCGTTGGATCTTCATCCAGATCCAACGGTTGCACCGCCTCCACATGTGCCTTTATTCTTAACCGTCAGATCAATTCCCATCCTTGATCTCAGTCGCCCGCCTCCGCCTGCCTATGCACCTGACGCATGGTGCATTGTGCGCCATTTGATCACGCCCGTGATGCCTTGATCTCCACCATTCATCTCCGCTTTAATTGTCACCTTTGGATCAAGCACTGGATCGTATCAGAACCGCTCGTTAGCGCCGCTCCCACAACTCACCACGTGGCACACCGCTAACCCTCAGATCGCCTCGCCTCAGATCAGATCCAAGCTGCTCCATAGCACCTCGCTCTAGACCGTTGGATCACAAGATCCAACGGTTGGGAACCGATCTTCTACCTCTGGCCCCCTTATCTCCCACGATCTCGATCTTGCACGAGACGTCGCCCCCTTTCTATTTTCGTACCCACTCCCGCCACCCTCTCCGATTGCCAACACATCCACGATGGAGCCCATTCTCCCCTCATCCTCGCCAGATCCCTCACTCACCACAACTCCCACCAGAGTCGCCCCACAACCTCCACGAACTCCACCTTCCAGCGACTCTGACCATCACCTTCACCCTATAAAGCATCGCCCTCCGGCCACATTCACGCCTATCCGCCATTCCAGAGAGCTTCCCTGAGCTCTGACCTTCCAATTGGTGACATCGATTAGACGAATCGTTAAGCGAAGAAGGGGTGTCTTCTCTGACGAGATCCACGGCCAACTCCGCCATGCTGCAGCCTCCCTCCGCGAAGCTGCCCGAGCTCAGGCCTCTACCGACCTTCGAGCGACGACCTGGAGCTCAAACCTGAGCTCCATTCCCCAGGTAGCTTCCTCCATTTCCCTCCTGATCTTCTTCTTATTTTTCTTTGTTTTTATCCGATTTAATTCACCCTCCGCAATCATCTTCTTACTCCACCTTCATCCCTCCGAGCTCCGCGACGGAGCTCCGATCGTCGCGCACCCTTCCATATCCTCAAACACCGTACCCCACCCTCATTCGATCACAGCTCCACCACCTCGGCAGAGCTCGTTCGCCGCACCGCCCCGCATCTTCCCAGCTACGTCACCGTCCCCTGCGAGCTTCATCGACGCCTCGAGGACCGGGAGGAGCAAGCTCAGCTTTGTCGGAGCCCCGCCTTCTCCTCCGCAAGAGGCGGAGGGCCGTTGGGGAAGACGTTCAGCCACCGTTCGATCATCTGGATCGAACGGTCAGAAGCCAGCCACGTCGCCTCACTCCGCACCCGTTGGATTTCTATTGATCCAACAGCACCCGAGCATGCCACGTCGCCAAGTGCCGGAGCAGTCCAAGGCCGCTGGATCCTCTTTGATCTGACTGTTGCTGATCAGCCACGTTGCCCACGTCACGCAGCCATAGGATCAGGCGGATCCCATGGTCAGAATCACACTACGTCGCCCTCTCCATCGAGCTCCAGGCACCGTTGGATTCCTCTAGATCCAACGGTCACGGATCGCGCCACGTCGTCACCTCAGGAGAGAGACCACCGCCGTTGGAACGATCAAAGATCTGACGGACATCAGACACGCCACGCATCATCATTCCGCAACCGTTGGATCAGCTGTGATCCTACGGTCTTGATCGCGCCACGTCGCCCCGATCCGAGCCTCTTCCCCGACCTCTAGGCTCGGATCCCCGAAGCTTCTCTGAACCTTCCTACCTCCAGAGCAGTTGAGCCAACGCCCGAGCCTCCGAAGTCACCCGAGCCTAGGGGACCCCACGTGAGCAGCACGTGCAGCCTGGGCAAATTGCACTGAGGCCCCTGGAAGTTTCTGAAATTACAAATCAGTCCCTGCAAAGCGTACCCATGTAAGGAGCACGTGCGTCTGTGGAGAATTTGCATTCAACCCCCCTGCATTCTAGGTAATTGCATAAAGGTCCCTGTCAGCATATTTTATTTTGAGCAATTTTTAATTCCTGTATTGCATTTATACCTTGTCTTTGCACGCATATTTAGGTGTCCATATTTCATCATTTTTAAATTCCAAAAATTACATGTTGTAGTTTAACTTGTCCTTTATATTATGTGATACTTGGCACATTTTGTAATAACAGCGGAATTTTTAATTAATTAATTGGTCCATTTTTGTCATATTTTGCCCAAGTTCACCTTTTAATTAATATTAATTTCTCTGTGACTCCAAAAATTCCCAAAAAATCACATTATATCTAGGATAATTAGATGCACCTTGCATAAAAATTTCATCTCATTTGCACATGTTTCGAGGCCTTAATAAATTAGTTGGTGATTTCCTTAATTTATTTTTAATAGGTTCATTTCACATCATAATTAAGGTTTGACAATTTTCCTGGATTCCTCATCTTTAAATCTATCTAGGATAATTTTTGTTCCCTAAAATATTGTGATTTGATATTTATTAAAATTAAATTAGTCAAAATCACCCTGCATTCATTGATAATTTACAGTAACTTCATTTAGTGTCAAAGAATTCCAAAAACAATAGGGTAGCTTAATTACATCATAATTCATCATCTGGCCAATTTCATTATTTTTGGACTTTATTTGAACACTTATCTGATTTAAGTTCTAAACTGGCCTGATTTTGCATGAGTCTAGCATTGAAAATCGAAAAAGACCAAAAAAATATTCCCTCTGAAAATCTAACACTTGGATTTCGATAAAAATCAACCTAAGGAGACAGCTGCCTCCCTGAGTTCGACCTTGGACTCCCAAGTAAAAAAAGTTGCCACTCAAAATTAATTGGTATAAAAAACAAAATTGAAAGTGGTTTTTGATTCCCTCTCGTTATCCGACTACAACGAACATTAGCTATTAATTTGCTCGAATTAACAAGGGTAGCGGGAGCGATATCAAAATGGCGCCGTTGCCGGGGAGGCACGGCTTAGGTTAATTTGCAGCTATTTTTTTTAAGTGTTTGATTTTCTATCCCCAGGTAGTCTGACCCCCGATTTTCTTGTGAATATTTTTTGTCTTTTAATTTTTGCATTTTTCTTGTGTCATTTCTCTGACCTCAATTTATTTCCGCGCGAGGAACGTGAGGAGTTGAAGACGCTTCGAAGATTCGGCATTTTAATTTATTGAGTGATTTGAGAGAATTTGTATTTTTATTTTATTTCTTTATTTTTTTCGCATCATTTCCAGCGGTTCCCATTTGGGTTCTCACGTGTGTAAAGATAGTGAAACCGTGTCCCCGTGTGATGTTTGGTTTGATTTATAATTTAGGCTTGCACTAGCGGCTCCTCGAGCCAATCTAGGATTTGCTTGTGCTCGTAAATTTTTAGGACCACACAACCACTTAAAAGACGCACTTAGACCACAGATCTAGCCAAATCAACTTGTTCTTCACTCGCTAATAGAACTGCTTGTCTAGGAGCGGATTTTTTTGCTTGCATCTGCATATAGTGTAAAAAAGTTTTCAATTCTATTTTGCATCCTGCATAAAAGCGAAGGGATCAATGTAAGTCTTCTTAACTCAGCATACACATCATCATTTTTCGTGCATCGGCTTTTCTCGATTTCCCCCTCTATTTTTCACACTTAATTTAAACGGAAATTGGGACTGGACGATAGGCGTGCTGTGTGGTTGGACTAACAAGTGAAAACTGAACTTAAAACCGGGACTGCTAAACATTATTGACCAAAAAAATAAATAAAATTGGAAAATCTGTTTGCGGGAGATTAATCCCCGACCTTGTTTTCAGGCTGAGTGAGGGTACTTGAGTGTGTGTGAACACCTTAAGGCAGAGCCCAAATCCCTGCCTTCCATATCACGTTTCGACTAATCCTAGCAAATATCACAAGTTGAATTTTTAAGGTTCACTGACTAGTACCAAGTAGCCTCCTCCTGTCTCAGGTAGATAGGGGCGAAATTGCGGTACTTTGCGACAAGTTGCCAGTAACCCCCCGGGGTGAAGTTCCGGCCTTGTTAGCCTCCGCCTGCTTGCAGGTAGATAGGAGTGTGGTCTTTGAATCCATCAACTTTGGATAGGAGCGAAGAAAGGAAGGATAGGCGGTATCTTAGGTGACAGGTTAAACAGGGAAGACGCATCCGGCTCTGAGCCGACTTCACATTAGGCCGCGTAATCCTTGCTATCTTGCTTGAAAAATCACACTTAAAATTTACAAGATAAATTGGACTCGGTTTCGGGTCTTTCACTGTGTTGAGTGTGAATCCATGGTCTTGGATTGAATTGTTTGCTTCAGGTAGGAGTAAAATCCTACCTTCTTCTTGCCAAATCAAGATGAGTGACTGGGGGGATATCGATTCTTTATTCACCAATCTCTCTTTGATCCCCCCACGAAACTCCTCTTCATCGGCCCAAGCGCACCTTGGACCACCCAGGACTCATGACCCTCTTGAGTTCTGGTTCCCTCACACCCAGGGTGGTTACTCTCAAACCAACCCTTTCCTCTCCTCTGAGCTTACTGAGGAAGACCATCGCCTCGGTAAGAATCCCTTCCTTGATTTGTCCTCTGACACCGACCTTGTTTCATACCTAGGACTAGAGGACAAGATGCCACCTAAGCAGCCACCAGATGAGGATCACTTGCGACAAATTCTTAATCGCCATGCCACAGCTGAACAACAAAATGTAGATCTCATGGCTAGAATGGGACGAATCATTGCAGTAGGAGGAATCGACCGACCAATGGTTGATGCCTACAACCCAGCGAAGAATGAGATACAAAATTGGTTGGCACCAGCGGTTCCCGCCGAAGCATTTGAGCTCAATCCCCACTTCCTTAGCCTGCTACCGAAGTTCAACGGAAATGCTCATGAAGAACCTATACCTTCCTCCGAGACTTCGAGCTGGTTTGCAACAATCTTAGCCATCCTAATGTTGGCCAAAACTACATTAGAGTGAAGGCCACCCCATTTGCCTTAGGAGATAAGGCAGCACATTGGCTGAAAAACCTAGGAGTGATATGTACAACCTGGATGCAGTTCAAGGACCTATTTCTGAAGAAGTTCTACCCTCTCAGTAGGACTAACCAAATGAGAACGAAGATCGCCAATTTCTCCCAGGGACCCAGTGAACCCTTCCATGATGCCTGGGATAGGTTCAATGACTTAGTTCAGAAATGTCCCTGCCACGGCATTTCTAAGGCGATCTTAGTCCAGACCTTGTTCTGTGGTTTAACCCCGGAGATGCAGGGGTTAGTCAGTGCCACCTGTGGAGGAAGCTATCTGAACAAGAACGAGAACGCTGTATGGAAGATCCTAGAGAAGATGGCGGAAATCGGAAGGTCACAGGCCACCAGGGCCCATCAGTTGTCTCCCTCAATCCTATCCAACGAGACAACCCGGAGGACTGTAGCGGATCTGACCGAGGACCTCATCCCCAGCATGGGGATGATTGCTGATAAGTTAACCATGGTCGAGCAGATCCACAAGAGGGTCACTAACCTTGAGTCTCTCTCACATCTGCCGAAGCAAGTGGAGGAACTTACTGAGAAGGTGGCTAAGATGAAGCTACCTGCCCCTTCTGCACCACATGTACCTGTACACCGAGTCCATCTTGTACAGGAACAGGCACCAGGGCCTCAGAATGGATGGGTGGAGGATCAGACTTACACCCAGCAGGACTAGCATGTACCCCCACAAGTGGAGACCGGATACGAGGAGCCTCCGCAGGTGTTCGAGATCAACGGGCTGTGGTACAGTCGTGACCCCGTCTGCAGACAGTCGGGGATGGGGAATGGTCAGCCTCACTGACCTACCCCAGCTTACCAAGGAACCAGCTTCGTCCCCGCACCACACTTTGTTCAGTCCAGGTCTGAACAAGGGTACCAGCCTCAGCAGCACCAACAGCAGCAGTGCACGTTTCAGCAGGGCCCAACACCGTCCCACCAGCAGCAGCAGTATCAGCATGGCCAGCAGGGCCAGTACAGAACCTCGTCCACAAGTCAGCATCAAGCCCAGCCCACCGAATTGGAGTCCCTCACCTTGGCGATCCATACCTTGTCTGATAGGGACCAACAAATCCAGAATGACTACCTGGATATGAGAACCGATCTGAATCGTGTCTCTCGTACTCAGGATCAATAGATGGCGCCAAAGACCCCAATTCCCGCACAGGTTCAGGCCAACCCGAACAACATAATCCATGGCCAGAACCGATCTCGTGATCAGGTATATTATTCAGATAATTATTTATCTGAACATGATATCCTTTCGTATGATAATGTGAATCATATGTCCCTCAGGAGCGGAAGGACCGTGACCATACCTGATCGGGCACGGGCACCAAAGGAAGGAGCCGCCAAGTCTCTACCTGAGGAGAACTTGGAGGAAGAAGAGGAGCAGCACCACCATCAACGCCGGCAGAAGAAGAGGACGTCTGAGTCCTCAAAGCAGCAACCCTGCATTAGCAGAGAGTCCGACGGAATCGATGAAGAGCCTGCACCTCCATCTAAGGAGGATCGTCAAGAAGTCGCGGAAGACGCATCACCGATTTCGCCTCAGCATTTTCCTTTCAGTCAGAGTCAAAGTCCGAGTCTGTTTAAAAGTCCGAGTCATGTACAGAACTCAGTTCCAGATTTCAATGAAAACATTTCAGTTTCAGAACATGAGTTGGAGTCAATAATTCCTTTCCCCCGAGCTCTCATGGGTGGAAAGAAGAAAACTAAAAAATCCAAAAAGATGACCCTGAGATGGCAGAGTTCTGCAACAAACACATCATGGTCACAATCCCCTTTGACAACTACGTGGAAATGACCCCTGCATTTCAAAAATACCTTAAGGTGAGATGCAAACCTAATCAGGTTAGCAGGAAGACCAAAAGCCGTGTTGAGAAACACGTTCTATCAGTAGCCACGACTTGTGCAATAAAGAACTCGTTTCCCAGGAAACGAAGAGACATGGGTGCACACTATGTAGTGAGTCATGTTGATGACATCGTGTTTGCATGCACTCTCCTGGACAATGGTTCCTCAATTAACTTAATGCCTACAGCCCTCTATGAGCGGCTTAATCTCAGACCTCTTAGGAAATCTAGAGCCCTCCTGCAGTTCGTTGACAAATCAACCAAGAGGTCCCAAGGAGAATTGAGGAATGTTGTGATCAAAGTCGAGGGGCAGGAATACATGGTGGACTTCACTGTCCTAGATATGGAAACCCCTCGTAATTGGAGAGACTCCCAGATCATCTTTGGCAGGCCCTTCCTCAGAACAGCAGGAGCCTTGTTTGATTATAAGATTGGGAAGATCCAGTTCCAAACTCCAGGCAGAGATGAGGAACTCGAGATGAAGCAGACCAGATGACAGAGACCGGATTCCGAATCCAGCATCGAGTACTCTTCAACCGAAGCAGACTGCGATCATGTAGACACAGTTGGGCCATGGAGATAGAACCTAGCCAGCACCGATGAGTACCTCCCCTCCAGAGATAATCTCGTGCATGAGTCAGTTTGCGAGATCCTCAGAAATGAGTACAGCTCAGAACCTGCATCGCCCTACATCTTCGATGACTTAGAGGCCCAGCTGGGCCTGTCAGTCCTTACCTCTTTAGGACAATCGGAAGATAAGGATGACGAGTCGGACGAGGCTTTTGCCGATTGCATGGAAACCTTTGACGATCCGACTCCAGAGCCGAACAACTTGGTGGCAACAATTACAGAGAAAGATCCAGCCACTTCCAACACCGAGCCAGATTCGATTGAGCCAGATTTCCTAGACGATCACACCATACCTGAGCTCAAGCCCTTACCTACAACACTGAAATACGCCTTCCTTGCGGGTCAAGATAAGAAATATTCGGTCATCATCAGTTCGCGATTGACCGAGGAGCAGGAATCTCGCTTGCTAGAGATCCTAGAGAAAAACCGTAAGGCGATAGGTTGGAGCATTTCCGATCTCCACGGGATAAATCCCGCTCTGTGTTCTCACCATATCTACTTGGAGAATGAAGCCAAACCCTCTCATGGATTCCAACATCATTTGAATCCAAATTTATGAGAGGTCGTGAAGAAGGAGATAGAGAAATGGTGCAACGCGGGTTTTATTTATCCCATCTCCGACTCTAAATGGGTGGCCCCAATCCATGTGGTCTCGAAAAAGTCGGGAATTCAAACGGCCACCAATGAGGACGGAGAGGAGATCGTGACGCGAGTGCTCACGTCGTGGTGCGTCTTTGTGGATTACAGACGCTTGAATGTTGCGACAAAGAAGGATCATTTCCCCCTGCCGTTCATTGATCAGATCTTAGAGAGACTAGAGGGGAAAGAGTTCTTCTGTTTCTTGGATGGGTTCTCGGGCTACAATCAAGTAGCCATAGCTCCGGAGGACCAGGAAAAGACCACGTTCACATGCCCCTTTGGTACCTATGCTTTCAGGCGCATGCCCTTTGGGTTATGCAATGCTCCAGGTACTTTCCAAAGGTGCATGATTGCTGTATTCGCCGAAATGGTCGGCGGATTCCTGGAAGTCTTCATGGACGACTTCTCGGTCCACGGTGATTCCTTCGATTCCTGTCTTAGGAATCTGGACCGAGTCCTCAAACGATGTTGTGAGGTCAATCTGGTGCTCTCCTGGTAGAAAAGTCACTTCATGGTGACGGAGGGCATTGTGTTGGGGCACGTCATCTCCAAGAGAGGAATGGAGGTTGACCCTGCCAAGGTGGATGTGATCAGACGACTCCAGCCACCAACCAACGTCAAACAGGTGCGGTCATTCCTCGGGCATGTCGGATTTTATCAGAGATTCATTAGGGATTTTTTTAAGATTGCCCGACCGCTAACTGAGCTTTTAGGCAAAGACATGGAGTTTGTTGTTGATCACAAATGTCTTGAGGCCTTTAAGTTACTACAAGGAATGATCATGGACGCACCTATCCTACAAGCCCCAGATTGGTCTCTACCTTTTGAGATCATGACGGATGCCTCAGACTATGCTGTTGGGGTTGTGTTAGGACAAAGAAGAGATGGCGTCCCGTTCGCAATCCACTACGCAAGCAAAGTGCTTGACAACTCTCAACGTAACTATACAGTTACGGAAAAGGAAATGCTTGCGGTAATGTTTGCCTTGGACAAGTTCAGATCTCACTTAATTGGATCCAAGGTTATTGTGTTCACTGACCACACGGCACTGCGATACTTGATGGAGAAGAAGGACGCAAAGGCGCGTCTTCTTCGGTGGATTTTACTTATCCAGGAGTTTGATTTGGACATACGTGATAAACCTGGAAAGAAGAACGTAGTAGCCGATCATCTCTCTCATCTCGAAGATCTTAATACTTCTGAGGATTCACCTATTTGAGACTCCTTCCCTGACGAGTCGATTTTTGTTGTCGACTCACTCCCATGGTATGCCAACATCGTGAACTATCTTGTCTCCAAGAAGGTTCCCAAAGATTGGCCCAAGAGCCAAATCGATCGATTGAAGTCGGATGCTAGACACTACCATTGGTAGGATCCGATCCTTTTCTTCGAAGGACCGGATTGTGTCCGAAGACGGTGTATTCCTCAGGAGGAATACCATAGTGTCCTTTCTTTATGCCACAACTTAGAGGCAGGAGGACACCACTCCGGGAAGAGGACCGCATGAAAGGTACTTCAGTGTGGCTTTTACTGGCCGACTCTGTTTCGTGATGCCATCACCTTTGCGAAGTCGTGTCCAGTATGCCAGAGAATGGGAGGAACCATTGGTTCCAAGGATGAGATGCCTATGCTGCCTGTCATCATTTGTGATGACTTTGACACCTGGGGAACCGATTTCATGGTCCCATTCCCTGTCATCCACGAATTCGAGTACATCCTTCTTGCAGTAGATTATCTATCCAGGTGGGTAGAGGCTATCCCGACCCGAGCTGCAGACAGCAGGACTGTATGTAAATTCATTAGAGAGCACATCATCTCTAGGTTCGGGATCCCCAAAATGATGATATCTGACGGGGGTAGCCACTTTGTAAATCGGGAGGTGAAGAAACTCCTGAAGGACTACAGCATCGAACACCGTGTCACGAGTCCTTACCACCCACAGACCAATGGTATGGCTGAGGTGTCGAATAGGGAGGTGAAAACCATATTGCAAAAGCTTGTCCGCCCGGACAGGAAGGACTGGTTTCAGATCTTGGATCAAGTTCTCTGGGCGTATAAGACAACTTACAAGACACCGTTAGGAATCTCCCTATTCCGAATGGTATTCGGAAAGCCGTGCCATTTGCCCGCAGAACTAGTGCATAAATCAGAATGGGCAATTAAGAAGGTCAACTGGAACACACACCTTGGGCAGAAGCAGAGAGAAATGGATCTGAATGAGCTTGTGGAAGTCAGAAATCACGCATATGACAACAGTTTGGTGTACAAGGACAAGGTGAAGCATTGGCATGATAGATATATCAGACGAAAGAATTTTGTTCCTGGACAGAAGGTATGGTTGTTTAATGCTAGGCTGAAGATCTTCCCAGGCAAGTTGAAGTCCAAGTGGACAGGCCCATTTGTCGTCCGTACGGTGCATGATAGTGGATGTGTCGAGATCTCAGATCTCGCAGATAATGCACCGACATTCCTGGTTAATGGACAACTGTTGAAGCACTTCGTCGAATCCAATGAGCAGTTAGTCCATGTTGAGGAGATTGTATTCATGCGCGAGACAGATTCAGCAGATACACCTCGAGCCGCATATGAGACCTTGCAGCAGTGAGCTCTAGCCATAAACAACATCTCGAAAGATTCAGACCGACTCACTTGTATATATCATCATTCATGTACATTCTGTCCTTTCTCCCCCGTGACTCTAGTAACCCATCCCCGACTCATTAAATCACTATCTTGGACTATACTTAAGATGACCAGATCCTAAGTATAGGGGGGATGAGCCACCTGAGTCGGTTCACTGTACATTCTCCAGATCACATTGGTCCTCATACTCACTTCCGTCCTATATTTAGGCTGACCTGAGCCTAAGTATAGGGGGGACCGATGCCCGCATTGTATATTCATCCATCTCTTCTTGACCTCGTATGCCCCACTTTTTGACTTTCTTCTACACTTAGGCTGCCAGAGCCTAAGTATAGGGGGGAAGGTCGATTTCTATACATTTTTCATTCTCTTTAGCTCTCCTACGCTTAGCACGAGTTATGTCTTTTTCCTCGCTTTTCTTGCTCTGAGGACATAGCACACGCTAAGTATAGGGGGGCGTGTATATATTACATATATACTTTACCCATAGCCCGTACTTTCACGTATTTTCACTTACTTTTTGTATATATTTTGTAATAATTACGGGTGGGTAAAAAATGAAAAAAAATGTATACTTGTTGTATAACACTTGTATAATCTGTATAATACTTACAAACTCTTGTAAATTGTTGTAACATAGGAGGTATACCAAAGTTCTGAAAAAAAATCAAAAAATAGGCTTCTTATTTACTCTTGCATATCATTCTTGCATTCAAGAAAAGAGAAAAAGAGTCTTGCATTTACATTCATCTACATAGCATGTCATCTGCATCTCATCTGCATATCTTGCATATGCAAGGTGAAAAGCTAGTGGAATCTGAACCAAGTTATGAGTAGATATTGAGGATAGACTTGATTTGACCTTAATCCACCTAATTTCAGAGGAAACTTATAGGAACTGGAGTTAAGATTTCTCAGGTCAAGTGACTTAATTCTTTGAGTCCGCAAGTCTATGTTCGCATGTCATCTTGATTAGTCTAAGTAGAATATCTCGTGCATACGCATGATTCTTATAGACAGTGACCTAACTTGGACAAGCACAATGCACGTAGCTCTTCATTGATGAGGTGGTGAGGAGGTAGAATCCTTTAGCTTGGAGTAGCACACGGGTGGAAACATCCATCCTCCTCTAGGGAGGGTAGTGCATCTCAACCTAGTCTGGTGGTGTTGACATCTAAGGACAGGATGCTGTGGGTTGCAATAATGCTTCAAAAGAGGGATAGTCTACTGGCTCAAGAGGAAAAAAACTCCTGATGTACATGCTGCACCTTGTATGAGTTTGAAAAAAAAAATGCAAGAACTCCAAAAATCAGACAGGTCCAAGTGAAAATAAAATACCTGTCGGAGTATGTATATTAGCAAGAAGTCTGCAGCTGGATGACTTGGCTACACTGGTCAGGCATCTTGGGATAGGTAGCTACACTGGCTACCGTCCATTCTTTTCTCTACCCCCTCCTCTAGAGCTGGTCGCACTTGAACTTAGAAGGGAATACCCCGCTCCTCGAGGAAAGAGTTACTGGACTGGGTTATTGAGTTACCTTGTTAGAGGAGTCTGGTTCTGAGTCATTTCTGATGTGGAGAGTTACACCTCACTTACACCGTACAAGTAAGAATCATAGTCATCAGAAATTTGCGTTTGAGGATTTGTTCTGACCTGAATATTGAGGCGTCTTGAATAGAAGACTTGTGGAACTTGAAGTCTGTTAGGTTTTAAGTTCAGGTCCCAATAAGGTTCCGCCACACAATTAATCCAAAGGTCGAGTCAAGCTCCATTTTCAACTTTTGTTCACGACCTTGGTATGGAACCCAAAATCATTTCACTTTTGCATTTCATTTAGTTGCTCGAGGACGAGCAAGGTTTAAGTATAAGGGGTTGATGAATCTGTGATTCATCACTCTAAAAGTTGAAAATAGAGGCTTGTTCCCGAGTAAATAGCAGCATCTTTCCCTTTTTCTTGCACAATTAGCATTCATACATGCATTCATAATATATGCATTTTAGCACTCATATTTGCATTAAATAAGAAGCCAGTTCCACTTGTAAAATATCCACCTATAAAATAACACCTCCCTTATAACATATACACCTTTAGTTAATAATATAAGGAAGGAAGACAGAGATCTCCTTTGTAAAAACATCCAATAAAGCCCTAGAACCCCTGGACCATAAAAAGCCTATAATTCTCTTGTACCAACTCCATAATAGGTCTACTCACTTTCAGATGAATACACATTCAATGACCTCTAAAATGAGACTAATTTCATCCAATTTGGAGCTCGTAGGAAAAAGTTGGGTTTTTAAGCCTCTATGTATACTATATATATGTATATTTGTATCCCTGTATTTTTGTATCGTATTTGACCTCATCTCCATCTTTGGTCAACATGAAACTTGTAGATCTCATCGAGATCTACAACTTTCATGTTTTGAGTTTTTCCAAATTCGGTCTCCTCTCTCTAAACTCAATTCTTCTCTCAGCCACTCACAGCTGGCCACGTGGCGCCCTCTGATTGCGCCACGCGGCCCGCTCCCCTTGCCTTAGCCGCCCGCGCCCACAACCGTTGGATCTTCATCCAGATCCAACAGTTGCACCGCCTCCACGTGCGCCTTTATTCTTAACCGTCAGATCAATTCCCATCCTTGATCTCAGCCGCCCGCCTCCGCTTGCCTATGCACCTGACGCATGGCGCATTGTGCGCCATTTGATCATGCCCGTGATGCCTTGATCTCCACCATTCATCTCCGCTTTAATTGTCACCTTTGGATCAAGCACTGGATCGTATCAGAACTGCTCGTTAGCGCCGCTCCCACAACTCACCACGTGGCACACCGCTAACCCTCAGATCGCCTCGCCTCAGATCAGATCCAAGCCGCTCCATAGCGCCTCGCTCTAGACCGTTGGATCACAAGATCCAACGGTTGGGAACCCGTCTTCTACCTCCGGCCCCCTTCTCTCCCACGATCTCGATCTTGCGCGAGACGTCGCACCCTTTCTATTTCCATACCCACTCCCGCCACCCTCTCCGATCGCCAACACCTCCACGATGGAGCCCATTCTCCCCTCATCCTCGCCAGATCCCTCACTCACCACAACTCCCACCAGAGTCGCCCCACAACATCCATGAACTCCACCTTCCAACGACTCCGGCCATCACCTTCACCCTATAAAGCATCGCCCTCCGGCCACATTCACGCCTATCCGCCATTCCAGAGAGCTTCCCTGGGCTCCGACCTTCCAATTGGTGACAGCGATTAGATGAATCATTGAGCGAAGAAGGGGTGACTTCTCCAGCGAGATCCACGGCCAAAACCGCTGTGTTGCAGCCTCCCTCCGCGAAGCTGCCCGAGCTCAGGCCTCTACCGACCTTCAAGCGACGGCCTGGAGCTCAAACCTGAGCTCCATTCCCCAGGTAGCTTCCTCCATTTCCCTCCTGATCTTCTTCTTATTTTTCTTTGTTTTTCTCCGATTTAATTAACCCTCCGCAATCATCTTCTTGCTCCACCTTCATCCCTCCGAGCTCCGCGACGGAGCTCCGATCTTCGTGCACCCTTCCATATCCTCAAACACCGTACCCCACCCTCACTCCATCACAGCTCTGCCATCTCGGCGGAGCTCGTTCGCCGCACTGCCCCGCATCTTCCCAGCTACGTCACAGTCCCCCGCGAGCTTCATCGACGCCTCGAGGACCGGGCGGAGCAAGCTCAGCTTCGCCGGAGCCCCGCCTTCTCCTCCGCAGGAGGCAGAGGGCCGTTGGGGAATACGTTCAGCCACCGTTCGATCATCTGGATCGAACGGTCAGAAGCCAGTCACGTCACCTTACTCCACACCCATTGGATTTCTATTGATCCAACAGCACCCGAGCACGCCATGTCGCCAAGCGCTGGAGCAGTCCAAGGCCGTTAGATCCTCTTCGATCTGACAGTTGCTGATCAGCCACGTCGCCCACGTCACGCAGCCGTAGGATCAGGCGGATCCCATGGTCAGAATCACGCCACGTCGCCCTCTCCATCGAGCTCCAAGCACCGTTGGATTCCTCTAGATCCAACGGTCACGGATCGCGCCACGTCGTCACCTCAGGAGAGAGACCACCGCCATTGGAACAATCAAAGATCTGATAGACATCAGACACGCCACGTGTCATCATTCCGCAACCGTTGGATCAGCTGTGATCCTACGGTCTTGATCGTGCCACGTCGCCCCAATCTGAGCCTCTTCCCCAACCTCTAGGCTCGGATCCCCGAAGCTTCTCCGAGCCTTCCTCCAAACCTCCAGAGCAGCCGAGCCAATGCCCGAGCCTCCGAAGTCACCCGAGCCTAGGGGACCCCACGTGAGCAGCACGTGCGGCCTGGGTAAAGTGCACTGAGGCCCTTGGAAGTTTCTAAAATTATAAATCAGTCCCTACGAAGCGTACCCACGTGAGGAGCACGTGCGTCTGTGGAGAATTTGCATTCAACCCCCCTACATTCTAGGTAATTGCATAAAGGTCCCTGTCAACATATTTTATTTTGAGCAATTTTTAATTCATGTATTGCATTTATACCCTTGTCTTTGTACGCATAATTAGGGGTCCATATTTCATCATTTTTAAATTCCAAAAATTGCATGTTGTAGTTTAACTTGTCCTTTATCTTATGTGACACTTGGCACATTTTTGTAATAACAGTGGAATTTTTAATTAATTAATTGGTCTATTTTTGTCATATTTTTCCCAATTTCACCTTTTAATTAATATTAATTTCTCTGTGACTCCAAAAATTCCCAAAAAATCACATTATATATAGATAATTAGATGCACCTTGCATAAAAATTTCATCTCATTTGCACATGTTTCGAGGCCTAAATAAATTATTTGGTGATTTCCTTAGTTTATTTTTAATAGGTTCATTTCACATCATAATTAAGGTCTGACAATTTTCCTGGATTCCTCATCTTTAGATCTATCTAGGATAATTTTTGTTCCCTAAAATATTGTGATTTGATTTTTTTAAAATTAAATTAGTCAAAATCACCCTGCATTCATTGATAATTTACAGTAAATTCATCTAGTGTCAGAAAATTCCAAAAAAATTAGGGTAGCTTAATTACATCATAATTCATCATCTGGCCAAGTTTCATTATTTTTGGACTTTATTTGAACACTTATCTGATTTAAGTTCTAAACTGGCCTGATTTTGCATGAGTCTAGCATAGAAAATCGAAAAAGGCCAAAAAATATTCCCTCTGAAAATCTAACACTTGAATTTTGCTAAAAATCAACCTAAGGAGACAGCTGCCTCCCTGAGTTCGACCTTGGACTCCCAAGTAAAAAAAGTTGCCACTCAAAATTAATTGGTAAAAAAAACAAAATTGAAAGTGGTTTTTGATTCCCTCTTGTTATCCGACTGCAACGAAAATTAGCTATTAATTTGGACATTAATTTACTCGAATTAACAAGGGTTGCGGGAGCGATATCAGTGGTCTGCTCACCAAATCTTTAGAGATCTCACCCGTGAACCTACACTAGATTGCCAAGCTCAACTGGTAAAGATCCTAATTGAGATAAGCCAGAAGCTCGATGGCCTCACTGTTGCAAAAACCATCATTCCTACGCAGGTCGAGGAGAGTCCCAATAATTTCTAACATATGGAGCAGGCAGTTTGCGACGTGTCATTCATCCCCACAGAGTCAGGTATTAATGGATCATTTATGTTATCTAACATTGTGATTCTCAGGAGCAACATGACCATGCTACCATTCGCAATTGCCATGGAAAAGAATAAAACTTCCCATGGTGAATCATCATCTTTTGCATCAACAAATCCAGTAGTAGGTCCGGGTGAAGAAGAAGAACAAGGAGGAGACACACTAGACCAGTAGAAAATATAAAAAATGAAGAAAAAAATATCAAAAATGGAATAATAGTCAAGGTTGAGTTGTGCATGCCAAAGAGACGTCAATACCAATAGCAGATCATGTGCCTATCGAGAAAGCTGAATTTCATGTTTTCAGCTTTCCCCCTATTTTGGATGACAATACCACTTCTAGTCATCCCTTCTGTAAAAGATGATTCTGATGTAAATAAGAACAATGCTTTTGATGTAAATATTCCTTTTCCAGATGCAATGAAAAAATCCAAAAAAATAAAAAATTAAAAACAATATTTTCTCGTCCCTCTATTGTGGAGATATTACATAATCTTTTTCTTAAAATGATTTTGTTAAAAGACATGGAATGCATGCCTAAAGTAAAGAAAGGACTGAAAGAGGTATGTACATCAAAGCGTCAGACCCACAAAACCAGATGCAACAGATCAGAAAATCACAACCTCACCATGGCTACTGTGAACGTGATCAACGACCTCCCAATGAAAAAGAAAGATAAGGGAACCTCTTTAATCAGACGTGAAATTTTTTATTAGATTTTGAGTGAACTTTATTTGGCAGCAGTCCATTCATTAACCTCATGCCCACATCACTCCTCAAGGAATTCAGGCTTGGTCCACTGAAACCAACGACAATGACCCTTCAGTTTGCTGATCGATCCATTAAGCAACATCGATGTTTATTGGAAGATGGTATCGTAATTATGCAGGATATGGATTCATCTGCACCGTTATTGTCCTGGACATGGATTCGTCTCCACCATTACTCCAAGCACCTATCATACTTGGTAAATTGTTTCATCGAACAACCAAGGCGGTAGTTGATTATGAACTATCAAGATCATGTTCCGCTGCTGGAGTAATAAGGTCACCATTGACATGATCATCGAGCTAAAATACGTAGAGAGCACATCTGAGAAAAGCGAGCCTGAACCGAATGTTGAAGACTGTGACATTGCTGAAAATACCAGAGATTCAAATTTATCTTTGGATGAGATTTTGATACAGGAAATCCTCTTTCCTGAGGAGGACCTGGAAAGAACATTTAACTTTCTTTCTTTCTCGACGGGGAGATTGAAGATGAGTTGATCAACTTATTTGATGGAAAATCATCCTAAATTTAACAATAAGAAACTATTAAAGATATGTTTGGTGTATTATTGTCATCTGAGTCAAGAGTAATTGAGGTTGGTAGCACCTTATTAATAAATCATGCATCGACAAACAAAACAATTTCAGAAATCACTGAGAAACTGACTCAAACTCCATCGAAATTGAAGCCTTTTCTGGAAAATCTAAAGTATACCTTCCTTGGTGTGAGCCCAAATGTATCTGAACATCATCAGTTCACGTTTGACCATGGATCAAGAATCTAGCTTGTTAGTTATTCTAGAGAAAAACTGTAAGGCTCTTAGTTAGAATGTCTCAGATATTCAAGGGATAAATTCAACCCTGTATTCACATCACATCTGCTTAGAGTTTGACAATAATTCATCCGGCGAGTTTCAGTGCATGCTAAATCCTAACCTCCAGGATGTTGTAATGAAAGAGATAACGAAGTGACGCAAGGATGACATTATTTATCCCATCTTCGACTAGAAATGGGTGAGCTCATTGCACGTAGTTCCGAAAAAATCCGAAATTACTATTGTTACTATTGACTAAGGAGAGAAGATATCGACCCGACTACCTATATCATGGTACGTCTGTGTAAACTACCGATGCCTGAATTCATCAACCAAAAGGATCACTTTTCTCTGCCTTTTATTGATCAAGTTCTTGAAATGTTGGCATGGAAAGAGTTCTTTTACTTCTTGGACGGGTACTTTGGGTACAATTGAGTGGAATCACCACAGAAGATCAAGATAAGACAACTTTCACTTGTTTGTTTGGCACATATGCCATTAAGCGAATGCCCTTTGGATTGTATAACATACCTACTACATTCCAAAGGTGTATGTTGGTTGTTTTTGCCGACATGGTGGGTAGTTTTCTTGAGATTTTTATGGACGATTTCTCAGTCTATGATGATAGTTTTGATGCTTATCTTGCATTTCTAGATCAAGTACTACAGAGATGTCATGAAGAGAATTTGGTTCTATCATGGGAGAAGAGTCACTTCATGATGACTGAAGGACTTTTTTGATCGTGTAGGCATGGAGGTCGGCCCAGCAAACATGGATGTGCTTGCAAAACTTGAGCTACCTCAAACAATAAAAAATGTGAGGTCTTTTCCTGGGCATGTTGGTTTCTACAGAAAATTCATTCAAGACTTCAGCAATATTGACCAACCTCTCACAGAACTTATAGGCAATGAGACATGTTTTATTGTTGATGAAAAAGCCCTCCAACCACCGGATTGGTCTCTTCCATTCAAGATCATAACCTATGCATCATATTTCCTATA